>LR738713.1:348460338-348519652 GCA_902687465.1 Secale cereale
AGGGAAAGCAAAAATAGAAAACCTATGAGCACGCGCCGAGGGAGAGAAAGGGGGGTCGAGGGGGTGGGGTAAGACTATACCTGAAGGATCGATTGGAGTTACTAGTCAAAGCAGGTTTATCGGCGCTGACATCTCCAGAGATGACTACTCGAGTGGTTGCAATTGCATCAATGCCTTCTGTGACCGAAGTCATGCTATATTCTCTAAGAACAGTTGGAATCTGCATATGGTAAGGTAATTAAAGTCGTATCTCCTATTTTAAGCAAAACAATAATCTGTAAAACAAAGGGACACGACATATTAGATTGAATCCTAATTCTGTGCAGAACATTTCTCCAAATTGGTAGGGCCATGTTATACTCGTGGAATTCAGTGTATTATTTCTGAGCAATTTGCCCCATCTAGGAAGGAGTATGACTTTGGTGGTGAATTAGAAGATGGATTAAGTGAAAGAAGAATGCCCGTTTACACATGTAAGATGATTACATCATTTTGGATACACCAGTTTTTTTCCCAGTTAACATGAATACCAAAAGCAAACCCATTATTTGTAAGGTGCGGAAATTCTCAAGGCAAAGAAAGATGGTCTTTAAAAATTTCTTTTACTGATGACACCTTTCAATAACATAAAGATCACGGCATTAAAATGGACCTACAGTTACCACAAACTGATACTTCGTTCTTTCTCAAGCTACCAACCAAAATATGTACTCCCTCTGTAAACTAATATAAGAGCATTTAGATCACTAGTGATCTAAATGCTCTTATATTAGTTTACAGAGGGAGTACCAGTCAAGAAGCTAGCTATTGATGTTGTAAAAATACAAAAGAAGATGCTATTGACCATTATCATAAATCATTACAATGGTTCTAAGTTGCAAGAATATATATAGGTAATCTTATTTACAAATTAGTGTTTATGCATTCTATTGAAAGTACTTCTGAGAGTGGGACATTGCGCGCAAATAATTGTCTTCTGATGCAATGAATTTAAATATCGTAAAAAGGGTAATAAGCTACATTATGAACATAAAAAGGTTTTCTTTATCCTGCTGAAGTACTCTTGACATATCTAAACATAATACAGTAGAAGAAATAATGTAGTCTTTTACTACAAGAAAGATGAAAATAGCAACAGCTAACCTGTATTATTTGGTCAACAGCCTTGTATGCTGCATCAACTGGGCCAGTTCCAACAGAACATCCTATCTTCTCCTCTCCATCTATAGTTATCAATTTGACAGTTGCTGTAGATAAACCAAGTGTTCCACATGTTGCCTGCAGAGGTGACACACAAACGTAAGGTAATAGTTCAACTCAATTTACGAAAAAGGAGTCCACTGAAGCTCAATTATACCTGTACATCACCAAGGGACCAAATAACCTTAGGCTGAAATATCTCATCAGACAATAAAGCTTCTATGTCTTCATCAGTTACACGCTACAAAAGAAAGAAACTTTGCACATATTAGAGAGAAACAATGCATTGAGAAAGCAAGCCCCTAATGAATAACAGATATAAAAAAAAGTAAGGGAGGTATCAATCAATGCCATGATGCCGTCGTGCTTTACTTTTTAGACAGAGAAGAATAAAATGTATATCACTGAACATGGAACGAGTACTCCAGAAAATTATCACCTTCTTTTTCTCTGCAACCTCTTTGTAGCGTTTAAAGAAATCCTCAAATTCTTTGTCATTGATTTCATATCCAAGCTACATATTTATACATCAAGGGTGTCAATTTGGCAACAAAAAATGGAAGACAAATATGTTGCATTAACTAGAAAATACAACCAAATTAACCAAGAGTAAATATGATAAATATACCTCCACTAGTTTGGTTCTGACAGCATGCCTTCCACTGAAACAAAAGACCACAAATTGCAATTAAGGTTCAGAATCTTAAATCTGACCTAAATTACCATTGAATATTTATCTAAATGTATTTGAGCAGGATTGCCATATTAAATTAAGCTAGTTTAGAAGCTAACAGATGACATATAAATTGGCCTATGCTTTTCTACAAGAGTAAATATGATAAATACTCCCTCCGTTCCTTGATATAAGGTGTATAGTTTTTTGAGAAAATTTTCAGAATATAATCTGTATTGCGTTGCACCACTTGTTTGGATAATTTTTCTAGCGATTTGATTACATTTCCCTATATATGTCAAGCTCCTCTATTTTCTCATGTCAATTAGTTAGGTGTAATCTCTCCCAAAACTTGTGAAATTTTTGCCTCCACGTGCGTTCTTTAATTTCCGTGCCAAAAACTATACACCCTATATTGAGGAACGGAGGAGTAGTATGCTATATAATAAATAAAACATTTAAGTATAGGTTTCCTGCATATCAAATGATTTAGGTTGAGCTTCAAGAATGTAGCAATGAACATGCAAGTCCCCTACCTGGGAAGGATAGGCTGAATGTTCCTAGGTGAATCAACTTACTAATTAAAAAAATTAGCAGAACTTCCTCTTTGAAATATAAATTGGCTATTTCTACATAGGGAAGTCAGTCATAGCATAAAAGTACAAGTAAATAATTTAGGTTGACACCCCAGAAGAGTGTATATAACACCCTTCTAAATTATCAATTGTACTTGTGGTCTACCCATGCATGTCTCAGAATTTGGTACTAATCACATTATGTACATAATAAATATCTAATTATCTAAGCATTTGGAACAACAGTGATACACCATATCATGATAGTAGAAAGCTCAAGAGAGAGAAGAAAAATATAGATGTCATATAGGAATTATGCAGAATAGCTATGGGGCCAAGATACATTTCCATGGTACCTGAGCTTCCCAAGAACAATACCAAACTCATTTGCACGTGTTAAACCAATATCATCAGGCGATATTATCTCATAAGTTCCTTTAAATTTAAGCATCCCATCCTGCAAACACACAAAAAAACCTAAACAGTTAACACGGAAACAGTAAAAATATTTGAGTACCATCATCTGTGAATCAACGTATATCGTTAAGTGGCACATGGTAACCATGAAAAGACAGCAAACAAAGACAAATGCTTGCATGCTATGAAAGCGAAAACTACTCATTACTACCTAGTGATCTAAATGGTCTTCTAATTCTTTACGGAGGGAGTACTAAAACACCAATTGGGAACTCGCATGGTAATGCAAACAAAAGAGACTGCAAATCTGGTTACCTGATGAATTCCACTTTCATGAGCAAAGGCATTGGCACCAACAATAGCTTTATGCGGCTGTACATGAAGTCCACTGTGCTCTTGTACCTAAAACAATTATAGAATTTGCATAAGCTCAAATTGCCTGGGAAAAAATAAGTACAAAGAACAAAGAAACTAAGACAACAGACATCAATACCATTTTGCTTGTCATGGTAATATGTTGCGAATTAATTCCAGTATATAATCCACCTAAGAGTTCTCGTCGACATTTAATTGCCATGACAACCTGAAAAGGGGTCAGAAAATATTAGAAATGTGACAAGCAGTAATGCCTACCCAGCCACACGTCTTTTCACTACCCAATAAGGGGAACTTGTAAATAATGCACGCGGACAATATAAAAATAGCATTATGAGCTCACCTCCTCCAAGGAAGCATTTCCAGCTCTTTCACCAATACCATTGATAGTCACCTCTAATTGTCGCGCTCCTGCATAAGCACCCTAAAGGTAAGTCGAATTAGTAACATGATTAGATCAATGAAAACATTATAACAAACAATCAAGTAAATACGAAAAAGGAATTACCGCTAATGTGTTGGCACTTGCAAGACCAAGATCATTTTGGCAATGAGTAGATATAATTGCATTTTCAATTCCAGGAGTGTTTGCTTTTATGTCAGCAATTAATTTCCCGAATTCATGAGGGAGAGTGTACCCAACAGTGTCCGGGATGTTGAGAGTAGTCGCTCCAGCTTTTATTACTTCCTCTAGGATATGATACAGGAACTCTCGATTTGACCTGGATTCCACAGCCTATCATTCCACAGCCTTACAAGAATTGGCCAAGCTAAAATAATTCAAATACAGATGTTGTGCAAGCTTAAGTTCAACACGACCACAAAATTTGGGTAGCCACCAGCTACCACCTGTTTCTAATTTGCCAACAACTTTTTTAGGATTAACACATCATTAGTCATCTTTTTCCGAGATATACTCCTACTTTCTGTGCCATGGTAACCTCTGTACTAGGAGTACTTATTAGTAAGCATGAACAAAATTTGCTTCAACCTCAACTCTGCTTCACTAAAATTTGGCCTCATTATAGATAGGTATAGTTAATTTTGAGACAACACAGCATGTGAAATAGCATTTCGAAAACAGATTTCTCTAGACACAAAATTGCTGGACCTACTTTACAGCCATAACTAGAAAACTGGGCCTACAGAAAAAACAAATTTGTATTTATACATTTTTAATGAGAAAAGTTTGAATTGTACCTGCCGGCGTCCTCGGGGCTGAACTCGACATCGGGGCATCCAAGACTGCGCGCATAAGCCACCATCTCCCTTGCGATGGCCACCACCTGGTCGGGCGTCTTCCGCAGCTTGTGCTGCATGTGGATCTCGCTGGTAGCAATGAAGGTATGGATGCGCGGCTTACGTGCGTGGCGCACGGCCTCCCAGGCGGCGTCAATGTCCCTCTTGTTGCACCGCGAAAGGCCGCAGATGACGGGCACATGGCCATCCTCCCCGACGGGTGTGTTCCCCACCTCGATGGCGATGGATCGCACGGCATCAAGGTCGTCCGGCGAGGACGCCGGGAAGCCCGCCTCGATGATGTCGACGCCGAGGCGGGCGAGCTGGCGCGCGACGACGAGCTTCTCCGCGCTGGTCATGGTGGCCCCCGGGGATTGCTCCCCGTCGCGGAGCGTGGTGTCGAAGATGCGAACGTAGTTGGGGTCGTCGATTCGGTCCGGGACGTACTCCGGCCGCCGCGGCGGCGCCAGGCACGCGTGGACGGGGCGGAGGACAGCGGAGCGGGAGGCCCTAGGGTTCGCGGCGACGGCGGCGAGGCCATAGGAGAAGCGGCGGGGCTTGGCGGCGGGGAGGGCGGAGAGGGCAGCGCGCCTGGCGAGGGGGGTGGAGGGGGCGGGGTTTAGGGAGGAGCAGCAGTAGGGTTTAGCGGGGGAGGACGCCATGGTCGGCGGCGGGGGTTTAGGGGGGGAAGCGATGGAGATGCGGCGGCCAGGCGGCTGAGCTGGAGCCCGGAATCTGGATGACTATGCGATGCAACAGGAAGTGTCAACCGGAGGGGGTTTTATGCTTATCCGGGCTGTGTATGATTCAGCTTTCGTAGCGGGCACGAACACGATTGTGCGTGGTCCGCACTTGCCACTTGTGGTCTACTTTAAGAACTTTGTCACTCTGAAACCCTATTCCAATTTTGTCCAAGTTCAGTTGGAATATGGCCAACGTTCTACCGTGAACCGTACTATATAGAGAGGAAAAGACGATTGCTGAGCCTTGACGTGGCTTGCACTGAAACGGGCCGCTTGACAGAGCATGTGATACATAGCGCATGGCGGTACCAGAGAGTAAAGTAGAAGGGTAAGGCCAACTTCACCGCGCGACTTCAAACAGACGTTTGTTTTGTTCGGATTATGTTCATTTGGTGAGGGATTTGGGGTCGTGCCCGGGCGTGTCCTGAGATGCGATGGCCGTGCGCCCAGTGCGCGGCCGCATCCATTTGCCCCATCCTGTCCGCGTCTATTTAAAAAACCAAAAGCAACGTTTCGAATGCCAAGCCCTAGTTCAGGCTAGCGGCCTCCGGTTCATCACGCCGGCAACAGAGCCAGCGGCCTACACGTCCATCGTCGGCATCAGCCAGCGGTCGGCAACACAGCCAGCCTCCAAAATGAATAGTTGTCCTCGCCGGCAACATAGCCAGCCACCAAAGTGAATGTTTTCTCGCCGGCACACTGCCAGCGGCCCAGCGGGCGGGCGGCACCCATGCCAGCCTCCAAAATGAACGGCCACGCCGATCGGACGACCTAGTTCAGGCCTTCGGCGTCGAGCATCTCCTTCTGCCTGGCCTCGAACCAGGCCCTCATCTTGTCGCTCATCTTCGACAAGTCCACGCTCATGATCATGTTGGGGAACGTTGCATGGGAAACAAAAATTTTTCCTACGCTCACCAAGATCAATCTAGGAGATGCATCTACGAGGGGAGAGTTGGATCCACATACCCTTGTAGATCGCTAAGCGGAAGCGTTCAAGAACGCGGTTGATGGAGTCGTACTCGCCGCGATTCAGATCGCCGAAGATCCTAGCACCGAAGCAACGGTGCCTCCGCGTTCTTCACACGTACAGCTCGGGGACGTCTCCTCCTTCTTGATCCAGCAAGGGGGAAGGAGAGGTTGATGGAGACACCGGCAGCACGACGGCGTGGTGGAGATGGTGGTGGAGGATTCCAGCAGGGCTTCGCCAAGCACTGCGGAGTTCGCGAAGATGGATGTGGGAGAGGGAGGGCAGCGCCGAGGCACGAACGTGTGTGGCTGCCCTCCCTCTGCCTCTCTTTATATAGGGGGGAGAGAGGGGAGGGGGCGCCCTAGGGTTTCCCCTAGGGGCCGGCGGCTAGGACAGATGGGGAGGGGGCGGCGCCCCCTGGGGCTAGGGTTTCCCCCCCAGGTGCCTTGCCCCCCAAGCCTAAGGGGGTGCGGCAGCCCTAGGGGGGTCCACCCCCCTTGGCATATGAGGAGAGGGCCCTAGGGGGGGCGCACAGCCCTATGAGGGCTGTTGCGTCTCCCCTTTGTGGCCCATTAGGCCTGAAACTCTTTCCGGGACCCCGAAAACCCCTTTCGGTCATCCGCCGATTTCCCGATACTCCCCGGAACACTTCCGGACTCCGATCACTCTCATCCTATATATCAATCTTCGTCCCCGGACCATTCCGGAGACCCTCGTCACGTCCGGGATCTCATCCGGGACTCCGAACAACCTTCGGTAACCATGCACTGTTCTCACTAACAACCCTAGCGTCACCGAACCTTAAGTGTGTAGACCCTGCGGGTTCGGAAACTATGCAGACATGACCGAGACACTCCCAGGTCAATAACCAATAGCGGGATCTGGATACCCATATTGGTTCCCACACGTTCCTCGATGATCTCATCGGATGAACCACGATGTCAAGGATTCAGGCAATCCCGTATACAGTTCCCTTTGTCTCGTCGGTATGTTACTTGCCCGAGATTCGATCGTCGGTATCTCTATACCTAGTTCAATCTCGTTACCGGCAAGTCTCTTTACTCGTTACCGTTATACATAATCCCGTGACTAACTACTTAGTCACTTTGAGCTCATTGAGATGATGTATTACCGAGTGGGCCCGGAGATACCTCTCCGTCACACGGAGTGACAAATCCCAGTCTCGATCCATGTCAACTCAACAGACACCTTCGGAGATACCTGTAGAGTACCTTTATAGTCACCCAGTTACGTTGCGACGTTTGGCACACACAAAGCACTCCTACGGTGTCAGTGTGTTACATGATCTCATGGTCATAGGAACTTATACTTGACATGCAGAAAACTATAGCGATAACTGATACGATCAAAAGCTATGTTTAACGTTTGGGTCTCGTCCATCACATCATTCTCCTAATGATGTGATCCCGTTATCAAATGACAACTCATGTCTATGACCTGGAAACCGCGGTCATCTTTGATCAACGAGCTAGTCCCGAAGAGGCTTACTAGGGACACAAAGTTTGTCTATTTATCCACACATGTATTTGAGTTTCCAATCAATACAGTTATAGCATGGATAATAAACGATTATCATGAACAAGGAAATATAATAATAACTCTTTTATTATTGCCTCTAGGGCATATTTCCAACAGTCTCCCACTTGCACTAGAGTCAATAATCTAGCATTACAAGGTAATGAATCTAACACCCATAGAGTCTTGGTGTTGATCATGCTTAGCCCGTGGAAGAGGCTTAGTCAACGGATCTGCAACATTCAAATCCGTGTGTACTTTGCAAATGCTTATGTCCTCCTCCTTGACTGAATCGCGGATGGAATTGAAGCGTCGCTTTATGTGTCTGGTCCTCTTGTGAAACCTTGGTTCCTTGGCTAGAGCAATGGCACCAGTGTTGTCACAAAACAGAGTCATTGGGTTTAGTGCACTAGGCACAACTACAAGATCTGTCATGAACTCCTTCATCCAGACACCTTCCTTTGCCACCTCCGAGGCAGCTATGTACTCCGCTTCGCATGTAGAATCGGCTACCACGCTTTGCTTGGAACTGCACCAGCTTACCGCTCCCCCGTTGAGAATATATACGTATCCGGTTTGAGACTTAGAGTCATCCGGATCAGTGTCAAAGCTTGCATCGACGTAACCCTTTACGACGAGCTCTTGATCACCTCCATAAACGAGAAACATTTCCTTAGTCCTTTTCAGGTACTTTAGGATATTCTTGACCGCTGTCCAGTGATCCATACCAGGATTACTTTGAAACCTTCCGGCCATACTTATGGCAAGGCTGACATCTGGTCTTGTGCACAGCATTGCATACATGATAGAGCCTATGGCTGAAGCATAGGGGACGACACTCATCTTTTCTCTATCTTCCGCAGTCACTGGGCATTGAGTCTTACTCAACTTTGTACCTTGCAATACCGGCAAGAACCCCTTCTTGGATTGATCCATTTTGAACTTCTTCAAAACTTTATCAAGGTATGTACTTTGTGAAAGTCCTATCAAGCGTCTTGATCTATCTCTATACATCTTGATGCCCAATATGAAAGCAGCTTCATCGAGATCCTTCATCGAAAAACTCTTGTTCAAATACCCCTTCACGCTATCCAAAAATTCTATATTGTTTCCAATCAGCAATATGTCATCCACATATAATATTAGAAACGCTATAGAGCTCCCACTCACTTTCTTGTAAATACAAGCTTCATTATAAACTTGTACAAACCCAAACGCTTTGATCACCTCATCAAAGCGAAGATTCCAACTCCGAGATGCTTGCACCAGCCCATAAATGGAACGCTGGAGCTTGCATACTTTGTCAGCATTCTCTGGATCGACAAAACCTTCCGGTTGTATCATATACAACTCTTCCTTAAGAAAACCGTTAAGGAACGCTGTTTTGACATCCATCTGCCAAATTTCATAATCAAAATATGCAGCTATCGCTAACATGATTCGGACGGATTTAAGCATCGCTACGGGTGAGAAAGTCTCATCGTAGTCAATTCCTTGAACTTGTGAAAAACCCTTTGCCACAAGTCGAGCTTTATACACGGTGACATTGCCGTCAGCGTCCGTCTTCTTCTTAAAAATCCATTTATTCTGAATGGCCTTCCGACCTTCAGGTAATACTTCCAAAGTCCATACTTTGTTTTCATACATGGATCCCATCTCGGATTTCATGGCCTCTAACCATTTGTCGGAATCCGGGCCCACCATCGCTTCTCCATAGCTCGTAGGTTCACTGTTGTCTAACAACATGACCTCCAAGACAGGGTTACCATACCACTCAGGTGCAGTGCGTACCCTTGTCGACCTACGAGGTTCGGCAGTAACTTGATCAGAAGTTTCTTGATAATCATCATTGGCTTCCTCTTCAACCGCTGCAGGCTCCACAAAAACATCTTTCTGTGCTGCGCAACTCTCTGGTTGAAGCAGAGGTTCAATAACCTCATCAAGTTCTACCTTCCTCCCACTCAATTCTTTCGAGAGAAACTCTTTCTCGAGAAAGGACCCGTTCTTAGCGACAAACACTTTGCCCTCGGATCTGAGATAGAAGGTGTACCCAACCGTTTCTTTTGGGTATCCTATGAAGACACATTTGTCCGCTTTGGGTTCGAGCTTTTCTGGCTGAAGCCTTTTGACATAAGCATCGCAACCCCAAACCTTGAGAAAAGACAACTTAGGTTTCTTACCAAACCATAGTTCATACGGTGTTGTCTCAACGGACTTAGATGGAGCCCTATTTAAAGTGAATGCAGCTGTCTCTAACGCATATCCCCAGAACGATAGTGGCAAATCGGCAAGAGACATCATAGAACGCACCATATCTAATAGGGTTCGATTACGACGTTCGGACACACCATTACGCTGTGGTGTTCCAGGTGGCGTCAACTGTGAAACAATTCCACATTTTCTTAAGTGATTGCCAAAATCATAACTCAGATACTCACCCCCTCGATCAGATCGTAGGAACTTGATCTTCTTGTTACGATGATTCTCAACTTCACTCTGAAATTGCTTGAACTTTTCAAAAGTTTCAGACTTATGCTTCATTAAGTAAATATACCCATATCTACTTAAGTCGTCAGTGAAGGTGAGAAAATAACGATATCCACCGCGCGCCGTGACACTCATCGGACCACACACATCAGTATGTATGATTTCCAATAAGTCACTTGCCCGTTCCATTGTCCCTGAAAACGGGGTCCTTGTCATCTTGCCCATGAGGCACGGCTCGCATGTGTCAAGTGATTCAAAATCAAGAGACTCCAAAAGTCCATCAGCATGGAGCTTCTTCATGCGTTTCACGCCGATATGACCCAGACGGCAGTGCCACAAGAAAGTGGTATTATTGTTATCAACTCTACATCTTTTGGCATCAATGTTATGAACATGTGTATCATCACTATCGAGATTCAATAAGAATAAACCCCCTACTTCGGGTGCATGACCATAAAAGATATTACCCATATAAATAGAACAACCTTTATTCTCTGATTTAAATGAGTAACCGTCTCGCATTAAACAAGATCCAGATATAATGTTCATGCTCAACGCAGGCACTAAATAACAATTATTCAGGTTCATAACTAATCCCGATGGTAATCGAAGAGCGAGCGTGCCGACGGCGATCACATCAACCTTGGAACCATTCCCCACGCGCATCGTCACTTCGTCCTTCGCCAGCCTCCGTTTATTCCGTAGTTCCTATTTAGAGTTGCAAATGTGAGCAACCGAACCGGTATCAAATACCCAGGCACTACAACGAGAGTTGGTAAGGTACATATCAATAACATGTATATCACATATACCTTGCTTGTTGTTGTTGGCCCCCTTCTTGTCTGCCAGATACTTGGGGCAGTTCCGCTTCCAGTGGCCGTTCCCCTTGCAATAGAAACACTCAGTCTCTGGCTTGGGCCCATCCTTGGGTTTCTTCACTGGATTAGCAACTGCCTTGCCACCCTTCTTAGAGTTACCCTTCTTGCCCTTGCCATTTTTCTTGAAACTGGTAGTTTTATTGACCATCAACACTTGATACTCCTTCTGGATGTCTGCCTCAGCGACTTTCAGCATTGAAAACAGCTCGGCGATGGACTTGTTCATCCCTTGCATGTTATACTGCTGCACGAAGCTCTTGTAGCTAGGTGGGAGTGACTGGAGAATTCTGTCAATGATAGCCTCCTCCGGGAACACAAGTCCCAGATCAGCTATGCGGGTATAGTACCCAGACATCTTCAGCAAGTGCTCACTGACAGACGAATTCTCCTCCATCTTGCAAGCAAAGAATTTATCGGTGGTCTCATACCTCTCGATCTTAGCATTCTTTTCAAAGATGAACTTCAACTCCTGGAACATCTCATATGCTCCATGACGTTCAAAACGCCTTTGAAGTCCTCCTTCCAAGCTATACAACATGGCACACTGCACGACTGAGTAGTCATCCGAGCGCGTCTGCCAGGCGTTCATAACGTCCACAGAGGCCGGAGCGGGGGGTTCACCTAGCGGTGCACTTAGGACATAAACCTTTTGGGCAGTTGTGAGGATGATCCTCAGATTGCGGAGCCAGTCCACAAAGTTGCTCCCATCATCTTTCAGTTTAGCTTTCTCTAGGAACGCATTAAAATTCAGGGGAGCTACTGCGCGAGCCATCTACAACAAAAGATTTGCAAAGACATTTTAGACTATTGTTCATGATAAGTGAGTTATTACCTAATCAAATTATTTATAACTCCCACTCAAATTGACATCCCTCTGGTCATTCGAGCGTGACATGATCCAGATCCACCAACCCAAGTCCGATCATCACGTGAGATGAGGTGGTGTCAATGGTGAACATCTACATGTTGATCATATCTACTATATGACTCATGCTCGACCTTTCGGTCTTCCGTGTTCCGAGGCCATGTCTGTACATGCTAGGCTCGTCAAGTCTAACGCGAGTGTTCTGCATGTGCAAAACTGGCTTGCACCCGTTGTATGCGAACGTAGAGTCTATCACACCCGATCATCACGTGGTGCTTCGAAACGACGAACCTTCGCAACGGCGCACACTCGGGGGGAACACAATTTTATCTTGAAATTTTAGTGAAGGATCATCTTATAATGCTACCGTCGTCCTAAGCAAAATAAGATGCATAAAAGGATTAACATCACATGCAAATCATAAGTGACATGATATGGCCATCAACTCGTGCTATTGATCTCCATCTCCAAAGCACCGGCATGATCTCCATCGTCACCGGCGCCACACCATGATCCCCATCATCATGATCTCCATCATCGTGTCGCCATCGGGGTTGTCGCGCGCCCACCATGCTCTTACTACTATTGCTACCGTTTAGCGATAAAGTAAAGCATTACAAAGCGCTTAATGATTGACACGCGGGTCATACAAAAATTAAAGACAACCCTATGGCTCCTGCCGGTTGCCGTATACATCGACATGCAAGTCGATATTAACTATTACAACATGATCATCTCATACATCAAATATATCTCATCATGTCATTAGCCATATCATATCACATACATACCCTGCAAAAACAAGTTAGACGTCCTCTAATTTGTTGTTGCATGTTTTACGTGGCTGCTATGGGTATCTAGCAAGAACGCTTCTTACCTACGCAAAGCCACAACGGTGATATTTAAGCTGCTATTTAACCTTCCACAAGGACCGCCTTGTTCTATTCCGATTCAACTAAGATAGGAGAGACAGACACCCGCCAGCCATCTTATGCAACAAAAGTCACATGTCTGTCGATGGAACCGGTCTCATGTACGTGGACATGTAAAGTTGGTCCGGGCCGCTTCATCCCATAATACCGCTGAATCAAGAAAGACTAAGGAGGGAAGCAATCTAAACATCAACGTCCACTAACCCTTTTGTGTTCTACTCGTGAAAGCATCTACGCAAGATCCTAGCTCATGATGCCACTGTTGGGGAACGTTGCATGGGAAACAAAAATTTTTCCTACGCTCACCAAGATCAATCTAGGAGATGCATCTACGAGGGGAGAGTTGGATCCACATACCCTTGTAGATCGCTAAGCGGAAGCGTTCAAGAACGCGGTTGATGGAGTCGTACTCGCCGCGATTCAGATCGCCGAAGATCCTAGCACCGAAGCAACTGTGCCTCCGCGTTCTTCACACGTACAGCTCGGGGACGTCTCCTCCTTCTTGATCCAGCAAGGGGGAAGGAGAGGTTGATGGAGACACCGGCAACACGACGGCGTGGTGGAGATGGTGGTGGAGGATTCCAGCAGGGCTTCGCCAAGCACTGCGGAGTTCGCGAAGATGGATGTGGGAGAGGGAGGGCAGCGCCGAGGCACGAACGTGTGTGGCTGCCCTCCCTCTGCCTCTCTTTATATAGGGGGGAGAGAGGGGAGGGGGCGCCCTAGGGTTTCCCCTAGGGGCCGGCGGCCAGGGCAGATGGGGAGGGGGCGGCGCCCCCTGGGGCTAGGGTTTCCCCCCCAGGTGCCTTGCCCCCCAAGCCTAAGGGGGTGCGGCAGCCCTAGGGGGGTCCACCCCCCTTGGCGCATGAGGAGAGGGCCCTAGGGGGGGCGCACAGCCCTATGAGGGCTGTTGCGTCTCCCCTTTGTGGCCCATTAGGCCCGAAACTCTTTCCGGGACCCCGAAAACCCCTTTCGGTCATCCGCCGATTTCCCGATACTCCCCGGAACACTTCCGGACTCCGATCACTCTCATCCTATATATCAATCTTCGTCCCCGGACCATTCCGGAGACCCTCGTCACGTCCGGGATCTCATCCGGGACTCCGAACAACCTTCGGTAACCATGCACTGTTCTCACTAACAACCCTAGCGTCACCGAACCTTAAGTGTGTAGACCCTGCGGGTTCGGAAACTATGCAGACATGACCGAGATACTCCCAGGTCAATAACCAATAGCGGGATCTGGATACCCATATTGGTTCCCACACGTTCCTCGATGATCTCATCGGATGAACCACGATGTCAAGGATTCAGGCAATCCCGTATACAGTTCCCTTTGTCTCGTCGGTATGTTACTTGCCCGAGATTCGATCGTCGGTATCTCTATACCTAGTTCAATCTCGTTACCGGCAAGTCTCTTTACTCGTTACCGTAACACATAATCCCGTGACTAACTACTTAGTCACTTTGAGCTCATTGAGATGATGTATTACCGAGTGGGCCCGGAGATACCTCTCCGTCACACGGAGTGACAAATCCCAGTCTCGATCCATGTCAACTCAACAGACACCTTCGGAGATACCTGTAGAGTACCTTTATAGTCACCCAGTTACGTTGCGACGTTTGGCACACACAAAGCACTCCTACAGTGTCAGTGAGTTACATGATCTCATGGTCATAGGAACTTATACTTGACATGCAGAAAACTATAGCGATAACTGATACGATCAAAAGCTATGTTTAACGTTTGGGTCTCGTCCATCACATCATTCTCCTAATGATGTGATCCCGTTATCAAATGACAACTCATGTCTATGACCTGGAAACCACGGTCATCTTTGATCAACGAGCTAGTCCTGAAGAGGCTTACTAGGGACACAAAGTTTGTCTATTTATCCACACATGTATTTGAGTTTCCAATCAATACAGTTATAGCATGAATAATAAACGATTATCATGAACAAGGAAATATAATAATAACTCTTTTATTATTGCCTCTAGGGCATATTTCCAACAGATCACAAGGGCCACCTCCTTCGCTTTGGTGGCGGCATTGGTGGCCTCGATGTTGAGCTGCCTTTGCCGGGCCGCCTCCTCCATGTCGAGTTGCCTTTGCCAGGCCGCCTCCTCCATGTCGATCTTCCTCCGCTTGGCCGCGTCCTCCATCTCAAGCTTCTATCTTTGAAGGTCTAGGTATTGCTTCATTTGCTCGTCCTTGCTTTGCCTCTTCTTCTCATCCCTCACATCCTTTTGGGACATCATGCCATGCAAAGTCTCATGCAAGGCCATAGATGAGGCATCACGTATGTCGTCAACCTTGGAGTTGGTCTTGCCCCTCGGCCTCTTCAACGCCTCGCCGTCTCCACCTCCGTCGAACTTGGTCGTCTTCTTGCCTCTCTTCCTTTGTAGTTCACCGTATTGGTCCTTGAACTTAGGGCAAATGTTGATGATCATCCAACAATGCGTAAGAGTGAATGGCTTGTCATTGTGCCCAGGCCTTGAATGCCTCCAAAGATTGAAATGCCTACACCACATGATCAACAACAAGTGAACATGCAAACATATACACGGCCGAAGTCTCATGACCGTAGCAAGGAACGGGCTAGAAAGAGGAGAGCTTACCATGTCCTGTAATGCCCAGGATGGGACTATATCTCCTACGTGTCGAGGCACGACTTAAAGATATAAGCCCATTCTGGAATGATCGCAAGTTTGGTACCTTTGCACATCTCATGTAAAAATAGGGATGAAAGCGGAAAAGATAGTTGGCTTACACTCGCCACGTCACACAAATACATTACATGTCCAAACATCATTCAATAAACATCACAACCCATCTAAGGGTGAAGATCCAAATGAAAGATACCAAACATAACTTAAACCACAGGTCTAGATCGAATCCTAGTAGAAGCTCTACTGATCAACCGGATAGTTCACGTAGTACCGGCTACGCTCCTCGTCGTACTCCCAGTCTAGCTCAGTGCCATCGCCTGTGTAGCTCACCATAGTACCTGCATCTGGTGTGTTGAAGTAACTGTGAGCCATAGAGGACTCAGCAATCCCGTTCCCGGGTAACACGACTATCCAAGCCTCGGGTGTGGAACAAGGCTGAAGAAAGAACAAGAGCTTGCAGCAGCACTAGCCTAGCTTACGTAAAAGAGAGCGAGAAGAGAAGATGCCTCGGTCGAGAGATGATCACGAAGTGATCCTAACTAGCAAGTCAAACATAACCCCCACCGTGTTCACTTTCCGAATCCCTTTTGGAAAATGACCGTCACGGTACTCACGCTGGTAGTGTATTTGGAACATGGTGTCAAGTTTTCTACAACCGGATATTAACAAATTCCCATCTGCCACATAACCGCGGGCACGGCTTTCGAAAGTTCATAACCCTGCAGGGGTGTTCCAACTTGGCCCATGACAAGCCCATGATCCGCGGAGTCGCAACTCCAAGGTGGGAAGGCCCGAGTATTCTCGGAATCCCGTGCTCAAGATACTCCGACTAAGGTAAGGCTAATCCAGCAAATCCTCCCGGCGTGCCGACACCCTGATAGTAGCCGCGCGTATCTAGTCTCAGGCCACGACCAGATGAGCACAGCGTACAGTGACCAAAAACCGAAGTTGCCAAGGGGGGGTACCGCACACGACTCAAGTTTGGACCAACACTCAAATCGTGCACTGGCCCAGGGGGGTTGATTAATTAATCCTCGGGTTAATTACTCCCTCGGTAAGTTTTTAGTTGTTTAGGCAAATAGTACCAATGTTGGGACTTGCTGGAAAACACTTAGCACTTAGCGGTTTATCGAGGGGGTCCCTTAACCCCAGCCGTGTGAGGAACGCATAATCAAGGAACATAACACCGTTTTAAACGGTTCCTAGGGCGGCATGAGTGGAACAAATCACCAAGCAAAAGGCTTAGCCTTCCACCCATTACCAATATATAGATGATTTCATTTAATAAATTAATATAGTGTGATATCCCAACAAGCTTCAACAAGAAGCAAGAATCTTCAATCTTCTCCTGCAACTAACAATGCTATAAGAGGGGCTGAGCGAAGCGTACTTAGCCAATCAATGGTTTGCATAGGTAGGGTGGTTAGACAGGATCATGGTTACAATAGGAGGCTGACAGGAAAAACATGGGCATCGAGGCAAAAACTATAGAGTGAGACTTCTAGCAATAGGCAAAGATAGTAATGTTATCGGGGTTCGGTCATCTTGCCTGAAGAGTTGTCGATGGGATCGTAAGAGAGCTCCTCGTTCTCAACCTCGGTAGTAACCTCATTCTCGTACTCGTACTCGTACTCAGCTTCCGGCTCTACTCAACACAAACACACAAGGCACGAAATCAACAAGAAGCAATGCACAAAACTACTGGATGCATGGCTGATGCACTATGGAAGCATTACAGATGCACTTAGGAAGCACAGAAAGTCTACATAGGAAGCACAGTGTTACAGCACAAGGAGCATGACAATGTGCAACAAGCAAAATGCTTCAAATCATGATAACATGAGGATATTATGAATCTACATGCAAAAACACACAAGTTACATATAGGACTTGCTTAAAACGGAGCAACGGGCTAAAAGATACACCAGAAACAATAAACATGCACAAGCTGAAAATAACAGCCACATAGCAACTTCGGAGCAAGAAATAAATAGTCTACAGCACTCAAACATCATGGCAAGGGGCATGGAGATAAAGTAGACATATCCTACAGCAAACAAATCCATTGGAGCATCTCCAAAGGAGCCATGGATCAATAGCAACAAGCTATGACATATTGAACTTGACAAAAAAATCCTGACAGTAGTATTTTATAGCAACTTGGGAGCAAGAGTTAAATATGCTACAGCCACCCAAATAAGCATGTGAGAGCATGAATGGATAGCCAACAACTTATACAACAAGGAATCATCAAGAGTCACCCCAAAACTATCATGGATTTGCCTAGAACAACAAGCAAACGTGACATCTGGAAATTACAGATTCCAGACTTAGTGAAATTTCACTAAGTGTTAAAACAGTAGTAACATCATGGCATCTTTGTGAGCAAGTTTAAGTCACCTCAAAGCATAACAAGACAAGTGGTTAGCAACACAACAAAGTACACATGATGGGGAGTCCAAAACATCTAAGCATGCATCAAGGGGACAAACACATCAATAGCAACGAGCTCCTCAACTAGGCATCTCGTAACAAGTTTAATAACATAACAGCCACATGCACTTTTGCAAAGGAGATAAACATGGCAAGATGAAATCTATCATGCAAGCTAAAGCAATCAACATGTAGAGCATCTCATGATGAACATGTGGACATCTCATTTGCATCATTTGGATAAACATGCACCAAGATATCACATTGCAAACATGGCATGAAAACAACTACAAACAGCAGTTTATAACAAGTAGCACTCTTGCAACAGATATTTAAGCATCTAGATGACATCAAACATGCATGGCACAATGGAACAAAACATAGTACATGTCTCCACGATCATTTTGACATATCATTTGCTCAAATCGGACAAACACACAAAAAGTTATCCACAATATAAAACTGCATCAGAAGCTAAACTGTCAGGGACTTAGGTAAAAAAAACAACCCCAGGGCGGTCAACGGCGCGGTCAACGCGGGTGGACGAACTCGCGGATCGGGCTGAGAAGCGGAGCGGGCCAGAGTCAACGCGGGCGGACCGGGCTAACGGGTCCTGATCTGGGCCCGTTAGGTTTTTCGGCCCAGGCGACCGATCGGATCGGATCGGGGCGAGCAGCCTGGCTCCTTGAGCGGCTGTGGCCGGCGGCGGCCTTGCCCTACGCAGGCGAGGGGCGGTGAGACGGAGGGCGCCCTGGGGCCCGGTGGGAGGAGGTTGGCCGGCGGCGGCCTGGAGCAGCGTCGGCGGCTCGGGGCGGGAGCCCGGAGCAGCGCCGGCCGGCGGGAGGTGGCGCAGGGCCCCGCGGCGGCGGCGGCCGGAGGAAGGGGCGCGACGGAGGTGATGGCGCGCCTCGGCGGCGAAGGCGGCGAGGTCCGGCGGTGGTGGCGAGGGAGCTCCGGCGCGGCGGCGGCCGGAGGCGGAGAAGAAGGCGGCGCGGATCGGAGGTAGAAGACGACCTCGCGGGCCCGCGCGTCGGAGTGGAAGCACGGCGAGTGCACTTCGGAAGCACGGACGCGGTGAGGTGGAAGCACGGCTCGCTGCACGTCGGAAGCACGGCGGTTCAACGGTGGAAGCACCGCGGGTCAACGGTGGAAGCACCGGCGGCGAAGTGTGGAAGCATTAGGGTTTCTGGACGCAAATTTTGGGGGAGGTGGACGTTTATATAGGCACAAGGAGTTAGGGTTGTCCAAATGAGGTGAGGTCTTCGGCCACGCGATCACAATTGAATGGCCTAGATGAAGGAAGGGGTTTGAGTTGGGTTGGTGGGCTGTTGGAGGGGTGTCTTGGGCCTCAAAGAGGGGGTACTTTCAGCCCACGAGAATAACTGTTGGAGCATCAAACGAACTCCAAACGCGACGAGATTTGACAGGCGGGTTACACACACCAAAACAACATCGCACGACAAGTCTCACACCAAACGGAAACGTTACACGGCCAAACACCAAAGTAGGCTTCGAAGATGCCACAGACACATGAGAGAGCTCCGGAACTCGAAACGGACAACGGGAAGGAACGAGTGGGACCGGATGCAAACGACAACACAAATGCAATGCAATGCACATGACAACATGATATGGATGAATGCCACACACGCACACAACAAAACGACAAAAACCCGAAAAGACGAAGAACCCGGAATGGAACTGATGAACCCAGAGATATATATATTGCCCAAAAGGGAAAGTATTACATCCGGGGCATTACAAACTCTCCTCTACTACAAAAAGATCTCGTCCCGAGATCTAGGACTGGAAGAAGGAAGGGTACTCGGAACGAAGGTGATCTTCTCGTTCCCACGTAGCTTCTCGGTCGGTATGGTGTGACCACTTGACTTTCAAGAATTTGATGAACTTGTTGCGGGTCTTGCGCTCGGTTTCTTCGAGAATAGCAACGAGATGCTCTCGGTAAGAAAAGTCTTGTTGAAGATCAATCTCCTCAAACGGAATGATGCGTTCAGGTGTCTTGAAGCACTTGCGGAGTTGAGACACATGAAACACATCATGAACATTGGCGAAGTTGGAAGGGAGCTCAAGTTGATAGGCTAGATCGCCTCTTTTGCCAAGGATCTTGAAAGGCCCGACGTATCTAGGAGCAAGCTTTCCTTTGATACCGAATCTTTGGGTACCTTTCATAGGAGAAACACGGAGATAGACATGATCCCCAATGTTGAAGGCCAAATCACGATGCTTGCCGTCATAGTAGCTCTTCTGACGCGACTGAGCGGCCTTGAGATTCTCACGTATGACTTTGCACATTTCTTCGGCTTCTGAGATCAAGTCATTGCCAAGAAGTTGACGTTCACCAGTCTCGGACCAGTTGAGAGAGGTATGGCACTTTCTGCCATAGAGGATTTCAAATGGAGCTTTGTCGGCACTTGCTTGGAAGCTGTTGTTGTAAGAGAACTCGGCAAACGGAAGGCAATCTTCCCATTTCATGCCAAAAGATATGACACAGGCTCTGAGCATGTCTTCTAGAATCTGATTCACTCTCTCGACTTGACCACTAGTCTGAGGGTGAAAAGCAGTGTTGAACCTGATCTTAGTGCCCATGGCAGACTGAAAGGAGTCCCGGAACTTGGAATTAAACAAACTTCCACGGTCTGAGGAGATAACTTGAGGAATGCCATGTAAGGACACAATTCTGCCAATTGAGTTGCATTGACGGATTCTTTGACTGGAAGGAAGTGAGCGACTTTGGTAAGCTTGTCAATCACCACTAAGATAGAATCATTCCCTTTCTTGGACTTAGGAAAGCCAGTGACGAAATCCATTTCAATGTGGTCGAATTTCCACTCGGGAATCAGAAGAGGTTGGAGAAGACCGGCTGGACGTTGATGCTCTGCCTTCACTCTTCTACAGACATCACATTCATTCACGAATTGGGCAATCTCCCTTTTCATGCGAGTCCACCAGTAAGATTGCTTGAGGTCTTGGTACATCTTGGAACTGCCAGGATGAATGGAAAGGAGGGAATCATGTGCTTCTTCCATTATGAGCTTCCTAAGATCACCTTTGGGAACCACAAGTCTGTCCTCAAAGAACAAGGTATCTCTCTCATCAATGCGATAGCACTTGTATTTGGGAGTGCCCTTTGCAATACCATGTTTCACTTTCTGCACCATAGCATCACTGAGTTGGGCCTCACGGATCTGATCTTCCAAGGTAGGAGCAACTTGAAGATTTGCAAGAAAGCCTTGCGGAACAACTTGGAGGTTGAGCTTCTTGAATGCTTCACAAAGCTCAGGCTGGAACAGTTTGATAAGGAGGCTGTTGCAATATGCCTTTCTGCTCAAAGCATCTGCAATAACATTCGCCTTGCCAGGTGTGTATTCAATGCTTGGATCATACTCTTGGATCATTTCGACCCAACGACTCTGGCGGAGGTTCAGATTCGGCTGTGTGAAGATGTACTTCAAGCTCTTGTGATCGGTGAAGATGTCGACTTTTCTGCCCAACAGAAGATGTCTCCACGTAATCAAAGCATGTACCGCAACTGCTAGTTCGAGATCATGTGTGGGGTAGTTCTTCTCACTTGGCTTCAGTTGACGAGAAGTGTATGCCACAATTCTCTTGTCCTGCATAAGCACACCACCAAGTCCTTGAAGAGAAGCATCACAGAATACTTCGTAGGGCTTGGACTCATCTGGAGAAGTAAGAACTGGAGCAGAGACGAGCTTTTCTTTGAGAGTTTTGAATGCCACTTCACAATCTGGAGACCAGTAGTACTTGACATTCTTCTGCAGCAAGTTGGAAAGAGGCTTGGCAATCTTGGAGAAGTTCTCAACGAACCTTCTGCAATAGCTGGCAAGACCAAGGAAGCTTCGGAGTTGCTTGACGTTCTGAGGAGGTTCTCAGTTGACAATTGCTTCAACTTTCTCGGGGTTCACCGCAATACCGTCAGCGGAGATGATATGGCCCAGATACAAGACCTTATCGAGCCAGAATTCACACTTGGAGAACTTGGCATAGAACTTATGTTCACGGAGTCTGTCGAGAACCAGACGGAGGTGCTTTTCGTGATCCTCTTCATTCTTGGAGAAAACCAAAATGTCATCCAGATACACAAGCACAAACTCGCCGGTGTAGGGGTTGAAAATGTAGTGCATCATTCTCGAGAAGGTAGGTGGAGCATTAGCGAGACCAAAGGACATGACTGTATACTCATATGAGCCATAGCTCGTTCTGAACGCAGTCTTGGGGATATCTTCTTCTCGAATGCGAATCTGGTGATAGCCCATTCTGAGATCGAGCTTACAGAACACTTTAGCTCCTTTGAGCTGCTCGAACAGTTCATTGATGTTGGGGAGCAGATACTTGTTCTTTATTGTCTTCTTGTTCAATGGCCGGTAGTCGACGCAAAGGCGCTCCGTACCATCCTTCTTCTTGACAAATAAGACACCACAACTCCAAGGAGACGTACTAGGCCGGATCAGACCCATACGCTCCTGTTCATCAAGCTGCTTCTTCAACTCCTTCAACTCTTTAGGAGAGAGCATGTACGGACGCCGACATGCTGGCTCAGTACCAGGCTCGAGTTCAATGACGAATTCCACTTGACGATGTGGAGGCATGCCTGGAAGTTCTTCAGGAAAGACGTCTTCGTATTCGTTAACCACCGGAATTTGAGAGATGGCATTAATCTCGCCCTTGTCATTGAGAGAGAATAGCCTGATTGTGTTATCCCTGGAGGCGAAGATAATCACATCTTCATCGGAATGAGTAATCTTGACTTCCTTATTTGCACAATCAATTTGAGCATCATGCTGAGAAAGCTAGTCCATTCCGAGGATGAGGTCAATGTCGGAGTTGCCAAGAACAACCGGATTAGCCAGAAAGCGATAATCACCCATGCGAATAGATACATTTGGAGCAAAGTTGTTGGAGTTCATAAGCAAACCCGGAGAAAGCACAGACATCGGTCTAGGCAAAGCTTGCAATGGCATATCATGTGACAATGCAAAAGGTCTTGACATGAAAGAATGTGAAGCACCTGAATCAAACAAGACTTTTGCAGGAAAAGAGTTAACTGAGAGGTTACCCAAAATCACATCAGAAGAATTCTCCGCTTGCGCTGCATTCATCAGATTCACCCTTGCAAACTTTGGATTATACTTGACAATAGCTGTGCTGACAGGTGGAGGAGGCGGCAGGTGCCTTGGGTTGGGGCACTTGTTAGCATAATGACCCTTCTGGCCACACTTGTTGCAGACCACTTATGAGAGAGGACGGTAATGAGAACCACTTGACTTGGAACCTTGAGACTGAAACTTTGACTGGTTGCTTGGGTTGGGTGGGTGGGAGAAACCACGACCACCAGAGTTCTTGTTGTTGTTGTAGGGAGCTCGGATCACTGGAGGAGGTGGAAGCCAAAACATTTGTTGCTTCACGACCACTTGAGAAGATGAGGAGGAGTGAACGGCATCTCGGATCCTCTTTTTGGAAGCCTCCATCTTGAGCTGGGCTGCCTCTTGCTTAAGCGCCATGTTATATAATTTGTCAAACTCATCAGGCTCGAACAAGGTGAGAGCAAGTTGAAGTTCATCCTTCAGACCTCTACGGAACTGATAGATCTTGCTCTTGGAATTTGGGATGTCTTGCTTTGCATAGCGGGCAAGGTTTTGGAACTTGACATTATACTGGTAGACAGTCATAGAGCCTTGCTTTAGGTTGCGGAATTGCTCACGCATACCCTCGATGACACTTGTTGGAATGTGGTGAGAGCGAAAGTCCTTGAAGAAATCATCCCAAGAGATCACACGCCCTTCTCTGGAGTCTTTGTACTGCTGCCACCAATCAGCTGCTTGGTCCTTGAGTTGGAAGGCTCCAAACTTCACATAGTCCTCAGGCCTTACCTTGCTGCACTCAAAATGCTTCTTGATATCAGTGATCCAATCTTCAGCATCGAGAGGGTCGACACAGTAACTGAAAGCCTTTGGTTGATTAGCCAAGAACTGGTTGAGCGTAGCATGGTGCTGTTGGTTGAAGAAATTGCCTTGGTTCCCTGGAGCACCCTGATTTGCTTGATTTGCTTGCATCTGCTGCATCATCTGCATAAGCATTTGGGTCTTCTGATTTGTAGTTTGCATAATCGCTCTCTAGGCCTCAGACGGAGGAGGAGGGAAGGAGGACGGTCTGGAACCTCTTCACCCTCTGGGTTAGCATTGGGAACCCGTTTCGGGCCATCCTGAAATAGATGACCACCAATCAGCAATTTGATTGAAAGAAGATATAAGCTGAAACAATGGATAGAAATGCAACATAGTCTTCACAAGAATCATTCGAACAAGAGGAACGAATGAAATCATTCGAACAAGAGGAACGAATGAAATTCTCAGTTAAATGATAACAACAGTCTTCACGAGAAGCCACTTAGGGGACAAAAGGTAAATAAGAAAAAACAACAAGGTACAGATGAAACAAACACAAGATAGGAGCTTCGTTCGACATCTTTGTTCTGAAAGCTTATGGAACATGTTACGAAAGGGTTTTGCAATCCCCGGATCAGCATAGCCAAGGACCCTTTAAGATGCAACTCCCGATCGGAACATCGGCCATAAAACCACTTCACTCAATGTAGAACCCCGAACTCCGTAACCTCCATTCGTTGGAAGAATGCCTACGATCTACTGGATGAACCCACCTATTAATTTCCGAAAGTTTCCAGTTATGCAATCAGGTGTTGGGGATACAGGGAAAGCATCGCGCACCCAACTCTAATCCTACATCCAGCTGTATCCATCCTTCAACACATAACCAGTTGTTCTCGGAAACCGTCTACCTCGGACCTTCGAAACGCATCTACTATACAAGCTATGGCAATACTCCCGAACTACCTCCCCAGTACTGGGTGATGCCGGGGTTATCTTGCCACTAACTGCATAGGAGAGTTTTCGATGTCGGCCGTCTTAAGTACTCTAGAACTGTCGCGATATGCTTGTGACGACAATACCCCGAAGCTCAACTCCCTGGGACACTGCCACAACCCCTAATGTCAGGAGGCATCGAGAACAATATTCTCGTTACAAAGACATCGAAACAATCCAACAATACTCGCGAGATTCCTAAAAAAAATTGGTGCAATTTTTGAAAGTAGAAGAGGCAAGAGAAGTCGTCAGGAGTCCTCACCAGAGTGAAAAGAGATGAGGAGCAAAGAAATCCTACTCTCCGATATAAATATATGACTCAAAACATTTTAAGTGTGTGCCTAGACTCGACCGTCAACGAATCGATCAAACAGTGGGGGCTTCTAGGTCGGAGAAGGCTCTGAATACCAACTTGTAATGCCCAGGATGGGACTATATCTCCTACGTGTGGAGGCACGACTTAAAGATATAAGCCCATTCTGGAATGATCGCAAGTTTGGTACCTTTGCACATCTCATGTAAAAATAGGGATGAAAGCGGAAAAGATAGTTGGCTTACACTCGCCACGTCACACAAATACATTACATGTCCAAACATCATTCAATAAACATCACAACCCATCTAAGGGTGAAGATCCAAATGAAAGATACCAAACATAACTTAAACCACAGGTCTAGATCGAATCCTAGTAGAAGCTCTACTGATCAACCGGATAGTTCACGTAGTAACGGCTACGCTCCTCGTCGTACTCCCAGTCTAGCTCAGTGCCATCGCCTGTGTAGCTCACCATAGTACCTGCATCTGGTGTGTTGAAGTAACTATGAGCCACAGAGGACTCAGCAATCCCGTTCCCGGGTAACACGACTATCAAAGCCTCGGGTGTGGAACAAGGCTGAAGAAAGAACAAGAACTTGCAGCAACACTAGCCTAGCTTACGTAAAAGAGAGCGAGAAGAGAAGGCGCCTCGGTCGAGAGATGATCACAAAGTGATCCTAACTAGCAAGTCAAACATAACCCCACCGTGTTCACTTCCCGAATCCCTTTCAGAAAATGACCGTCACGGTACTCACGCTGGTAGTGTATTTGGAACATGGTGTCAAGTTTTCTACAACCGGATATTGACAAATTCCCATCTGCCACATAACCGCGGGCACGGCTTTCGAAAGTTCATAACCCTGCAGGGGTGTTCCAACTTGGCCCATGACAAGCCCACGATCCGCGGAGTCGCAACTCCAAGGTGGGAAGGCCCGAGTATTCTCGGAATCCCGTGCTCAAGATACTCCGACTAAGGTAAGGCTAATCCAGCAAATCCTCCCGGCGTGCCGACACCCTGATAGTAGCCGCGCGTATCTAGTCTCAGGCCACGACCAGATGAGCACAGCGTACAGTGACCAAAAACCGAAGTTGCCAAGGGGGGGTACCGCACACGACTCAAGTTTGGACCAACACTCAAATCGTGCACTGGCCCAGGGGGGTTGATTAATTAATCCTCGGGTTAATTACTCCCTCGGTAAGTTTTTAGTTGTTTAGGCAAATAGTACCAATGTTGGGACTTGCTGGAAAACACTTAGCACTTAGCGGTTTATCGAGGGGGTCCCTTAACCCCAGCCGTGTGAGGAACGCATAATCAAGGAACATAACACCGTTTTAAACGGTTCCTAGGGCGGCATGAGTGGAACAAATCACCAAGCAAAAGGCTTAGCCTTCCACCCATTACCAATATATAGATGATTTCATTTAATAAATTAATATAGTGTGATATCCCAACAAGCTTCAACAAGAAGCAAGAATCTTCAATCTTCTCCTGCAACTAACAATGCTATAAGAGGGGCTGAGCGAAGCGTACTTAGCCAATCAATGGTTTGCATAGGTAGGGTGGTTAGACAGGATCATGGTTACAATAGGAGGCTGACAGGAAAAACATGGGCATCGAGGCAAAAACTATAGAGTGAGACTTCTAGCAATAGGCAAAGATAGTAATGTTATCGGGGTTCGGTCATCTTGCCTGAAGAGTTGTCGATGGGATCGTAAGAGAGCTCCTCGTTCTCAACCTCGGTAGTAACCTCGTTCTCGTACTCGTACTCAGCTTCCGGCTCTACTCAACACAAACACACAAGGCACGAAATCAACAAGAAGCAATGCACAAAACTACTGGATGCATGGCTGATGCACTATGGAAGCATTACAGATGCACTTAGGAAGCACAGAAAGTCTACATAGGAAGCACAGTGTTACAGCACAAGGAGCATGACAATGTGCAACAAGCAAAATGCTTCAAATCATGATAACATGAGGATATTATGAATCTACATGCAAAAACACACAAGTTACATATAGGACTTGCTCAAAACAGAGCAACGGGCTAAAAGATACACCCGAAACAATAAACATGCACAAGCTGAAAAGAACAGCCACATAGCAACTTCGGAGCAAGAAATAAATAGTCTACAGCACTCAAACATCATGGCAAGGGGCATGGAGATAAAGTAGACATATCCTACAACAAACAAATCCATTGGAGCATCTCCAAAGGAGCCATGGATCAATAGCAACAAGCTATGCCATATTGAACTTGACAACAAAATCCTGACAGCAGTATTTTATAGCAACTTGGGAGCAAGAGTTAAATATGCTACAGCCACCCAAATAAGCATGTGAGAGCATGAATGGATAGCCAACAACTTATACAACAAGGAATCATCAAGAGTCACCCCAAAACTATCATGGATTTGCCTAGAACAACAAGCAAACATGGCATCTGGAAATTACAGATTCCAGACTTAGTGAAATTTCACTAAGTGTTAAAACAGTAGTAACATCATGGCATCTTTGTGAGCAAATTTAAGTCACCTCAAAGCATAACAAGACAAGTGGTTAGCACCACAGCAAAGTACACATGATGGGGAGTCCAAAACATCTAAGCATGCATCAAGGGGACAAACACATCAATAGCAACGAGCTCCTCAACTACGCATCTCGTAACAAGTTTAATAACATAACAGCCACATGCACTTTTGCAAAGGAGATAAACATGGCAAGATGAAATCTATCATGCAAGCTAAAGCAATCAACATGTAGAGCATCTCATGATGAACATGTGGACATCTCATTTGCATCATTTGGATAAACATGCACCAAGATATCACATTGCAAACATGGCATGAAAACAACTACAAACATCAGTTTATAACAAGTAGCACTCTTGCAACAGATATTTAAGCATCTAGATGAACTCAAACATGCATGGCACAATGGAACAAAACATAGTACATGTCTCCACGATCATTTTGACATATCATTTGCTCAAATCGGACAAACACACAAAAAGTTACCCACAATATAAAACTGCATCAGAAGCTAAACTGTCAGGGACTTAGGTAAAAAAAACAACCTCGGGGCGGTCAACGGCGCCTTCAACGTGGGTGGACGAACTCACGGATCGGGCTGAGAAGCGGAGCGGGCCGGAGTCAACGCGGGCGGACCGGGCTAACGGGTCCTGATCTGGGCCCGTTAGGTTTTTCGGCCCAGGCGACCGATCGGATCGGATCGGGGCGAGCAGCCTGGCTCCTCGAGCGGCTGTGGCCGGCGGCGGCCTTGCCCTACGCAGGCGAGGGGCGGTGAGACGGAGGGCGCCCTGGGGCCCGACGGGAGGAGGTTGGCCGGCGGCGGCCTGGAGCAGCGTCGGCGGCTCGGGACGGGAGCCCGGAGCAGCGCCGGCCGGCGGGAGGTGGCGCAGGGCCCCGCGACGGCAGCGGCGGCCGGAGGAAGGGGCGTGGCGGCGGTGATGGCGCGCCTCGGCGGCGAAGGCGGCAAGGTCCGGCGGTGGTGGCGAGGGAGCTCCGGCGCGGCGGCGGCCGGAGGCGGAGAAGAAGGCGGCGCGGATCGGAGGTAGAAGACGACCTCGCGGCCCCGCGCGTCGGAGTGGAAGCACGGCGAGTGCACTTCGGAAGCACGGACGCGGTGAGGTGGAAGCATGGCTCGCTGCACGTCGGAAGCACGGCGGTTCAATGGTGGAAGCACCGCGGGTCAACGGTGGAAGCACCGGCGGCGAAGTGTGGAAGCATTAGGGTTTCTGGACGCAAATTTTGGGGGAGGTGGACGTTTATATAGGCACAAGGAGCTAGGGTTGTCCAAATGTGGTGAGGTTTTCGGCCACGCGATCACAATTGAATGGCCTAGATGAAGGGAGGGGTTTGAGTTGGGTTGGTGGGCTGTTGGAGGGATGTCTTGGGCCTCAAAGAGGGGGTACTTTCAGCCCACGAGAATAACTGTTGGAGCATCAAACGAACTCCAAACGCGACGAGATTTGACAGGCGGGTTACACACACCAAAACAACATCGCATGACAAGTCTCACACCAAACGGAAACGTTACACGGCCAAACACCAAAGTAGGCCTCGAAGATGCCACAGACACATGAGAGAGCTCCGAAACTCGAAACGGACAACGGAAAGGAACGAGTGGGACCGGATGCAAACGACAACACAAATGCAATGCAATGCACATGACAACATGATATGGATGAATGCCACACACGCACACAACAAAATGACAAAAACCCCAAAAGACGAAGAACCCGGAATGGAACTGATGAACCCAGAGATATATATATTGCCCAAAAGGGAAAGTATTACATCCGGGGCATTACATGTCCCCAACGCCGAGACCACTCACGGGCCGTGCTTCAACGCTCTCAAATGCGGCGCAATACTTGTTGCACTCTTGTTGGATGAACAACCATCTTTTTTTAATAGAGCCGATGCCACGGTTGCTTGTAATTTGGTAGGGCTCAAACATCTTCCTTTCATGGAATGTTTTGTGGATTCTCGTCCAAAAAACAATGCCCTTTTGTTGCGCGCCGGTCCTCGGATCTTGGCTAATCTCCATCCAAGCTTGGCAAATCAACTTGTCCTCATCTTGTGTATATGAACCCGTGCGAATGCTCTTCCTCTTCTTTTATGCTTCCGCTCTTTGGGTGAGCTCGTCGATGAACAATGTCTCGCCACTAATATCAACCTCATTGACTTCTTCTTCATCACCATCACCTTCGACATAGATGTCATCGTCTTCATGCCATGAGTCACCATGATCGCCGACCTCTTCATCGGGCATGTACTGGGCGCTGCCATCCCGACTCTGGGTCTCCTCGGGGTCGTAGCCATGGCCATGCCCACCCTCGAAGATCACGTTATCCATATACTGGTTGTAGTAGTGGTCGTCCACCGTTGGCGTTGGTGTTGACATTTCGTCAAACAAGACGCGGGGGGCCGACATGGTGCCCGTGCCTGCTTTCTTTGCATCTCGACGGATGGCCGCCCGCCGCTTGTGGAGCCAGGCGTGACATTGAGGTCGATGACGGCCGTGGGGCACGGTGTGGACGGCGTGAACAAGGCCACGTCCGGCGACGCCGAGAAACAGGTCTGGCCGTCGTACCTTGGCGGAGGAAAGCCGGGCGACATGGGCGCGGCGCGCGACGTCGGCGACTGGCAGTGCGTAGGCCGGGCGACCGACGAGCCCGTGCTTGCCGGGCCGATGGCCGCTGCAGGGAACCCGGCCGGACGGCCCATGCCAAGCATGAGGATGGCGTGCGCTTTATTGACGAGGTCCTCCTTCTCGTCGGCAGCGGCCTTGCGCCGCGCGGCCTCCAGCTCCTCGCACTGGGCGGCGAACTTGGCCGCGGCAGCATTGACCTTGACGGCCGCTCTCCGTTCCCTCCTCTTCGCCGATTCCGCGTCCAACTTGGCGATCTCCTCCGACGTGCACTCCGACCGCGGCTTCCTTGGTGCCATGGCCGGCTTCTTCCTCTTATGCATCACCACTAGCATAGCAATGTCCACTTCTTCGGTCAAATCAAACTTCTCGTCCTATAAGGAATCATCCACGAAAGAGGAGTCGCACGAGCTCACCTACAACACAAAAATCACTGCAAAACTACATATTCATGCCCGATAAAAAAAGGCCCAAGTTTGCACGTCTTTTTACCTTGGGGGAAGTTGCTCAGACACGTTGTGAGCGAGGAGGAAGCAATCGACCAACGGCGGGGCGAAGCGTGGGCGGCGGCTGCAGACTGCAGATGGTGGGTGGGTGGTGGCTGCAGACGATCGCGTGGCTGCCGGAGGACTCTGATACGTCCATTTTGCATCATGTTTTCCTACTATTAATTATTATGTTTTGGGTTATTATTTCACTTTATGATGCTATTCTAATGCCCTTTCTCTCTTATTTCGCAACTTTCACGAGAAGAGGGAGATTGCGAGCAGCTGAATTTCTAGACCTGAAAAAGCTACAACGGAGATAGATATTCTCCCTAGCTCCAAATCCGTGAGAGAGTGATCGAGTGTTCGGGAGACTATCATTGAAGTACAAGAGCAAGGAGTTATCATCAACACACCATATATTACCTTTTGGATAATGGTGTCTCATAGATTGGTTAGGTGTCACTTGGGAGCCTCCAAGAGATTGTGGAGTTGATCCAAGGAGTTTGTAAGGCCAAAGAGATTGCCTACTTCGTGAAGATCTACCCGAGTGAGGCTAGTCCTTCGTGGGCGTAAGCCATGATGGAATAGACAAGGTTGCTTCTTCATGGACCCTTCATGGGTGGAGCCCCCCATTGAATTGCGCAAACGTTACCCTCTGTGGGTTGAAGTCCCCATCAACGTGATGTACGATAGCACCACCTATCGGAACCACGACAAAAATCATCGTGTCTTCATTGCGTTTGATCTTCCAACTCTTGTGACACCCCGAGACCGGTGCGCCAGGTGTCAGCTAGTTATTCGTTGCCTTTGCCATGTCATCTACTTGCGTGTTGCATCTTGCCATGTCATCATGTGTGTTGCATCAGCATGTTTTCAAAAGTTGCATCTGTCCGAGTCTCCTCGTCCTTTCCGTTGTCCGTTCTGAGCCCAGACACACTTGCACGCGCCCGCGACGCCTCCGGATATTTATTTTCTGAGTGGCTGGAAAATGTTCTCGGAATGGGTTGAAACTTGGCGTGTGGTCTTATTATAGCATAGGTAGACCGCGTGTCAAGTTTCGTCGTATTCAGAGCTCGTTTGATAGCCCAACCGTTAAACTATAGCGGCAGTATAGCCGGACAAATCGTCGGACGTTTCGGTCTCCAAAACCCCGCGGGCCTCTTCTCTTCTCTCCCCACTAGGTCTCTCTACGCAGGCCACCAGCCCACTAACCTCCCCTAGGCCCATCCTACCTCACCTCGCGATCGGATCCATCGGATCGCGATCGGAGGGCTCCGAAATTCCCCAAAACCCCCCTAACCCTAGCCTTTACCTTATATAAACACCCCCTCCTTCCATTTTTGGACTTCCCTAGTCTCCACCTACCTCCAGCCATCTCCCTCCTCAAATTCCACGCAGCCCCTCTCCACCGCCGCTACTTGGCGCCGCCAAGTCAGCCACCGCCACCGCGCTCCAGCCAGTGGCAGAGCGCCACGTCACCGGATCCGTCGCCGCGGCCTATGGGCGCCTGACACGTCGCCTCCCCGCAGCACCCACCATGCCGGGCCCTCCCGGCCCAGATCCTCCGGCCCCCCGGGTATGATCGGGCCGACCCGCTCTTCGTCGCCTCGCTCGCTCCCGAGCCGGATCGAGGGGAGGAGCCCCTCGACCCCGCGCTCCCCGCGTCGGCTGTCGTTCCCAGCCGCCGGAGCGCCCCGCCACCGTCGCGTCGGTCTTCCCCGGAGCTCGCCGGAGCAGCCGCCTCGCTCTGCCGGTCCCCTGCTCCTCGCCGCCGCCAGCTTCTCCTCCCCGCACCCAGCGGCCAGTCTCCCTCCGTCGTTCGTAGCTCTGCCTCGCCGCCCTGGCCCCGCGAGCCCTCGCCGGAGGTCGTCGCCTCGGCCAGACCAGTCGCCGCCGCCCCGTTCCCGGCCTCCCGCCGGCCAGCCGACTCGGTCTCCCCAATCCAGATCGGGTCTGGGGAGATGAGCGTCGCCTCCCGCTCGCACCGCGTGGGCCGCGTCGGGCCCAGTGCCCCGGCCACATCGCCCCGGCCTCATGGGTCGGCCCACCAATCTCCACCACCGGCTAGGCGCCTCTGTGCTCCTGGGCCGAAGCCCACGAGGTGAAGGCCACAGCCCCCTTTGCCCTGTTTTTTTACAAAGTCCTCAAAAAAAATCATGAAATATGTTGCATGTTCATGTGCCTGTAACTTGATGTGTGTATGTCCAAATTGAGTGTATAATATGTCAAAATGATCGTGGTGATATGCTATTCACTTTGTTCCATTGTGCCATGCTTGTTTGAGTTCATCTTGATGCTCTAATCTCTGTTGCAAGAGTGCTATAAGTTTAAAACTGTTGTTAACTACAATTTTGTTGCCTACTTGTGATGCTTGTAACTTTGTGCATGTTTATCCAAATGGAGCATATGATATGTCAAAATGTTCATTGTGAAGTGCTCTACATGTTGGTTGCTGTAGCATTCTGGTTAGGTGCCATATTGCCATGTTAATCTCTGTTGCAAAAGTGCATGTGGCTGTAAAGTGCTGAAACTTGTTATGAGATGCTGATTTGACTTGCTCATTGCTATTGATGTGTTTGTCTTCGTGCCACATGTCTATATGTTTTAGAAGATCAATCATATGGTCTTTGCTGTGGTGCAATCATCTTTCCATGATATGCCTTGAGGTGACTTAAACAAGCTTGTAAACATGCCATGTAGTTATTGTTGTTTTATACTTAGTCAAAAAAAAACAGCTGAGTCTGGAAGCTGTTATAACCTGATGCTATGTTTGCTTGATGCCCCACTCAAATACATGCTTGTTTTGGAGTGGACAATGATCATGTCTTGTTGTCCATGTTATTGTCTATCCATTCATGCCCTTACTTGCACATATGACCTGCTGTAGCTTATTTATTTATTGCCGTCAAGTTGCTATAAATTTTACCTGTCAGACTTTTATCAGCATGTTCAATTTGGTGGAGCTTGTTGTTATTGATCCATGCCTCTTATGGAGTTGCTCCAATGGATTTGTTTGTTGTATATGATGTCTACTACATGTCCATGATCTTTATATGCTTAGTAGATTTGATATGCTTGTTGTTTTGTGCCTCCGAAGGCAGCATCGTGATGATGTTTTTGCCTTCCCAGATTTTGGCTAAGTCTGGATAATTTTATTGCAACTTGCCATGCTTATTTAATTGTGTTCCAGCAAGCTTTTGGGTGTGTTCTAAGTTCATGCTTGTAGAGTATCATGTCTATTTCACATCCATGCCTATTGTAAACATGTTTGGGTGATGTAGCATATATTTACCTTGCTCCAAAGTTGCTATGTGGCTGTTAACTTCAGCTTGTTGTTATATCTTGTTTCGTGTGTATGTGTTGAACCGTTGCTCCGTTTTGAGCGTGCCCTATATGAAACTTGTGTGATTTTGCATGTAGAAGCATAATATCATGTTGTTTTCATGTTTGGAGTGTGTTTGCTTGTTGTTTGGGTGCATCTTGCACCGTTGCCTTGTTTGACTTGTTTTGCTCATATCTTCTAGGCCGTAGCTCCGAATTAAACAAACTTTATATGAAACTTGACTAGAATTTCGTGTAGATCATCATGGTGCATGTTAAACTGCTGTTTAACAACTTTAACATAAGGTTTGTTCAGATATGGACTAATTTCAAAACATGCATATGAGGGCTTACCGGATTTGATATGTGTAGTTTCCGGCCTCATTTAAACTTGTTGTTTGGTGTTGTTCTTGTGTGCTTCATACCTTGCCATGAATTGCATCATATAGACTTGTCTTGCATCATACTTGGTTGAGCATCTCGTCATGTTCTCGTGTTGCGTGTTTACCGTGTTGTGTGCTTTCTTCTCGCTAGTTCTTTTCCGTTGCGATCGTGAGGATTCATTCGACTTCACGTGGTTTGTCTTCAAGGCTTCTTCTTCGCCTTTTTCATGGATCCGTTCTTCTTCCTTGCGGGATCTCAGGCAAGATGACCATCACCTTGGATACCTTTACTATCATTGCCATGCTTAGTTGTCTCGATGCTATCGTTACATGTCGCGATACCCATCATTATTGTCAGCCCCTCTCCTTGTTGCCATGAAACCTCTAACCTTTGACACCTTCCTAGCAAACCATTGTTTGGCTATGTTACCCGCTTGCTCAGCCCCTCTTATAGTGTTGTTAGTTGCAGGTGAAGATGAAGATTGATCCATGTCGGATCTTGTTGTTGGAATATCACAATATATCTTATATTTATTAACACACCTATATACTGGGCATGGGTGGAAGGCTTGGCCTTTTGCTCGGTGTTTTGTTCCACTCATGCCACCTTAGGAGCCGATAAACCGACATTATATTCCTTGATTTTGCGTTCCTTACACGGTTGGGTATATGGGGACCCCTTGACACTTCGTCTTTGAATAAAACTCCTCCAGCAAGGCCCAACATTGGTTTTAATTTGCCTCATAATAACAACATAATTAATTAATTAAATTTGCCTAGGGGGTCGCGCCCTCGAGGATTCTTTCTACATAGCAGGGGGGCCAGTGCTGATGGTGTTGGTTCCAAACGGGGAGACTGCGGGGCCACCGCGGGGAAACTCGAGGATTGGCTCCCGTAGGCTCACCTATCCGGTCGTGGACTGAGAGGAGATACGCGCGGCTACTATCAGGGTGTCGGCACGCCGGGAGGTCTTGCTGGACTTGTTTTACCATTGTCGAAATGTCTTGTGCACCGGGAATTCCGAGTCTGATCGGGCCTTCCCTAAGATAAGGGGTAATATTATTATTACTTCTGCCGATTGTGAGATCTTGTGATGGGCTAAGTTGGGACATCCCTGCAGGGTTATGATCTTTCGAAAGCCGTGCCTGCGGTTATGTGGCAGAGTGAAATTTGTTAATGTCCGATTGTAGAAAACTTGACAGAGGATCCGGAGTAAAACACACAACTGTGTGAGTAACCGTGACTGTCTCTTTTCACTTTGAGAAGAGAACACGGTGGGGTTGTGTTTGACTCGTAGGTAGTTCAGGATCTTTAGCGATCATTACTAGTTTGCGACTGCTTGCGTAGATGCTCATCTTATTCTTGTACCCGTAAGTTAGCCACCATATTGCTTAGCCGCTGCTGCAACCTCACCACTTTACCTCTTCCTACCTATTAAGCTTTGATAGTCTTGTTACCCATGGTTATGGGATTGTTGAGTCCTCATGGCTCACAGATACTACAACAACAGTTGCAGGTGCAGGTTTCCGATGACTTGACGTGAGAGCATTGATCTTTGTGTTGGAGTTCTTTCTTCTTCTTCTTCGTCAGTCTTGGGTTAGGTTCCAGGTCGGCAGCCTGGGATAGCAGATGGATGTCGTTGTTCTTTTCATGTTTGCATCCGTAGTCGGATGCTTTGTATTGATGTTCTTGTATTCACGTGACTTGTATGTATTGTTGTATCCCCCATCTATGTATGTAATGGTACGATGTAATGATATCCATCTTGCTAAGCGCCCGAAATAAGGTTGTGCCCCAATCACGTAAGTGTCACGTGATCGGGATAGAATCGCATCGTGGGCCTGACAAGTTGGTACCAGAGCCTTGACCGACCATAGGAGCCCCCTTGATTGATCGTAGTTTGGCCGTTGTCGAGTCTAGCAAAAAACTTTTTCGGAGTCTAGTTATACCGGAGAGTAGGAATTCTTTTTTACTCCTCAGCCCCTTCGTCGCTCTGGTGAGGAATCTTGACATAGGTGTTGTGAATTACTCCTCTTCCCCTTCAATTTTTTTTAGGATCTCGCGGTTAGTTTTCCTTCATTGCGTTGTCAGTTCTTTCATCTGGTGCATCTCTCGTCAAGTGGTTTCGGCCCTCTTCTTCTTGCAAGTCCAATCCTCAGTCCTTTTCAACCGACGGTGTTGTTTTCCCTTCCGAAGTTGTCTTTCTTTTTCCCACCCGCCCACCCTTTTCTTCTCAGAGCCGGAGTCCTTAATCGAGTATCCATCCTACTCGTGTGAACCCTTTGCATTCTTTCATCAATTGTTTCAACTGGTGAATTCTCGTCTCGTCGTCATTATACACCTCTTCTTCTTTTCCGGTGGTTTCAATTCAAGTATTCGGTGTTCTTCATATTCTTTTCCATTACTCAAAGAGTTTTCCCCTTCTCTCGTTCACCTCTTGCCATTTAATTATTCCGGAGTTTCGAAGACATATAAGGAGATTCGTTTGTATTCTAATTAATTCGAGGTTGTCACCTCATTCGAGTTTTTTAATCGTTCCGGTGCATTTTATCTCTTTCAAACATCCTTCTCAACGGTGTTTTCTCTTCGGTGGTCCCATAACCCATAGGTCTTTTCCCAGGATCTTACCTGACTCTTCTAATTTTCCTGGAGTGTTCCCAAATTCTTTTCAAGTGTGACGTAAGTATGGAGTCCATCAGTCATATGCCTCTCCAAGATCGCTTTCAAATTCTTTTCATTGTTGTTCAAACTTTCTTCTTTTCATTCTTCCGGAGTATTTCATGAATTCTTTTCTTTGTGTTCCTCCGAAGGCCATCATTTCAGAAGATTTCTTCGTTCTCAGTTTTCAACTTCGTCCTCCAAATATTCTTCATTCATGCCTCTTCGTTTGTCTCACATTCTTCCGGTGCTTCGTTCAAGTATTCTTTAATCAGTTCACGAGCTCGTCGTTCTTTTGTATCTAAATTACCAAGTGCTTGATTCTTCCCGGTGATTCATTCTCTTTTCTTCATTCTTTTTCTAATTATTCCCAGTGGATTATTCTCCTTCTTCACTCCATTTAAAATTCCGTACGGTGATCGTTCTCTTTCATCACTCGAATTTAATTCTTTACGGTGGTTCGTTCCTTTTATTCACTCGGCTCCAATTCTTAGGGTGGTTCACTCAAGAGTTCTTTTCCGGTGTTATCATATCAATTCATTCGTTCTTTCCAATCCTACCGGTGGATCATGAAGACTTTCTCAAGTTTCACGATATACCCCTCTTAATCAATTTCATCGAGAATAAGTGATATGTGAATTCATTGCTTTCATCAATTTAAGTGATGGGGGATAAGCATAACATAATTCTTATTCATTCTCGTCAAGTTGATTAATCCTTTCCTTCGGAGTTTATTCTTGATGAATAAATTCTAGTCCCAAGTCCTTTCATCTTTTATTTTTCCGGAGTTCAAGTTTTCTCGGCTATCCCGTCGGGACCCCATCTAAATCATTGCAAGGCTTTAATCTTAATCTTTTCGTCCGTCATTTCTATATCATCATCGTTTTGTTACCGGAGTTCTTATGGTGGTTCTTCATGAGATATTTCATTCTTCAAGTGTTCAATAATTCTTCTGGAGCAGCTCAAGCATTCTTATTCTTTTGCCTCTCGAGTGCAAATAATTCTCCGTATTCTTTTGAAGTGGAGTTTTTATTCTTCGCTCTTCTCAGTTAATCTATATGTTGGTTGTGGCATAATTCACCTCAACTTTTGAGATGATTAAATAAGCCCACAACAAGCTTATTCTTTTGTTGTTGATCATCTCAACAACTCCGTTCAAGTCTTTCTCTTATAAATTCTCGTTCATGTCACTTGTGCTCAAGTTGTCATCTTCTTCTTCATTCTTTAATTCCATCATTTCAATTATTCCGGAGGCATTGTCTTGTTCATTTCGTCATGTTTTTATTCCATCTCCTCAGGTTCTTGTCATATTCCATTCATGTCAACCGGTGTGCTATTCCTTTCAGTTTCAGCCAGAGTGCTGCCCCAATTCCTTCCTGGAGATTCCTTTTTCTACCTCTTATTAACTGGAGTGGTTTCAATGTCTCTCTTGTCATTTATCCTCTTGGTTCTTGTCTTATGCCTTGTTGCTTATTTAACGGGAGCTTATCAAATCTCGTTCATCTCCGTGGTATCCTTACCTTCCCGTTGTTCAACCTCTCAAGGTTCTTGGGTTTCACTCTTTTGTTCAAGAAGAACTTTGTTCTTCCTTTTCTCCTCCGTCTCGTTCCTAAGATCTCGGGACGAGATCTCTTGTTAGTAGGGGAGTGCACCCTGAGACCGGTGCGCCAGGTGTCAGCCAGTCATTCATTGCCTTTGCCATGTCATCTGCTTGCGTGTTGCATCTTGCCATGTCATCATGTGTGTTGCATCAACATGTTTTCAAAACTTGCATCCGTCCGAGTTTCCTCGTCCTTTCCGTTGTCCGTTCTGAGCCCACACACACTTGCACATGCCCGCGACGCCTTCGGATATTTATTTTCTGAGTGGCCGGAAAATGTTCTCGGAATGGGTTGAAACTTGGCGTGTGGTCTTATTATAGCATAGGTAGACCGCCTATCAAGTTTTGTCGCATTCGGAGCTCGTTTGATAGCCCAACCGTTAAACTATAGCGGCAGTATAGCCGCACAAATCGTCGGACGTTTCGGTCTCCGAAACCCCGCGGGCCTCTTCTCTTCTCTCTCCACTAGGTCTCTCTACACAGGCCACCAGCCCACTAACCTCCCCTAGGCCCATCCTACCTCACCTCGCGATCGGATCCGTCGGATCGCGATCGGAGGGCTCCGAAAGACCCCAAAACCCCCTAACCCTAGCCTTTACCTTATATAAACACCCCCCTCCATCCATTTTTGGACTTCCCTAGTCTCCACCTACCTCCAGCCATCTCCCTCCTCAAATTCCGCGCAGCCCCTTTCCACCGCCACCGCGCTCCAGCCAGTGGCAGAGCGCCACATCATCGGATCCGCCGACGCGGCCTATGGGCGCCTGCCACGTCGCCTCCCCGCAGCTCCCACCGCGTCGGGCCCTCCCGGCCCAGATCCGCTGCCCCCCGGGCTCGACCGGGCCAACCCGCTCTTCGTCGCCTCGCTCGCTCCCGAGCCGGATCGAGGGGAGGAGCCCCTCGACCCCGCGCTCCCCGCATCGGCTGTCGCTCCCTGCCGCCGGAGCGCCCCGCCACCGTCGCGTCGGTCTTCTCTGGAGCACCCCGGAGCAGCCGCCTCGCTCCGCCGCTCCCATGCTCCTTGCCGCCGCCAGCTTCTCCGCCCCGCACCCCCCGACCAGTCTCCCTTCGTCGTTCGTAGCTCTGCCTCGCCGCCCTGGCCCCGCGAGCCCTCGCTGGAGGTCGCCGCCTCGGCCAGACCAGTCGCCGCCACCCCGTTCCCGGCCTCCTGCCGGCCAGCCTCCTCGGTCTCCCTGATCCAGATCGGGTCGGGGGAGACGAACGCCGCCTCCCGCTCGCACCGCGTGGGCCGCGTCGGGCCTAGTGCCTCGGCCACGTCGCCCCGGCCTCATGGGCCGGCCCACCTATCTCCACCACCGGCCAGGCGCCTCTGTGCTCCTGGGCCGAAGCCCACGAGGTGAAGGCCACAGCCCCCTTTGCCCTATTTTTTTACTAAGTCCTAAAAAAAATCATGAAATATGTTGCATGTTCATGTGCATGTAACTTGATGTGTGTATGTCCAAATTGAGTGCATAATATGTCAAAATGATCGTGGTGAAATGCTCTTCACTTTGTTCCATTGTGCCATGCTTGTTTGCGTTCATCTTGATGCTCTAATCTCTGTTGCAAGAGTGCTATAAGTTTAAAACTAATGTTAACTACAATTTTGTTGCCTACTTGTGATGCTTGTAACTTTGTGCATGTTTATCCAAATGGAGCATATGATATGTCAAAATGTTCATTGTGAAGTGCTCTACATGTTGGTTGCTGTAGCATTCTTGTTAGGTGCCATATTGCCATGTTAATCTCTATTGCAAAAGTGCATGTGGCTGTTAAGTGCTGAAACTTGTTATGAGATGTTGATTTGACTTGCTCATTGCTATTGATGTGTTTGTCTTCGTGCCACATGTCTATATGTTTTTGAAGATCAATCATATGGTCTTTGCTGTGGTGCAATCATCTTTCCATGATATGCCTTGAGGTGACTTAAACAAGTTTGTAAACATGCCATGTCGTTATTGCTGTTTTATACTTAGTGAAAAAAAACTACTAAGTCTGGAAGCTGTTATAACCTGATGCTATGTTTGTTTGATGCTCCACTCAAATCCATGCTTGTTTTGGAGTGGCCAATGATCATGTCTTGTTGTCCATGTTATTGTCTATCCATTCATGACCTTACTTGCACATATGACCTGTTGTAGCTTATTTATTTCTTGCCCTCAAGTTGCTATAAATTTTACCTGTCAGACTTTTATCAGCATGTTCAATTTGGTGGAGCTTGTTGTTATTGATCCATGCCTCTTATGGAGTTGCTTCAATGGAGTTGTTTGTTGTATGTGATGTCTACTACATGTACAAGATCTTTATATGCTTAGTAGATTTGATATGCTTGTTGTTTTGTGCCTCCGAAGGCAGCATCGTGATGATGTTTTTGCCTTCCCAGATTTTGGCTAAGTCTGGATAATTTTATTGCAACTTGCCATGCTTATTTAATTGTGTTCCAGCAAGCTTCTGGGTCTGTTCTAAGTTCATGCTTGTAGAGTATCATGTCTATTTCACATCCATGCCTCTTGTAAACATGTTTGGGTGCTGTAGCATATATTTATCTTACTCCAAAGTTGCTATATGGCTGTTAACTTCATCTTGTTGTTATATCTTGTTTCGTGTGTATGTGTTGAACCGTTGCTCCGTTTTGAGCGTGCCCTATATGAAACTTGTGTGACTTTGCATGTAGAAGCATAATATCATGTTGTTTTCATGTTTGGAGTGTGTTTGCTTGTTGTTTGGGTGCATCTTGCATCGTTGCCTTGTTTGACTTGTTTTGCTCATATCTTCTGGGCCGTAGCTCCGAATTAAACAAACTTTATACGAAACTTGACTAGAATTTCATGTAGATCATCATAGTGCATGTTAACCTGCTGTTTAACAACTTTAACTTAAGGTTTGTTCAGATCTGGACTAATTTCAAAACGTGCATATGAGGGCTTACTGGATTTGATATGTGTAGTTTTCGGCCTCATTTAAACTTGTTGTTTGGTGTTGTTCTCGTGTGCTTCATCCCTTGCCATGAATTGCATCATATAGACTTGTCTTGCATCATACTTGGTTGAGCATCTTGTCGTGTTCTCGTGTTGCGTGTTTACCGTGTTGTGTGCTTTCTTCTCGCTAGTTCTTTTCCGTTGCGATCGTGAGGATTCGTTCGACTTCACGTGGTTCGTCTTCAAGGCTTCTTCTTCGTCTTCTTCATGGATCCGTTCTTCTTCCTTGCGGGATCTCAGGCAAGATGACCATCACCTTGGATACCTTTACTATCATTGCCATGCTTAGTTGTCTCGATGCTATATTTACATGTCGTGCTACCCATCATTATTGTCAGCCCCTCTCCTTGTTGCCATGAAACCTCTATCCTTTGACACCTTCCTAGCAAACCGTTGTTTGGCTATGTTACCCGCTTGCTCAGCCCCTCTTATAGCGTTGTTAGTTGCAGGTGAAGATGAAGATTGATCCATGTCGGATCTTGTTGTTGGAATATCACAATATATCTTATATTTATTAACACACCTATATACTGGGCATGGGTGGAAGGCTTGGCCTTTTTCTCGGTGTTTTGTTCCACTCATGCCACCTTAGGAGCCGATAAATCGGTATTATGTTCCTTGATTTTGCGTTCCTTATACGGTTGGGTATATGGGAACCCCTTGACACTTCGTCTTTGAATAAAACTCCTCCAGCAAGGCCCAACATTGGTTTTAATTTGCCTCATAGTAACAACCTAATTAATTAATTAAATTTTCCTAGGGGGTCGCGCCCTCGAGGATTCTTTATACATAGCAGGGGGGCCAGTGCTGATGGTGTTGGTCCCACACAGGGAGACTGCGGGGCCACTACATGGAAACTCGAGGATTGGCTTCCGTAGGCTCACCTATCCGATCGTGGCCTGAGATGAGATACGCGCGGCTACTATCAGGGTGTCGGCACGCCGGGAGGTCTTGCTGGACTTGTTTTACCATGGTCGAAATGTCTTGTGCACCTGGAATTCCGAGTCTGATCGGGCCTTCCCTAAGATAAGCTGTAATATTATTGTTACTTCTGCTGATCGTGAGAGCTTGTGATGGGCTAAGTTGGGACATCCCTGCAGGGTTATGATCTTTCGAAAGCCGTGGTGGAGTTCTTTCTTCTTCTTCTTCTTCGTCAGTCTTGGGTTAGGTTCCGGGTCGGCAGCCTGGGATAGCAGATGGATGTCGTTGTTCTTTTCATGTTTGCATCCGTAGTCAGATGCTTTGTATTGATGTTGTTGTATTCATGTGACTTGTATGTATTGTTGTATCCCCCATGTATGTATGTAATGGTACAATGTAATGATATCCATCTTGCTAAGCGCCCGAAATGCGATTGTGCCCCAATCACGTAAGTGCCACATGATCGGGATAGAATCGCATCGTGGGCCTGACAACTCAACCCTTTACTTTTTGCACAATTGCATGCTTTACCATTTCCATTGCTCTCTCTCTAGATATGCATGTGTAGAAAGTCTTGGTGATATCTTAACTAGTGCCAAAATCTGCCTAATTTTCAAGAGAACTAAAAACTGCACCTTTGGTTGGCTAAGAGTCTATTAGTCCCTCCCGGCTCTAGACATATCTTCTCCGATCCTTCAATTGGTTAGAGCTCTGGCCTCCATTGCTTTGTTTTAATCACCTTTGGAGGAAGATGGGTGTGTTTACTTTGGGGAGTCCTAGACATAGAGTGCCCATTCTTGATGGAGAATACTACAATTATTGGAAAAATGAAATGCTTGCTATCTTTGATGAATTTAACTTGAGTAAGCATGTTCAATATCCTTATGTGTCTCCTATTGATCCCTAAATTTAACAGGAGAAAATTTGCATGTATTTAAGAGAGGAGAGACATGCCATCTATATTTCAATTTTCTTTTGCTCTTACCTTAAGCTTTAAGCTTGCTCTGATTCTTCCTCACCCTACTGATACATCTCCAATGTATCTATAATTTTTGATTGTTTCATGCTATTATATTATCTATTTTGGATGTTTTATATGCATTAATATGCTATTTTATATGATTTTTGGGACTATCCTATTAACCTAGAGCCTAGTGTCAGTTTATGTTTTTTACCTTATTTTTGAGTTTCACAGAAAAGGAATATCAAACGGAGTCCAAACGGAACGAAACTTTACGAGGATTTTTCTTGGACCAGAAGACATCCAGAGGACTTGGAGTGCATGTCGGGGGAGCTGCGAGGCGGCCACAAGGACGGAGGGCGCGTCCTGGGGGGTAGGGCGCGCCCCCACCCTTCTGGGCCCCTCGAGCGTCCTCTGACCTATTTCTTCCGCCTATATATATTCTCAAATATTCCATAAACATCATGTCAGACCCAAGATGCGATTCTATCCCGATCACGTGACACATTCATGATTGGGACACGACCGCATTTCGGGCGCTTAGCAAGATGGATATCATTACATCGTACCATAACATAAATACATGGGGATAAAACAATTCATACAAGTCACCTGGATACAACAACATCAATACAAGGCATCCGACTACGGATGCAAACATGAAAAGCACACGACATCCATATGCTATCCCAGGCTGCCGACCAGGAACCTAACCCAAGACTGACGAAGAAGAAGAAGAAGAATGAACTCCAGCAAAAGGTAACATCGCTCTCACGTCAAGTCATCGGAAACCTGCACCTGAAACTGTTGTTGTAGTATCTGTGAGCCACGAGGACTCAACAATCCCATAACCATGGGTAACAAGACTAGCAAAGCTTAATGGGTAGGAAGAGGTTAAGTGGTGAGGTTGCAGCAGCGGCTAAGCAATATATGGTGGCTAACTTATGAGTACAAGAATAAGATGAGCATCTACGCAAATGGTTGCAAACTAGTAATGATCGCTAAAGACCCTGAACTACCTACGAGTCAAACATAACCCCACCGTGTTCTCTTCTCAAAGTGAAAAGAGACTGTCACGGTTACTCACACGGTTGTGTGTTTTACTTCGGATCCTCTGTCAAGTTTTCTACAACCGGACATTAACAACAAAAACCGAAGAAACGTGAATCAGCAAAGAAGCGATGCAAATACACGCGCAGTCGCGCAATAATGTCTCGCGGGAGTCACGCGTAGACGCTCCCATGATCGCCCACCATGCATCGTGCGTAGCTCCCATGACATGGGCCTACCTTTTCTTTTTTAACCAAAGTGCATGCAAGGGGACGCAAGGCCCAGCTCACGTGTGCTTCTTTGGTGGCCCATGCGTGCGCGCATGCGTACAACCGACTACTCTATCAGCCTCCTTTAGTCCCACCTCGCTCCACTGGACGGATGATTCAAATTAGCTGCCTATATAAGAGGTGCCACTGCTGCAATCTGAGCACGGGTACTTGAAGCATGGTTCTTCGGTGTAAAACCGAATACCGCACTGAAACTTCGGTTAACCGGATTTTCGGTTAGCTATTTTTAGCTAGCATTTTCGGTTTCTAACTTTAGTAACCGAAATTTAATAAACACTGAACGGTAGAAACCGAATTTTCGGTTTATACCGAACGCCAAGCCCTAACGTCGGGGGAGCCGCGAGGCGGCCACAAGGACGGAGGGCGCGCCCTGGGGGGTAGGGCGTGCCCCCACCCTTGTGGGCCCCTCGAGCATCCTCTGACCTATTTCTTCCGCCTATATATTCTCAAATATTCGAGAAACATTAGAACATCCATCTAAACCACTTTTTCGCCGCCGTAACCTTCTGTTCTCGCGAGATCCCATCTGGAGGCCTTTTCGGTACTCTGCCCGAGGGGGATTCGACCATGAAGGGCATCTACATAATCACCATTGCCCTTCCGATGAAGTGTGAATAGTTTACCATAGACCTATGGGTCCATAGCTAGTAGCTAGATGGCTTCTTCTCTCTCTTTGATCCTCAATACCATGTTCTCCTCATTGTTCTTGGAGATCTATTTGATGTAATATTCTTTTGCGGTGTGTTTATCAAGATCCGATGAATTGTGGGTTTATGATCAGATTATCTATGAATATTATTTTAGTCTCTTCTGAATTCTTATATCCATGATTTGATATCTTAGTAATTCTCTTCGAACCATCAGTTTGGTTTGGCCAACTAGATTGGTTTTTCTTGCAATGGGAGAAGTGCTTTGCTTTGGGTTCAATCTTGCGGTGCTCAATCCCTGTGATAGTAGGGAACATGACACATATTGTATTGTTGCCATCGAGTATAACAAGATGGGACTTTCACCATATTGCTTGAGTTAATTCCGCTACATCATGTCATCTTGCTTAAAGCGTTACTATGTTCTTATGAACTAATACTCTAGATGCAGAATCGTTTCGGTCGATGTGTGGAGTAATAGTGGTAGATGCAGGCGGGAGTCGGTCTACTTGATACAGACGTGATGCCTATATTCATGATCATTGCCTTAGATATCGTCATAATTATTCACTCTTCTATCAATTGCTTAACAATAATTTGTTCACTCACCTTAATATTTGCTATCATGAGAGAAGCCTCTAGTGAAACCTATGGCCCCCGGGTCTATTTTACATCTTATAAGTTTCGGATCTACTATTTTGCAATCTTTTATTTTTCAATCTATAAACCAAAAACCCAAAAATATTTACTTTACTAGTTCATCTATCTCTATCTGATCTCACTTTTGCAAATAACCGTGAAGGGATTGACAACCCCTTTATAGCGTTGGGTGCAAGTTGTTTGATTCTTTGTGCAGGTATTTGGCGATTTGTGTGTAATCTCCTACTAGATTGATACCTTGGTTCTCAAACTCAGGGAAATACTTACTCTACGTTGTTGCATCACCCAAAAACCAACGCAAGCTCAAGAGGTAGCACCTAACTACTCCCATTATCCAATGTTAAATTCAAGGTGGGAGGAAGTTCATGCTTAGGGGAGAACAACCCTTAGACTTTATTGCAAATCCTTAATTCTTTAAGGACATGTCTATATCTAAATGAAGTACTCACTCTGTGATACTCACCCATTACATGTCATTGTTACCTAACCATGTTTTATCAAGTTTTCTTCTTCAAGAGACAATTCAAGGAACACAAGGTAAGTATATGCATCTCAATCATGTGCATGATGATCTCTTTCTTTTGCACATATTGTTTGCAAGAGGAAATCATAAACATGAAGGTACATCTCTCATTACATTTTGCTCTGATGCATCTGGCCAAGATACATGTAACTCATTACTTACTTTGTCATGTTGTTCAATTCTAATATTACATGCTTGCACACATGTAGGGGTAGCTCATGCAAGTTACATGTTCTTTTGAAGCTTCACTTACCACTCTTCATATTATTTACTTGAAGGTTTGATGTATGTTGTCATCAATTACCAAAAAGGGGGAGATTGAAAGCAGAAGTTCCCCCTTGATGATTTTGGTAATTAATGTCAACATATCTCTTGTCGAACTAATAGTTTTATCTAGTATATTTAAGTTAAGTTCAATAGTGACGTGGCAAGGACAAGAGGATGTGGAACCCCTTCAATATGCTAAGGACAAGGATTGGCAAAAGCTCATGTCTCTACATTTTTTAAGTGATCCAAGATCACATTGAGTCCATAGGAAAGCCAATACTATTATAAGGGGATGAGGTATTGCTTGATGACATGGTTGCCCAAGTGCTCAGTGATATTGCTCCAAAAACCCTCAGCCAATTTCTCTATCCAAGTATGCCCAAACCCTAAATTCTAACTCGGCCCCACTGATATTTCCTACCGGGAGCCACCGAGTTCGTCTAGACTTAGCCATTGCCAAAACCCTAACAATTAGGTTCCACCGATATGGATCTTGGTCCCACCGAGATGGCCTTGCCAACTCATTGTTGCCTTGTTGCAATTATTTTGGCCCCACCAAGAATTGCAATCGGTCTCGCTGAGATGGGCCTGACCAAATCTCTGTTGCCTTATTGCTTCACTTCGGTCGCGTCGAGTTGATGCAATCGGTGCCACCGAGACACGGTTTTGCCCTAGCCCTTGCACATCAGTCCACCCGAGTTGTTCTAGTCGATCCCACCAAGATTCCTAACATTCATATTTTTACACTGATCGGTGCCACCAAGTTTTCTGATCGGTGCCACCGAGATGGGTCAAAAGTGTGTAACGGTTGGATTTTGCGTGGAGGCTATATAAACTCCTCCGTCCCTTCTTCCTCCGTGAGGAGAGCCACCAGAATCTGCCTACACTTCCACCACTCTTTTTATGAGAGAGAACCACCTACTCATGTGTTGAGATCAAGAGATTCCAATAGTACCATTTGAACCTTGATTTCTTGCCTTCCCCAAGTTGCCTTCCACTCAAATCCTTCTTCCACCATATCCAAATATGTGAGAGAGTTGAGTATTGGGGATACTATCATTTGAAGCACAAGAGCAAATAGTTCATCATCAACACACCGTTTATTACCTTTTGGATAGTGGTGTCTCCTAGATTGATTAGGTGTCACTTGGGAGCCTTCGACATGGTGTGGAGTTGAACCAAGAAGTTTTAAGGGAAAGGAGATCGCCTACTTCGTGAAGATCTACCCGAGTGAGCAAGTCCTTCGTGGACAATGTCCATGGTGAGATAGACAAGGTTGCTTCTTTGTGGACCCTTCGTGGGTGGAGCCCTCCATGGACTCGCGTAGTCGTTACGCTTCATGGGTTGAAGTCTCCATCAACGTGGATGTACGATAGCACCATCTATCGGAACCACACCAAAAATCTTCGCGTCTCCATTGGGTTTATACACTCCAATTCGCACATCTTTACATTCTTGCACTTGCATGCTTTGCTCTTTCCGCTGCTCATACTCTTGCTATGCTTGTGTAAATGTAGTGTGTGCCTATTAACATGTGCTAAACTCAACCTTAACTTGAAGAAATTAATAACTGCCACTTTTACTTGTTAAGGATCTAATCACCCCCTTGATACGTCCATTTTGCATCATGCTTATATGTTGATATTTATTGCATTATGGGCTGTTGTTACTTGTTTTGTCACAATACTTATGCCTTTTCTCTCTTATTTTACAAGGTTTACATGAAGAGGGAGAATGCCGGCAGCTGGAATTCTGGGCTGGAAAAGGAGCAAACTCTGGAAACCTATTCCGCACAACTCCAAAAGCCCCGAAACTCCACAGAACTCCGTTTCAGAAAATATAAAAAATATCTGGCGAAAGAAGTTCACGAGGGGGGGCCACCGGCTGTCCACGAGGGTGGGGGGCGCGCCCCCCTAGGGCGCGCCCCCCTGTCTCGTGGGCCCTTCGAAGGCCCCCCGATGCACATCTTCTCCTGTATGAGGTGTTTTGACCTGGAAAAAATCATAAGGAGGCTTTCGGGACCAGACGCCGCCGTCTCGAGGCGGAACCGAGGCGGAAACCAATCTAGGGCTTCAGTAGAGCTGTTCTACCGGGGATACTTCCCTCCGGGAGGGGGAATCGTCACCGCCGTCATCACCAATAACTCTCCCATATTGGGGAGGGCTATCTTCATCAGCATATTCACCAGCACCATCTCCTCTCAAACCCTAGTTCATCTCTTGTATCCAATCTTTGTACCCAAACCTCAGATTGGTACCTGTGGGTTGATAGTAGTGTTGATTACTCCTTGTAGTTGATGCTAGTTGGTTTATTTGGTGGAAGATCATATGTTCAGATTCATTATGCATATTAATACCCCTCTGATCATGAACCATATTATGTCTTGTGAGTAGTTACTTTTGTTCTTGAGGACATGGGAGAAGTCTTGCTATTAGTAGTCATGTGAATTTGGTCTTCGTTCGATATTTTGATGAGATGTATGTAGGGATGGCAATGGGTACCCATTACCCATGAACCCCGCGGGTAAAAACCCTATTAGGGTAAGGGTATGGGACAAAAAATTACCCATGGGTATGTAAATAGGGAAATCACAAACCCATCGGGTAGAGCGGGTACGGGTATGAGATCATATAACCCATACCCGCATACCCATGTACCCTTATAATTCTAAGAAGTATGGAAAAGCTACATCTACCCTTTGTCATGTGTTTATGAACTTGAAAATGTATGACTATGTACTAATGTTTATGACTATGTTGTCATGTTTTGATGTGTTGTTGTTTCCTACAAAGTATTGATGTTTATAAAATGTGGTGTGTTTATGATGTCTTGTTGTTTATAAGTATGTATTGATGTTATTATGTGTTGATGATTATAAATTGTGATTGTATCTTGTTGTTTAAGATTATGTGTCACTTAAATTGATGTTATGCAAACATGGGTATTTCAACCCGCGGGTACCCAACCCTGTCGGGTGATGGGTATGGGAAAATTTTGTACCCACCAGCGGGTATGGGTACGGGTGATGGGTAAGCTTAAATGAGATGGGTAAGGGTATGGGGTGGCTCCACCCACACCCAAACCCCGTGGGTGCCATCCCTAGATGTATGTTGTCTCTCCTCTAGTGGTGTCATGTGAACATCGACTACATGACACTTCACCATTATTTGGGCCTAGAGGAAGGAATTGGGAAGTAATAAGTAGATGATGGGTTGCTAGAGTGACAGAAGCTTAAACCCTAGTTTATGCGTTGCTTCGTAAGGGGCTGATTTGGATCCATATGTTTCATGCTATGGTTAGGTTTACCTTAATAGTTCTTTTGTAGTTGCGGATGCTTGCATTAGAGGTTAATCATAAGTGGGAGGCTTGTCCAAGTAAGGACATCACCCAAGCACCGGTCCACCCACATACCAAATTATCAAAGTACCGAACGTGAATCAGACGATCGTGATGAAAACTAGCTTGACGATAATTCCCATGTGTCCTCGGGAGCACTTTCCTTTATATAAGAGTTTGTCCAGGCTTGTCCTTTGCTACAAAAAGGATTGGGCCACCTAGCTGCACCTTATTTACTTTTAGCTTTTGTCACTTGCTACCAATTACCTTATCACAAAACTATCTGTTACCTATAATTTCAGTGCTTGCAGAAAATACCTTATTGAAAACTGCCTATCATTTCCTTCCGCTCCTCGTTGGGTTCGACACTCTTATCGAAAGGACTATGATAGACCCCGTACACTTGTGGGTCATCAAGACTCTTTTCTGGCGCCGTTGCCAGGGAGTGAAGCGCCTTTGGTAAGTGGAATTTGGTAAGGAAAAATATATCTAGTGTGCTAAAATTTATTATCACTTGTTATTATGGCTCAAAATCCTTTGTGGGGCTTGTTCGGGGTATCTTCACCCCGACCAGAAGAGCAAAGAGTTGCTCCTCAACCTACTGCACCTACTGAAAATGTATGCTTTGAGATTCCTTCGGGTATGATAGAGAAACTGCTTGAAAATCCCTTTACAGGAGACGGAACATTGCATCCCGATTTACATCTAATCTATGTGGTTAAAGTTTGTGGATTGTTTAAGCTTGCAGGTATGCCCGAGGATGTTATCAAGAAGAAGGTATTCCCTTTATCTTTGAAGGGAGATGCATTGACATGGTTTAGGCTATGTGATGATATGGGATCATGGAACTATAATCATCGGAAGCTGGAATTCCATCAGAAGTTCTACCCTATGCACCAGGTTCATCGTGATCGTAATTATATTTATAATTTCTAGCCTCGCGAAGGAGAAAGCATCACTCAAGCCTGGGGGAGGCTTAAGTCAATGTTATATTCATGCCCCAATCATGAGCTCTCAAGAAAAATGATCATTCAAAATTTTTGTGCTCGACTTTCTCTCAATAATCGCACCATGCTCGATAATTATTGTTCTGGCTCTTTTATGATGAAGACTGTTGAATTAAAATGGGATTTATTGGAAAGAATTAAACGCAACTCTGAAGATTGGGATCTCGACGAAGGTAAGGGGTCAGGTATGACCCCTAAGTTTGATTGTGTTAAAGCTTTTATGGATACCGATGTTTTCCGTGAGTTTAGCACTAAATATGGACTTGACTCTGAGATAGTAGCTTCTTTGTGCGAATCTTTTGCTACTCATGTTGATCTCCCCAAGGAGAAGTGGTTTGAATACCATCCCCCCTATTGAAGTAAAAGTAGTTGAACCTGTTAAAGTTGAAGAAAAGACTATCACTTATAATGTTGGTCCTGTTATTCCTACTGCTTATATTGAGAAACCACCTTTCCCTGTTAGGATAAAGGATCATGCTCAAGCTTCAACTGTAGTTCGTAAGAGTAATACTAGAACACCTACACCCTCTGAGCAAATTAAAGTTGAACCCAGTGTTGCTATGGTTAAAGATCTCTTGGTAGAAGATTTAGATGGACATGTTATTTATCTCCAAGAGGAATCTGCTAGAATAGCCAAACCCAATGCTAGGAATAAACGTAGACCTGTTGTAGGATTGCCTGTTATCTCTGTTAAGATAGGAGATCATTGCTATCATGGTTTATGTGACATAGGTGCTAGTGCGAGTATTATCCCTCTTGATTTATATCGAGAAATTATGCATGACATTGCACCCGTTGAGTTAGAAGGGATTGATGTTACTATTAAGCTAGCTAATAGAGACACTATTTCACTAGTTGGGATTGTTAGAGATGTTGAAGTCTTGTGTGGGAAGGTTAAATACCCTGCTGATTTTCTTGTTCTTAGTTCCACACAAGAAGAATTATGTCCCATTATATTTGATAGACCCTTCTTGAATACTGTTAATGCCAAAATAGACTGCGAGAAATATATTGTTACAGTTGGATTAGGGGACATGTCTCATGATTTTAACTTTGCTAAATTCCGTAGACAACCCCTAGAAAAGGAACCACCCAGTAAGGATGAAATTATTGGCCTTGCTTCTATTGTCGTGCCTCCTAATGATCCTTTAGAACAATACTTGCTAGACCATGAAAATGATATGCATATGAATGAGAGAAGGGAAATAGATGAAATATTCTTTAAACAGGGACCCGTATTGAAAAACAACTTGCCTGTTGAAATCCTAGGGGATCCTCCTCCACCCAAGGGTGATCCCGTGTTTGAACTTAAACCTTTACCTGATAATCTTAAGTATGTTTATCTTGATGAAAAGAAGATATATCTTGTTATTATTAGTGCTAACCTTTCAGAGCAGGAAGAAGAAAAACTATTGAAAACTCTGAAGAAGCACCGTGCTGCTATTGGATATACTCTAGATGATCTTAAGTGCATTAGTCCCACTATATGCCAACACAAGATAAATTTGGAAGAAAATGCTAAACCGGTTATTGATCATCAACGACGGTTAAATCCTAAGATGAAAGAAGTGGTAAGGAAGGAAATACTAAAGCTTCTAGAGGCGGGTATTATCTATCCAGTTGCTGATAGCCAGTGGGTAAGTCCCGTCCATTGTATTCCTAAGAAAGGAGGTATGAATGTCGTTCCTAATGATAAAGATGAATTGATCTCGCAAAGAATAGTTACAGCTTACAGGATGGTAATTGATTTCCGTAAGTTAAATAAAGCTACTAAGAAAGATCATTACCCCTTGCCATTTATTGATCAAATGCTAGAAAGGTTATCCAAACATACTCATTTCTGCTTTCTAGATGGTTATTGGTTTCTCTCAAATACCTGTGTCAAAAGGCGATCAAGAAAAGACCACTTTTACTTGTCCTTTCGGTACCTTTGCTTATAGACGTATGCCTTTTGGTTTATGTAATGCACGTGCTACCTTTCAAAGATGCATGATGGCTATATTCTCTGATTTTTGTGAAAGTATTGTTGAGGTTTTCATGGATGATTTCTCCGTTTACGGAACTTCTTTTGATGATTGCTTAAGCAACCTTGATCGAGTTTTGCAGAGATGTGAAGACACTAATCTTGTCCTGAATTGGGAGAAGTGCCACTTTATGGTGAATGAATGCATTGTCTTGGGACATAAGATTTCTGAAAGAGGTATTGAAGTTGACAAAGCTAAAGTTGATGCTATTGAAAAGATGCCATGCCCTAAGAACATCAAAGATATACGAAGTTTCCTTGGTCATGCCTGGTTTTATAGGAGGTTCATAAAGGACTTCTCCAAAATCTCCAGACCTCTGACTAATATCTTACAAAAAGATATTCCTTTTGTCTTTGATGATGATTGTCTAGGAGCATTTGAAGTACTTAAGAAAGCATTGATCTCTGCACCTATTGTCCAGCCTCCTGACTGGAACTTACCTTTTGAGATTATGTGCGATGCTAGTGATTATAGGTGCTATTTTAGGGCAAAGAGTTGATAAGAAATTGAATGTTATCCAATATGCTAGTAAAACTCTAGATAGTGCCCAGAAAAATTATGCTACTACTGAGAAAGAGTTTTTAGCAGTTTTATTTGCTTGTGATAAGTTTAGACCCTACATCGTTGATTCTAAAGTAACTATTCACACTGATCATGCTGCTATTAAATACCTTATGGAAAAGAAAGATGCTAAACCTAGACTTATTAGATGGGTTCTCTTGCTGCAAGAATTTGACTTGCATATTATTGATAGAAAGGGAGCTGAGAACCCAGTTGCAGATAACTTGTCTAGGTTAGAGAATATACATGATGACCCACAACCTATTGATGATAGATTTCCTGATGAACAATTAGCTATCATAAATACTTCTCGTACTGCTCCATGGTATGCTGATTATGATAATTATATTGTTGCTAAGTTTATACCTCCTAGCTTCACATACCAACAAAAGAAAAAGTTCTTCTATGATTTGAGACATTACTTCTGGGATGACCCACATCTTTATAAAAAAGGGGTAGATGGTATTATTAGACGTTGTGTACCTGAGCATGAACAAGAACAGATCCTACGCAAGTGCCACTCCGAAGCTTATGGAGGACACCATGCGGGAGATAGAACTGCACACAAGGTATTGCAATCCGGTTTTTATTGGCCTACTCTCTTCAAGGATGCCCGTAAGTTTGTCTTTTCTTGTGACGAATGCCAAAGAATTGGTAATATCAGTAGTCATCAAGAAATGCCTATGAATTATTAACTTGTTATTGAACCATTTGATGTTTGGGGCTTTGATTATATGGGACCATTTCCTGCCTCTAATGGGCACACCCATATTTTAGTTGCTGTTGATTACGTTACTAAGTGGTTAGAAGCTATTCCAACTAGTAGTGCTGATCATAACACCTCTATTAAGATGCTTAAAGAAGTTATTTTCCTGAGGTTTGGAGTCCCTAGATATCTAATGACTGATAGTGGTTCACACTTTATTCATGGTGCTTTCCGTAAGATGCTTGCAAAATATGATGTCAACCATAGAATTGCATCCCCTTATCACCCACAGACTAGTGGTCAAGTAGAACTAAGTAATAGGGAGTTGAATTTAATTTTGCAAAAGACAGTTAATAGGTCTAGAAAGAATTGGTCCAAGAAACTTGATGATGCATTATGGGCCTATAGAACTGCATCCAAAAATCCTATGGGTATGTCTCCATATAAGATGGTTTATGGAAAAGCTTGTCACTTACCTCTTGAGCTAGAACATAAGGCATATTGGGCTATTAAAGAGCTCAATTATAATTCCAAACTTGCCGGTGAAAAGAGGTTATTTGACATTAGCTGCCTTGATGAATGGAGAACTCAGGCCTATGAGAATGCCAATCTGTTTAAAGAAAAAGTTAAAAGATGGCATGACAAAAGGATACAAAAGCGTGAGTTTAACGTAGGTGATTATGTTTTGCTATACAACTCTTGTTTAAGATTTTTTGTAGGAAAACTTCTCTCCAAGTGGGAAGGACCTTATGTTATCGAGGAGGTCCATCGTTCCGGTGCCATAAAAATCAACAACTTCGAAGGCACACATCCGAAGGTGGTGAACGGTCAAAGAATCAAACATTATATCTCAGGTAATCCTATAAATGTTGAAACCAATGTTATTGAAACCGTAACCTCGGAGGAATACATAAGGGACACTTTCCAGAACGATTCAGCCTCCGAAAAGGAAGAGGTATGTGATACAGTAAGTAAACCGACTCCAAAACAGTTCTAAAGGCAATTTTCTCCGTTTTGGAATATTTAGAAAAATAGAAAAATAAGTAGCAGTCCGAAAGAGACATGAGGTGTCCACGAGGGTGGAGGGCGCGCCCCCTGCCTCGTGGGCACCCCGTGTGTTCCTCGGACTCCGTTTTCTTGTGGGTTACTCCTTTTGGTCGGTAAAAATTCATTATATATACTCCCGAAGGTTTTGACCTCTGTATCACACAAAAACCCTCCATTTTCGTTTCGAGCTGCTGTTTTTTACAGATCTAGATCATCATGGCGTCCTCCAACATCCCCAAGGACAAGTTCTTCGAGAAGGTCATCAACCCCTACCTTGCGGAGGTGCTGCATCACCCTAAAACCATGGAGTTGCATGAGGGGTGCTGCACATCCGTGATGTTGAGGGGCCGAGGAGGACCGAAAGTGTGGAGATAAGACTCGAGGTAGTGGAGCAGCAAGTTTTCAAGTGCCAAGGTATGGTGGAGCAAGGACTCAACGCCAACCACATGATGATCTCGGAGCTCGCCAACAACCTCAAGCTGGACTCAAGGATCTTCGGGGAGGCTATCTCCAATCTTCAAGAGAAAATCGAACACGTCCAAGCCCAGATCTATGACCTGCAAAACCAAAACTGTGAGTATGAATATAGATTCAAGAAGATGAGTTTGGCTGCAGATTTGAGTATCCCGGAGACTCGATCATCCTTCTACGATGGTGAGCCCATGCCTTGGAAGGTGGACGACAGGCCTGCATCATTGACAACTCCTACCTCACCACCCCCGAAGAAGGAGACATAATCATATGGGTATGGGCACTCCCCTTGGCAACTGCCAAGCTTGGGGGAGTGACCCCGATATCGTATCACCATCACTCCTATCTTTACCATTTTCCTTAGTTCGATCCTTTTGGTAGTATATTGATCTAGTAGAATAAAATTAGCATGATCTAGTTGTGAGCTTTTGCCTTATGATCTTTACCCTTTGTAATCGAGTCTGTGAGCTATATAATAAAGATTAGTGTTGAGTCAAGGGCTTGATTTCCTCACTTGGGTCATGATAAACAGTAAGAAAACATAAAGAGTATCCAAGAGATCATATTGATCTTATGGGAAGTAATGACTTCACATGCAAGAGTATGATGAATAAAAGTTGTTGAGAGTTGACAAATATAATTTTGGTCATCGTTGCAATTAATAGGAAGTAATAAAGAAAGAGATGCTTCACATACAAATACACTATCTTGGACATATTTTATGATTGTGAACACTCATTAAAGTAAGACATGCTAAAGAGTTGATGTTGGACAAGGAAGACAACATAATGGGTTATGTCTTCTTATATCCGAAATAAAGTATATTGTCATGGATCATCCAACATGTTGAGCTTGACTTTCCCCCTCATTCTAGCAAAAACTCCTCGCACTAAGTAGAGATACTACTTGTGCTTCCATCTATCCTTAAACCCAGTTTTGCCATGAGATTCCACCATACCTACCTATGGATTGAGAAAGATCCTTCCAAGTAAGTTGTCATGTTGCAAACTCGCTAAAATATGTATGATTTGTTAGTGTGGGAGAAATTAGCTTTATACGATCTTGTGATACGGAAGTAATAAAAGCGACGGACTGCATAATAAAGGTCTTTATCACAAGTGGCAATATAAAGTGACGTTCTTCTATGCTAAGACTTTGTGCATCCAACCATAAAAACACATGACAACCTCTGCTTCCCTCTACGAAGGGCCTATCTATTATTCTTGCCTTATAAGAGTCAAGGTGAAATTCACCTTTCCTTTTTACATTTTATCCTTTGGCAAGCACATTGTGTTGGAAAGATCCTGACATATATACCCACTTGGATGTAAGTTTTCATGGTCTATTACTGTTGACATTACCCTTGAGGTAAAAGGTTGGGAGGCAACACCATAAGCCCCTATCTTTCTCTGTGTCCGATTAAAACTCCATAAACATAAGTATTGCATGAGTGTGAGCAATTGTGAAAGACTATATGATAGTTGAGTCTGTAGGCTTGCTGAAAAGCTCTTATATTGACTCTTTCCGATATTACGATAAATTGCAATTGCTTCAATGACCGAGATCAAAGTTTGTTAGTTTCCAATGAAGTTTATGATTCATGCTTGATATTGTGGATGAATTGTTATTTTAGCATAAGAATCATAAGACATTATATATATATATGTTGTTGTTATGAGAATGATCATGATGCCCTCATGTCCGTATTTTGTTTTTATCGACACCTCTATATCTAAACTCGTGGACATATTTTTCGATATCGGCTTTCGCTTGAGGACAAGTGAGGTCTAAGCTTGGGGGAGTTGATACGTCCATTTTGCGTCATGCTTATATGTTGATATTTATTGCATTATGGGTTGTTATTACTTGTTTTGTCATAATACTTATGCCTTTTCTCTCTTATTTTACAAGGTTTACATGAAGAGGGAGAATGCCGGCAGCTGGAATTCTGGGCTAGAAAAGGAGCAAACTCTGGAAACCTATTCCGCATAACTCCAAAAGCCCCGAAACTCCACTGAACTCCGTTTCAGAAAATATAAAAAATATCTGGCGAAAGAAGTTCACGAGGGGGGCCACCGGCTGTCCATGAGGGTGGGGGGTGCGCCCCCTGTCTCGTGGGCCCCTCGAAGGCCCCCCGATGCCCATCTTCTCCTATATGAGGTGTTTTGACCTGGAAAAAATCATAAGGAGGCTTTCGGGACCAGACGCCGCCGTCTTGAGGCGGAACCGAGGTGGAAACCAATCTAGGACTCTGGCAGAGCTGTTCTGCCGGGGATACTTCCCTCTGGGAGGGGGAAATCGTCACCGCCGTCATCACCAACAACTCTCCCATCTTGGGGAGGGCTATCTTCATCGACATCTTCACCAGCAGCATCTCCTCTCAAACCGTAGTTCATCTCTTGTATCCAATCTTTGTACCCAAACCTCAGATTGGTACCTGTGGGTTGCTAGTAGTGTTGATTACTCCTTATAGTTGATGCTAGTTGGTTTATTTGGTGGAAGATCATATGTTCAGATCCATTATGCATATTAATACCCCTCTGATCATGAACTATATTATGTCTTGTGGGTAGTTACTTTTGTTCTTCAGGACATGGGAGTAGTCGTGCTATTAGTAGTCATGTGAATTTGGTCTTCGTTCGATATTTTGATCAAATGTATGTTGTCTCTCCTCTAGTGGTGTCATGTGAACGTCGAATACATGACACTTCACCATTATTTGGGCCTAGAGGAAGGCAATGGGAAGTAATAAGTAGGTGATGGGTTGCTAGAGTGACAGAAGCTTAAACCCTAGTTTATGCGTTGCTTCGTAAGGGGCTGATTTGGATCCATATGTTTCATGCTATGGTTAGGTTTACCTTAATAATTCTTTTGTAGTTGCGAATGCTTGCATTAGAGGTTAATCATAAGTGGGAGGCTTGTCCAAGTAAGGACAACACCCAAGTACCGGTCCACCCACATACCAAATTATCAAAGTACCGAACGCGAATCAGACGATCGTGATGAAAACTAGCT
>LR738713.1:348519662-348531227 GCA_902687465.1 Secale cereale
GTTCTTCTATGCTAAGACTTTGTGCATCCAACCATAAAAACACATGACAACCTCTGCTTCCCTCTACGAAGGGCCTATCTATTATTCTTGCCTTATAAGAGTCAAGGTGAAATTCACCTTTCCTTTTTACATTTTATCCTTTGGCAAGCACATTGTGTTGGAAAGATCCTGACATATATACCCACTTGGATGTAAGTTTTCATGGTCTATTACTGTTGACATTACCCTTGAGGTAAAAGGTTGGGAGGCAACACCATAAGCCCCTATCTTTCTCTGTGTCCGATTAAAACTCCATAAACATAAGTATTGCGTGAGTGTGAGCAATTGTGAAAGACTATATGATAGTTGAGTCTGTAGGCTTGCTGAAAAGCTCTTATATTGACTCTTTCCGATATTACGATAAATTGCAATTGCTTCAATGACCGAGATCAAAGTTTGTTAGTTTCCAATGAAGTTTATGATTCATGCTTGATATTGTGGATGAATTGTTATTTTAGCATAAGAATCATAAGACATTATATATATATATATATGTTGTTGTTATGAGAATGATCATGATGCCCTCATGTCCGTATTTTGTTTTTATCGACACCTCTATATCTAAACTCGTGGACATATTTTTCGATATCGGCTTTCGCTTGAGGACAAGTGAGGTCTAAGCTTGGGGGAGTTGATACGTCCATTTTGCGTCATGCTTATATGTTGATATTTATTGCATTATGGGTTGTTATTACTTGTTTTGTCATAATACTTATGCCTTTTCTCTCTTATTTTACAAGGTTTACATGAAGAGGGAGAATGCCGGCAGCTGGAATTCTGGGCTAGAAAAGGAGCAAACTCTGGAAACCTATTCCGCACAACTCCAAAAGCCCCGAAACTCCACTGAACTCCGTTTCAGAAAATATAAAAAATATCTGGCGAAAGAAGTTCACGAGGGGGGCCACCGGCTGTCCATGAGGGTGGGGGGTGCGCCCCCTGTCTCGTGGGCCCCTCGAAGGCCCCCCCGATGCCCATCTTCTCCTATATGAGGTGTTTTGACCTGGAAAAAATCATAAGGAGGCTTTCGGGACCAGACGCCGCCGTCTTGAGGCGGAACCGAGGTGGAAACCAATCTAGGGCTCTGGCAGAGCTGTTCTGCCGGGGATACTTCCCTCTGGGAGGGGGAAATCGTCACCGCCGTCATCACCAACAACTCTCCCATCTTGGGGAGGGCTATCTTCATCAACATCTTCACCAGCAGCATCTCCTCTCAAACCGTAGTTCATCTCTTGTATCCAATCTTTGTACCCAAACCTCAGATTGGTACCTGTGGGTTGCTAGTAGTGTTGATTACTCCTTGTAGTTGATGCTAGTTGGTTTATTTGGTGGAAGATCATATGTTCAGATCCATTATGCATATTAATACCCCTCTGATCATGAACTATATTATGTCTTGTGGGTAGTTACTTTTGTTCTTCAGGACATGGGAGTAGTCGTGCTATTAGTAGTCATGTGAATTTGGTCTTCGTTCGATATTTTGATCAAATGTATGTTGTCTCTCCTCTAGTGGTGTCATGTGAACGTCGAATACATGACACTTCACCATTATTTGGGCCTAGAGGAAGGCAATGGGAAGTAATAAGTAGGTGATGGGTTGCTAGAGTGACAGAAGCTTAAACCCTAGTTTATGCGTTGCTTCGTAAGGGGCTGATTGGGATCCATATGTTTCATGCTATGGTTAGGTTTACCTTAATAATTCTTTTGTAGTTGCGAATGCTTGCATTAGAGGTTAATCATAAGTGGGAGGCTTGTCCAAGTAAGGACAACACCCAAGTACCGGTCCACCCACATACCAAATTATCAAAGTACCGAACGCGAATCAGACGATCGTGATGAAAACTAGCTTGACGATAATTCCCATGTGTCCTCGGGGGAGCTTTCCTTTATATAAGAGTTTGTCCAGGCTTGTACTTTGCTACAAAAAGGATTGGGCCACCTTGCTGCACCTGATTTACTTTTACCTTTTGTCACTTGCTACCAATTACGTTATCACAAAACTATCTATTACCTATAATTTCAGTGCTTGCAGAAAATACCTTACTACAAACTGCCTATCATTTCCTTCTGCTCCTCGTTGGGTTCGACACTCTTACTTATCGAAAGGACTACGATATATCCCCTACACTTGTGGGTCATCACCCCTCCAGACCCCTCTTCTCTATTCTTTCAATTGTTATCAGAGCTTTAGTCTCGATTGCTTTGGTTTAATCACCATTGGAGGAAGATGGACGAGTCTACATTCGGGAGTATTAGACATGGAGTGCCTATTCTTGATGGGGAATTTTATTGTTCTTGAAAAAATGAAATGCTTGAGATCTTCAATCAATATAATTTGAACAAGTATATTCTTAGCCCTTATGTGCCTCCTATTGATCCTTTGAATCCTACCTGCAACGAGTATCTTGACATGGTTCACAATCTTAGGAATGTCAATCTTATCATTACACTGCTACAACAAGGTGCTATACAAACGGTTTTTAAACCCTTTCCGCAACGGCATTTTAAACCGTCCCCAAGTGAGTGTGGGCGATAGGGTGGGGGGGGGGGTCCTTCCAACACGATCTAAAAACCGTCGGGGATAGGGCAGCCATGATGCAGACGCCTTGCCAAATGTAATTGTATGCGATGCATCACACACCAAATTCGGTCACACATGTGGGATTGGTGATTAATGTTTCTAATGATGGAGTGAAACCAAAGGGTCTTTCGTACTGAACCCTTTGGGAAATACTATCTAAGGCACACTGGCAAACATATGAACTATGTGCGATATGTGCCCCATCGCATAGAGTTTTATGTGGAACTCGTTTGCCATGCTTGACACCATCGCACTTGTTTTCGACCAGTTGTGCGATAATGTTTTATAACAAACGGTTCAAGAGCCCCTTCGCACACATACAAGTGCTGCATACCGTTTGTGATTTGTTGTGTATCACCTACGGTTGCAGTATGAATGATGTGTGCTTTTCATTTGGGATCCCACACGTTTCCCGAAAAATTTACGACTGGGATTGTATTTTACATTGGGCACAGTTTACTTTGAGCTCTTGTGTGCGATAATGTGGTATCACAAATGGTTCCGCAACCCCTACGCACATGTAGTAGTGTTGCAAATCATCTGCGATCTTCTGTGTATCACCGACTGTTCCACTATGATTGGCGTATGCTTTCCGATGTGGATCTTACATACTAATTTAGTTGAACCGTGTGTGCAAAAATTGTGAGGTTAAAGAAAAAATATCCCATTTACCGCAATATGAAATTGAACAAATAGTGTCCATGGGAAGAACATTCACCAGATTTCGTGGCTGCTGTCAGAGTCTTCCTTGTAAGATGAGGAAATTTCCTTGACCTTCAGTGTGTGTGATCTTCCATAGCTTGGCCCGTAGAGGTCTCTCTTTTCAACCAGTTGGAATTCATGTCTGTTTAGTCTCTCGAGAATGTTAGCTGGATCTAGTGACTTGTAGTCACCACATTCTTGTATCATCAGTGACAGTGTATCGAATGAGGAATCAAGTGATCTCAACAATTTCTTGACCACCTCGTGGTCAGTGATGTCTGTAGCTCCAAGTGCTTGAAGCTCATTTGAGATGTCAGTGAGGCGATCGAAGGTTTGCTGAACGTCTTCACTATCAAGTCTTTTGAATCGGTTGAAGAGATTGCGAAGAACGTCAACTTGAGAGTCATGTTGTGTTGAGACTACTTCGTTGACCTTGGGTAGCCTATCCCAGATAAGCTTAGCAGTTTCCTAAGCACTCACTCTGCCATACTGTCCTTTGCTTAGATGGCCACAAATGATATTCTTCGCTTGAGAGTCGAGTTTCTTGAATATCTTCACATCAACACCATTCACAGAAGGAGTGATGGTGGGGACACCATTTTCAACAACGTACCAGAGATTGTTGTCAATTGCCTCAAGATGCATGCGTATCTTGTTCTTCTAGTAGGCGTAGTCTGTCCCGTCGAAGGTAGGACACCTAGCCGAGACTTTGATCATGCCTGCAGTAGACATAACTAAAACTCCATGTGGTTAAACCAAAATCACACAGAACAAGGGAGTACCAGGCTCTGATACGAATTGAAAGTGCATTATATCGACTAGAGGGGGGTGAATAGGCGATTTTTACAAATTCATCACTGAGGAAATACTTCTTGAGGAAATCTTCTTGAGGAAATAGCTAAGCGACGAACTACAAGCAACAGAATAAGTGCTCAGATGCAAACATAGCAAGACAGTAACATAGTCATCATGATGAAATGAAATAGGCACAGAGCACATGTAGCGTGTAAACTGGATAAGCAGGTAAAAGACAGATTGACTGGAGAAATAGGATTGAGGAAATTGAGAAAGTCTTCAGTCGAAGTCTTCAAACAGTAATGATCAATTGCATCAGCAAGTAAGCAAATAAATGAAAGAGTTTAGGAAATAGAACCAGTAGCTCGGTGGAGACAATGATTTGGTAGACCAGTTCCAACTATTGTGACAGTTGTATGTCTAGTTAGGGCGGCTTGGTATTTAAACCAAAAAACACACAATCCTTAATGTATTCCCCTTGAGCTAAGGTCACACAGACCTCACCCAATCACTCGTGGTAATTCTTCATAGGTGACTTCCAAACCTTCACATGTTTTGGACCATTGATGCCTAACCATCTGGAAGAAGCACAGTCTTCAAAGGTAACAAGCGTCGGTTCCACACAGGAACAATCCCTTCAGTGATGCTCAATCACTTTGGGTTTTAGGTGTTTGGGTTTTTCCTCACTGATGATTTTCTCTCAAAGTCCTCGGAGGATGGGTTGCTCTAAATGACAAGTGATAGTTTCTCTAGGAGTAGCCAACCAACTAGTGGTTGTAGGGGGTGGCTATTTATAGACAGGGAGCAGCCCACCATGATAAGACATAAATGCCTTTCAATGATATGACCGTTAGGTGGATAAGATATTTTGGGACAGCTGGCGCGTAGCACAGCAACGGTCGGAAATTTGAGCTCTCAAATTCCTCAGGGCTATCATGTTTCTCAATTGTAGGCAATCCGCACTGGTGAATTGCTAGCTCCTCAGTCAGAGCAAAATTCCTCAGAGACCAGAAGATCTTCGTCTCCATCAATGAAGAAATTGACTGAACTGTATGAGATTTCCAAAGGCTTCACTCGAAGGATTGGGTATGTGTAGGCTTTGAGTTGAGCATCCGTTGGAAATTGTTTCCTTAGTTTTACCTCGACCCCCTTTTACAGTACAGATGCCCAAGAGGGGGTCTGGGCCACCTGTTGGGTCCGGATGATCCAGGACTATGTCCGAATGGTCCGGCTTCTTGGCTCAGCTTCGGGTGCCTTTGGGCGTATTTGCCGGATCGTTCGGACCTGGGTCCGGATCATCTTGGCTCTGTCTGGATCGTCCGGCCAGCCTGGGACTTGGCCGTTTCCTTCTCCGTCTTCGCATATGCCTTCCTCTTTTGATCCTTCTTGCTCCTTAGCTTCTCCATGGCTGTCTTAGACATACCTGATTATGCATAGAGTTTCGTTTGAGGGTAGTAGCCATGTCTCATGTGATTCGAGAGGAAGTTGAGAGAGGAGCGAAGTCACCTCGGTTTCGAGGGCTCTTGCACGAGCATGTGTCATGGGTCCGCTTGGTACTTGATGATATGATGGTAGCTCCATGGGAAAGACCTTGGGATGCTCCGCATCTTGAAAGCACAAGTGCTCCCTGGGTGATTTTGGTAATTAATGTCAACATATCTCTGGTTGGACTAATGCCTTTACCTAGTGTATTTCAGACAAATTCAACAATGGCGTGGCATGGACAAGAGGATGTGGAACCCCTTCAAAATGCTAAGGACGCATATTGGTGATCCAAGACACTTCATTTCTGTTTTATGATCCAAGATCACATTGAGTCCATAGGAAAGCCAATACTATTAAAAGGGGATGAGGTGTTGCTTAATGTTCTACTTTCTCAAGTCCTTAGTGATATTGCTACAAAACCCTCAGCCACTTTCTCGTTTCCAAATATGTCCAAAACCCTAGGTAAAACTCGGCCTCACTGAAATGATCTATCCGGCGCCACATAGTTCACTTAACCTAGACACTGCTAGAAACCCTAACAGTTCGGCCACACCGATACGGATTTCAGTCTCACCGAGATGGCCTTGCAAACTCTCTGTTTCCTTCTGTAAGCGATCGGTCTCATCGAGTTTGCCTGACCAACTCTCTGGTTGCTCTTTGCTGAAATCGGTCTCACCGAGTTCACGCAATCGGTGTCACCGAGAGGAGATTTTTCCCTAGCCCTAGCACATCAGTCCCACCGAGTTGTTCCAGTCGGTCCCACCGAGATTCCTAGCGTTCACATTTTGAACTGAATCGGTCTCACCGAGTTCTCCTATTCGGTCTGACCGAGTTGGATCAAATGTGTGTAATGGTTGGATTTTGTGTGGAGGCTATATATACCCCTCCACCCCCTTCTCCATTTGAGAGAGAGCCATCAGAATGTGCCTACACTTCCAACATACATTTTCTGAGAGAGAACCACCTACTCATGTGTTGAGACCAAGATATTCCAATCCTACCACAAGAATCTTGATCTATAGCCTTCCCTAAGTTGCTTTTCATCAAATCTTCTTTTCACCATATCCAAATCCGTGAGAGAAAGTTGAGTGTTTGGGAGACTATCATTTGAAGCACAATAGCAAGTAGTTCATCATCAACACACTATCTATTACTTTTGGAGAGTGGCGTCTCCTAGATTGGTTAGGTGTCGCTTGGGAGCCTGTGATAAGATTGTGGAGTTGAACCAAGAAGTTTGTAAGGGCAAGGAGATCGCCTACTTCATGAAGATCTACCCGAGTGAGGCAAGTCCATCATGGGAAATGGCCACGGTGGGATAGACAAGGTTGCTTCTTCGTGGACCCTTTGTGGGCTGAAGTCTCCATCAACATGGATGTACGATAGCACCACCTATCGGAACCACGCCAAAAATCTGTGTGTCATCATTGCATTTGCACTCTCCAAACCCTTCCCTTTACCTTCATATGCAATGTTTTACTTTCCGCTGCTACACTCTTAGAATTGCATGTGTAGGTTGATTGCTTGACTTGTGCTAATAGCTAAAATCTGCCCACAACTAAAATTGGGTAAAGGCTACATTTTTATTTGGTCAAGTAGTCTAATCACCCCCTCCTACAAGTGGTATCAGAGCTTTGGGACCTGTTTGGATCATGGCCGATGGTTACCATACCAAAATATTGGCATTGACTGGTGTCATTGGCTGGCGTTTGGATTGAAACCCATTCAGTGAAGCCACGCCAAAATTTTGGTCACTATGTCAGTTTTCACGCCCACACGATGGAAAATTAGAGGTGGGCGAATCCTTCGCCAAAATATTGGCGTGCCGTGGATTTGGCAGGTCGGCCGTAGGCATAAACCAAACAACCTCTTGGTCTCGATTTTCCTTGATTTCCATAGTTTTGGTGATCATAGCCTTGGTTTCACAACCTAGGAGAGTAGGGCGTCTAGTGAAGCAAATTACCACCGTAGAGGTCCTTACTTTGATGGTACATACTTTTCTAGTTGGAAGCATAAGATGAAAATGCATATTCTTGGCCATAACCCCGCCGTTTGGGCTATTGTGCGCATTGGCTTGCAAGGTGATTTCTTCGAGGATGGAAAACCGGATCATGAAGTGTCCGCGGAAGAAATGAAGGTGTTGCAATACAATGCTCAAGCTTGGATTATTCTCTTCAACGGATTGTGCCCCGAAGAATTCAACAAAATCAGCCGCCTTGAGAATGCAAAGGAAATTTGGGATAGTTTGGTTGATATGCATGAAGGTATCGAGTCCGTCAAGGAATCCAGATTGGATGTGCTTCAAATTCAACTTTACAAGAAGAGAGAAGATTCACCAAAAAAGAGAAGTAAAAGAGATGAATCACCACCATGAGAGAGAAGGAGTAGAGATGATCGTTATGAATGAAGACCCTCTCGTTGAACCAAGGATTCGGAAAGGAAGGACAAGACATCAAAGAGCAACACAAGACGAAGACATCAAGCTCACGTTGGTGAACGGGTGTCCGGTACCATATCCGACAACTAGTCCGAGAGAAGCTATCACTCCGACTCTGGATATACTCAAGATGAAGGTGTTTCTGGAATTTCTCTTGTGTCATCCAACTCCTATGACATATTCGACTCACCAAATCACTGGTACGCGTCGGTGCTATACAAACGGGTTTTAACCCCTTTCCACGACGGCATTTGGAACCGTCGCCAAGTGATTGTGGGCGATAGGGGGTCCTTCCCACACGACCCAGAAATCGTCGGGGATAGGGAGCCAATATGCATATACATTACTCCTACTCGTTTGTGCTCGCATTGCCATCACAATCGGTATTCTGTGGTGCTATGTTTACGAGGCGCGACCCATCACAAACGGTTCACTATTATAGAAGGTGTATGATAAGCATACAATCACACACATTCGCTTGTCCCAAACCGTATGCGATAACTAATTAAGAAGATTAGCTAGTCATCATATGAGTGTCAGATAGGATTACGAAACATTGGGCCGTCATAACATCGTCGTACATGACAACTATCACACACACTATTCTATGGTGCAACATTTACGATGCATACTTCATCAGAAACAGTTCATGGTTGCGAATCGTGTACGATAAGGCAACTATCACAAATGTTTAGTTTGCCCGCACCATTTGTGATATTGTCTGACATCGCACATGCTTTGCAAACGGCAACTATGTGCATGCTTGCACACGTTTCCTCTCTGTGAACCGTCTCGGATTATGGTGTACATCACAAAAGTTTGTGCTTTACCAACCGTGTGTGCCGTAACGACCTGGAGAGCGTAATTTCACCGTAATTTAATTGCTGCTATTTCAAATTGTACCGGATTTGAATTTGAATTTGAATGTATGCTATAGCTTTATTCATATCCATAAGGATCAAACAACCAATGCATTATTCCATTCATAGGTACATATCAACAATTACATAAGAACCAAATAAAGAATGATGAACCACAATTGTATACTTGTACTATGAAAGACGGTAAAGAAAGAGGCGAAAAACATCATGGTTGCTGAACAAGGTGAAGCGAAATGCCCATATTGTGCCCTCCTCCATGCAGAAGGCACGCACGACTCTAGTCCAACCCCTTCTGATGGCTGACCGCCCATCCTTCACGGTCTTCATTAAAATATATAGAAAATACTTTAACCTTTGCATGCCCACCAATCATGTAGTTTGAGAGGTAATCTTGACTCTTAAGTAAACTGTTTTGGGAACCTCTACAAAGGAAAAAGATTCAGACATTGTCATCTAACACAACTCATTATGGGCAGTAAAAGAAGGATGCAGAGTTCTTACTTACCATCCTGCAGTTCGCTGTTGCATTGGACAAAGTGTAAACAAATAGTTTAATTGCAATCTTTTGACCCATTTTATAATCTTTATCAGCTTCCTCACTTGATGCTAGTTCATCGATATCTCATTTCCCCATATGCAGAAAGGGTCGCAGCACGGATCTTTACCAATGACATATGTACCTAAAGCACCAAGTTAATATTATAAGCTAAACAACAATTACACAATGATGTAGTACAACACTCTTTTATAATATCTTATAACATCCAATATACTCACATATTAGATGAATTAACATCTTATATTATGGGCCACAAGGAGTTTATTGCATTCTTACAAATTATCGACTGATTAACTGCTGCTGTATCCATGGGCCAGAGTTAGTTTGAGCTAGTTCGGGGTCAAATAGCCCTAATGTATATCTAAACATGAGGGCTAGTTTGAGCTAGTTGCATCTATAATCCACCCAAAAAACTATCCAACTCAAGAGGTGCTAATTAGAGCTAGTTCTCCTAGTGCATTTATTGTCAATCTAACCCTGCCATCCAAACAACTCTTTGGAAGGAGTTAGTTCAGGATTAGTCATGAGCTAGAAACTAACTCTAACCTCTAGCTAAGCTGAGTATCCAAACAAGGTTGTGTTGTTGTTGTTGCTGCTGCTCTTCTACATATATCTAGACATCATCAAAACATTAAGGTAACACTCTTCCTTATTGCTATGTAGCCTAGGATTGAATATTATACATTAAGTACAATGCATGTTGCTATGTAGCCTCAGATATATTACATATGGCCCTAGTTAACCTAACAATAAATGGGTTGCAGATATATTCAGTTAAAAGTCCAATTCACCGATTAGTCCCTTATCAGCCCCCGGCCTATACGGTACCAGCTACCGATATCCTCAACAGTGAGCATATATAAGCCATGGGATGAAACTAACCTCGATGGAAAACAACAGTCCTTCCCAAAATTGTCCTGTGTAGGTACATCGAGAAGCATGTTAAGCACAATAGGCTAAACATCAACCAAAATTATCCATGGCAGACAAAATAATCTCCAAAAGGTAGCTTCAGTGTGCAGGTTTAAGCACGTTAGTAAAGCAAAACAAGTGGAAATGTGTGTTAACTACAACATGCCTAACATAACAACAAGCAAACATAGTCATTCAAACTGGTATTGTGCCAGTCTAAGTACACTGGTTATTGTTAAATAAAAATGTTAAGGCGTGTTAACCACAAGATGCAACAACCAAATGTAGTCATTCATAGTGGTATTGTTGAAACTGGTACTAATGAAATTGAACTGCACATTTCATAGTTGCACATATAGAACATCACGTTGTGAATAACTAGAATAAACAAGGCATACAACGAACAACCAAACATAGCATTTGAAACTGGACATATGCTAACTACAAACAACTGAACAATCAAAAAACTTTAAAAGAGGCATATGCTAGCTATAACATGCTTAACATCAAGCAAATATATGCATTCCTATCGGTATGTTTAAAACTGGATTGATGAAATGTACCACACGGTAAATAATTGCGCATATAGAGTATCACATTGTAAACAACTGAAATAAACAAGGCATACTGCACACAACCAGATATAGTAATTAAAGTTGGACATATTCTCACTACACTACAAAAGGGACTCAACAAAACAAATCATGGGTTTCCCCTGTGAAGAGGCACGGCAAAACAAATCATGGGTTTCCTCACTTGTCACACATGGGCTCATTCCCGTGGGAAGAGCACGAACCCTGGATGCGGTCCATGTTGCCGCAGATGGGCTCCTTCCCCTTGGAAGAGCACAACTGTAGGGTGCCCTCCCTGACGTCGCAGACGGGCTCTTTCCCCTTGGAAGAGCAGATGGGCTCTTTCCCCTTGGAAGAGCCGGAGAGGGTGCCCTCCTCATGGTCGCCGTCGATGAGGTCTGACTTGGAAGCTGTGGTTCCCAAGCCAGCGTCGCAGAATGTGTCCTTCAGGAATGACAAAAGGGGCTCGATGGCGATGTAGGATGGCAAATTCTTGACAGCGAGCCAGAGGAGATCAACGGCGGGGCCATGGATGAGATCAACAACGGTTGAACCCAAGGGGTTGGGGCTGGACCACTTAACCTATGACATAGCCCGCCTCAGGCTGT
>LR738713.1:348533063-348558255 GCA_902687465.1 Secale cereale
CCATTTCACAACATTGATGTGGCGCGTGCGTCGAAAATCGTACACTCCCCACACAGAGCGAGATCGGTTCATGACATGTCGTTGTACTAGCCACTTCGACTCAATGGGAGAGATTCATGCGTACACATGCATGTGTGTGTGCTCAAACTGTATCATGCATGTCATCCCAGAGCATGACCTATATATATATAACGCATTACAAGCAAAAATAATAATCCCCTCCTAAGTCAATTTAACCTCTCTCGTTGTCAGGCAAAAAGTAGTGATGGACCAAGCGGGCCCACAGATGGAAAGCATCGATATCGCTGATAACCGCTTAAGTGGGTGCGAGAGGACGACCACCATAACTTTGCATGTGGGCCAAACATATATATGTTGAATACCCAAAATGCACAACTTTGATGTGCCACACGCCTCGAAAACTATAAACCATGCACCCACACAGAGCGAGGTTCATGAAGCGTACTACATATGATGGTCCCCTTCCCCCTCTTCAACGCATACTATATGCTCATGTATACCGTAATACGTACAACCCAAAAAGAATCCTCGTCGATGGTGAAATTAATTAACCTCTTCCAATGTAGGTCAAAATGATGCATGCATGCATCGACGATGGCCTCGTGGGCCCACAGATGGAAGCGTCACATGTGAGTGTCCTAGCTAGGATAACCACCGCATGCATGCATGTGGCCCAAAGAGGTGTTGTGTGATGTTTAAATAGCCAATTTCACTATTTTGATGTGGCACGTGCCTCGGAAACCGAAAAGTCCCGACACTGAGTGAGGTGTACTTGTTCACGAACGCATACGTATAGTATAAATGCGAGTACCTGATAGCCCACAAGTGTAGGGGATCGTTTGTAGCCTTTTTCGATAAGTAAGAGTGTCGAACCCAACGAGGAGCTAAAGGTAGAACAAATATTCCCTCAAGTTCTATCGACCACCGATACAACTCTACACACACTTAACATTTGCTTTACCTAAAATAAGTATGAAACTAGGAGTACTTTGCGAGAATAAAACTACGAATAAATTGCAAGGTAGTAAAAGTGGATAGCTTTTGTCAACAAGAAAGTCATTTGTCCCTAGGCAATCGATAACAAGTACCGGTAATCATTCTTTCAATTCTATATGAGGGAGAGGCATGAGCTAACATACTTTCTCTACTTGGATCATATGCACTTATGATTGGACCCCTAGCAAGGATTCGCAACTACTAAAGATCATTAACTCGTGAAACCCAACCATAGCATTAAGTATCATGTCCTCTTTAATCCCATACGTCATACCCCCCTTACTCGGGTTTATGCTTCTGTCACTCTAGCAACCCACCATAAGCGAACCATGAACGTATTGCAACACCCTACAATGGGGGGCCCTCATGTTTGCGCAAGAAGGAGGGCACCGTAGGACATCACCATAAATAAAATATAAAATCATACCAACCAAGATCATGATTAACCCATAGGACAAATCGGATCTACTCAAACATCATAGGACAACCATAGATCATTCGGAAATAATATATGGAGTTGAGCACCATGTTTAAGTAGAGATTACAACAGGGAGAAGAGGTGTTACACCGCTGCATAGAGGGGAAGAAAGTTGGTGTTGAGGGTAGCAAGATTGTTGATGTAGATCGCCGTCACGATCCTAGCCCCGGCGGCACTCATGCGCCATCGGGAGAGAGGGGGAGAGAGGCCCCCTCCTTCTTATTGTTCCTTGGCCTCCCCTCTAGATGGGAGGAGGGTTCCCCCTCTGGTCCATGGCCTCCATGGCGGCACAGGGGTGAGAGCTCCTCCGAGATTGGATCTGTCTCTCTGTCCTCTTCTGTTTCACCTTCTCCAGATCTGGCCCTTCACCGTTTCTTAAATTCCTGGAGACCCGTAACTCCGGTTGCGCTGAAATTTTAACACGATTTTCCCCATAAAATAGCTTTCTTGCGCCAGAAGAAGGGCTCTAACCGATGTTCAAGGAGCGCACAAGACACCAGGGCGCGCCCTGGTGGGTTGTGGGCACTATGGGCCCCCGTTTGCGTTGATCCCATCTCCTAAATATCACATACATTCCGAAATAATTCTCTGTAATTTTTATCGCGTTTGGACTTCGTTTGATATGGATTTTCCACGAAACAAAAACATGCAACAAACAAGAACTGGCACTGGGCACTGGATCAGTAAGTTAGTCCAATCATATAAATTTTTGCCAAAAGTATGTAAAAGTTGAATAATATTGGCTTGAAACAATCAAAAATTATAGATACGAGGGAGACGTATCAGCATCCTCAAGCTTAATTCCTGCTCGTCCTCGAGTAGGTAAATGATAAAAAAGATAATTTTTGATGTGGAATGCTACCTAGCATAAACTTCATCATATGTCTAGTCATGTCATGAATATTAAGACATAAGTGATTCAAAGCAATAGTCTATAATTTGACATAAAGACATCAATACTCGGGCATCCCAACAAACAATCATGTCCTTCGGAATATCAAATGCTAAAGAATGTTATCCCTACGAAATCATATAATCTTATCATGCTGTGTCTTCCCAGCTCAAAGTATAAATCATGTAGTACCCCGATGTGAGCCAAGCAATTGGTTCATACTTTTTAACACGCTTTAGAATTTTCAACCCTCACGCAATACATGAGCGCAAGCCATGGATATAACACTACATGTGGTATGAAGTATGATGATAGGGGTAAATATAGGGACGGCAAAAAAGTAAGAAAGTCTCACATTGACGTGGCTAACAAACGGGCTATGGAGATGCTCATCAATTGATATTAATGCGAGGAGTAGGGATTGCCATGCAACGAATGCACTAAGAGCTATAAGTGTATGAAAGCTCAATATGAAACTAAGTGGGTATGCATGAAACTATACTATGAACATTCCCACTACTATATGAAAGTGACAACATAGGAGACTCTCTATGTGAAAAATATGGTGCTACTTTGAAGCACAAGTGTGGTATTTGCATGCCCCTTTCTTCTTCCATTCATTTTTTCTCTTTTTTTGTTTCTTTTTTTTTCTAGTCCGAAGTCTCATCCCGACTTGTGGGGGAATCATGGTCTCCATCATCCTATCATCACTAGGGCATTTCTTTAAAAATAAATAATGATGATCATCACACTTCTATACTTATAACTCAATATTACAAAATATGACTCTATATGAATGCCTCTGGCAGTACCAGGGTGTGCAATGATCTAGCGTAACATGTATAAAAATGATTAATGGTGGTTGATCCACAAATGCTATGACAACTATATGATCATGCAAAGCAATATGAAAATCAATGCTCAAGTCAAACGGAAGCGGTGGAAGTTGCATGGCAATATATCTAGGAATGGATATGGAAAGGCCATAATAGGTAGGTATGGTGGCTGTTTTGAGGAAGATAGGCTTATGTGTGATAGAGCGTATCATATCATAGGGTTTGGATGCACCGACGAAGTTTGCACCACGTCTCAAGGTGAGAAAGGGCAATGCTCGGTACCATAGAGGCTAGCAAATTGCGGAAAGTTAAAAGGGCATATAATCCATGGACTCACACTAGTCATACAGAACACACATACTTATTGCAAAAGTTTGTTAGCCCTCGAAGCAAAGTAATACTACGCATGCTCCTAGGGGGAAGGTTGGTAGGAGTTAACCATCGCGCGCCCCCGACCTTCACACAAAGATAGACAATCATGGTTAAATTGTGCTCCAACTTCCCGGCATAACGAGAGACAGTTATACGTGCATGCTTTGGGAACCACAAACCTTAACATCAATATCTTACTAAACACGATCATCTACTAGTACCTCCCACATATTATCATCTCTATGTCGCAAAACTATTGCAAGGAATCAAACATATCATATTCAGTGATCCATAAGTCTTGTGTAGGATTTTATGACTAACCATGCAATTGACCAATTCATGTTGACTCTCTAAATAGATTTAAGTGAAGCATGAGAGTTTAATTCTTTCTACAAAAGATCATGCTGTATCAAATATAAGTGAAGCAAAAGAGCATTCTACGAACATCGATTTTCTATCTAAAGAGAAACATGCAATCCAAACTTCAAATGATATAAGTGAAGCACGTGAAGCATTCTATAAAGCCATACTCAAAAAATTTAAGTGAAGTGCAATTAGCATTCTACAAATTTTCCAACGACTATCTCATACCAGCATGGTGCATTATTAAAATAAAAATAAAAGGCGGACGATGCCCCAAGAATTTACACATATCATGTGAACGAAACGAATCCGAAAACATACCGATACTTGTTGAAGAAAGATGGGATGCCTTCCGGGGCATCCCCAAGCTTAGACGCTTGAGTCTCCTTGAATATTTACTTGGGGTGCCTTGGGCATCCCCAAGATTGAGATCTTTCCTCCCCTCCTTCTCCTCACATCGAGACCTCCTCGATCTTCGAACACTTAATCCACACAAAACTTAACCGAACTTTTAGTGGCGGGGTTAGTGCATATGATTAATAAAATCCCATCATGTACTGCTCTAACATTATTGTATAATTATAAACAAACATTACCCACTGTATGCTATCACAATTCTATGCCCCAAGTCATGGAGGCTTCAACAAGAGTTCAAACATACGCAAATAATGAAGCTATAACACCAATCTATGAAAACAGGACAGTCTATAAATATTTGAACATTCACCATACTTCTGTAACTCGAAAAATTCTGAAAAATTAGGAAAAAAATAAAACATTTGTACAGAAAGACTATGCAAAAAGTTTCAGAACCGTGTGATGTTCTAGTAAAAAATGTAAAATCACGCACTTCAGCCAAAGTTTCTGTTTTGCACTGCACAAACCAACAAGCAATCTAATCATCCTAAAGGCAAATCTTGGCACATTATCTTTATAATACAATGGATTTGTAAAGGAATAATTTTTTTTGCAAGAAACTTCCATGAAAAATTCTACATTGTTTCCATGAGCATGAGCATAAGTGTTCAAGGTCGACCCTCAGTTCCGCAATGCATCACCTTTCAATCGCTTCCCCTTTTGAAAATGTTTTTAGGTTCCCCTCTATATTTTTTGTTTTAAAACTTTTTGAAAGCACTCAACAGAAATAAATGACTCTATAAAACTTCTGGGTTGTCTCCCTGGCAGCGCTTTTTTTAAAGCCATTAAGCTAGGCATAAAGTGCTCAAGTAATGAATCCACCCGAATCCAAGGTATATCAAAGCCAATTTTAAGTAGCAATGATTTGGCATTTAGTAGTGAGCATAAAGCAAAAAATATCATGCAATGACGAAGTCTAACTCTCTTCCTATGCATCGACATGTCATAAAAGATCAATTGATGCACATCAAGTAAAGGCCAACGCATAGTATAAGCAGTTTCTCGCAATTTTCTCATGTTGAAAACATAGAGAGGCGGAGATGTAGTTCCTCTCTCATAATCATCAAAATCATCATGTGCAACGGTAAAAGGCAACCCATCAATGTAATCTTTAATAAGTGCAAACTTCTCCGATATAGTGTAGTTGGGAGAATTTAAAAAGATAATAGGACTATCATGTGTGGGTGCAATAGCAAAAATTTCATTCTTGACATAAGGAACTATAGCAAGTTAATCTCCATAAGCATAATCCATATTGGCATCTTGGCCACAAGCATAGCAAGCATCATCAAAAAGGGATATTTCAAAAGAATCAATGGGATCATAGCAATCATCATAGCATTCATCCTTCGGTAAGCACGAAGGGAAATTAAACAATGTATGAGTTGAGGGGTTACTCTCATCAAAATGTGGGCACGGGTAGCTAATCCGTTCTTCCTGCTTTTGTTCTTCGCTCTCCTCCTCATCTTTCTCATCCAATGGGCTCACAATATCATTAATTTCTTCTTCCATAGACTCCTGCAAAATATTAGTCTCTTCTTGGACAACGAAGACTTTCTCAATAAATATATCAATATTGGAATTGTATTTGTAATTATCATAGCAATATTTAAGGATAGCAAAAAATTTGTGTCTATAAACTGAATCATCAAAATCTTCATACTTTTCAAACAAAGATTCAATTTCATAAGCACCCTTAAAAGCAACAAATTCTTCTATTCGTTCAACATCATAGTAATCATATATACCACTAGCATAAGAAGCCAAGGTTTCATTATCATTAAATCTGCATGAAAATGGAAGATGTGGATCATTCATCCTAGAGCAACAAGTATAATTATATTTCAAGCATAGATTATAAGCATACCAATGCAACAGATGAATTTGATCCCATAAAAGTTTCCCTTTTTGTGTCAAGCGATAATCCCTAAAGTATTAACGTTCATCCAACATTATTTCCATTATCATGTTGAATGGGGTTTTCTCAGGATTATCAAAGTAGTGCATAATATTTTTCACATAACCAGCATCGAAGGTTTTAGGCGGTTCCCCATCTACATGAGCAGCAAGTACCACTAATTTTTTTGGTGTTTCGTGTTCCATATCCATAACTAAAGATAGAGAACAAATTAGAACAAAAAATAAAAACTACTTAGTGATAGAGCAAAAAAGCACACACGAGAATATTCACCCCACACTATTGCTCACTGGCAACGGCGCCAGAAAAAGGTCTTGATAACCCACAAGTGTAAAGGATCGTTTGTAGCCTTTTTCGACAAGTAAGAGTGATCGGACCCAACGAGGAGCTAAAGGTAGAAAAAATATTCCCTCAAGTTCTATCGACCACCGATACAACTCTACGCACACTTAATGTTTGCTTTACCTAAAACAAGTATGAAACTAGGAGTACTTTGCGAGAATAAAACTATGAATAAATTGCAAGACAGTAAAAGTGGATAGCTTTTGTCAACAAGAAAGTCATTTGTCCCTAGGCAACCGATAACAAGTACCGGTAATCATTCTTGCAATTCTATATGAGGGAGAGGCATGAGCTAACATACTTTCTCTACTTGTATAATATGCACTTATGATTGGACCCCTACCAAGCATCCACAACTATTAAAGATCATCAAGGTCATGCAACCCAACCATAGCATTAAGTATCAAGTCCTCTTTAATCCCATACGTCATGCCCCACTTACTAGGGTTTAAGCTTCTGTCACTCTAGCAACCCACCATAAGTGAACCATGAACGTATTGCAACACCCTTCAGCGGGGGCCCTCATGTTTGCGCGAGACGGAGGGCACCGTAGGACATCACCATAAATAAAATATACAATCATACCAACCAAGATCATGATTAACCCATATGACAAAATGGATCTACTCAAACATCATAGGCTAACCATAGAACATTGGGAAACAATAAATGTAGTTGAGCACCATGTTTAAGTAGAGATTACAGTGGGGAGAAGAGGTGTTACACTGCTGCATAGAGGGGGAGAAAGTTGGTGTTGACGGTAGCAAGATTGTTGATGTAGATCGTCGTCATGATCCTAGTCCCGGCGGCACTCCGGCGCCACCGGGAGAGAGGGGGAGAGAGGCCCCCTCCTTCTTCTTCTTCCTTGGCCTCCCCCTAGATGGGAGGAGGGTTCCCCCTCTGGTCCATGGCCTCCATGGCGGCAGAGGGGCGAGAGCGCCTTCGAGATTGGATATGTCTATCTGTCCTCTTCTGTTTCGCGCTCTCCAGATCTGTCCCTTCACCGTTTCTTATATTCCCGAAGTTCCCTAACTCCGATTGTGCTGAAATATTAACATGATTTTCCATAAATTAGCTTTCTTATGCCAGAAGATGGGCTCCAACCGATGTTTGAGGAGGGCATAAGACACCAGGGCGCGCCTTGGCCCTGGTGGGTTGTGGGCACTGTGGGCCCCCATTTGCGTTGATTGCACCTCCTAAATATCAAATATATTCCAAAATAATTCTCCGTAAATTTTTATCGTGTTTGGACTTCGTTTGATATTGATTTTCTGCAAAACAAAAACATGCAACAAACAAGAATTGGCACCGGGCACTGGATCAGTAAGTTAGTCCAAATAAATCATATAAATTGTTTGCAAAAGTATGTAAAAGTTGAATAATATTGGCATGAAACAATAAAAAATTATAGATACGACGGAGAAGTATCAGTCCCCTCGCACCTCTTCGAGACGTACTATATACCACCATAACATAAACAAAAAAGATTCTACCTTGCTGGTCAAATTAACATCAATGTTGACTGTTCGTCAAAGTGATGGACGACGACCTCGCGGGCCCACAGAATGCGTCACACGGGAGTATCGAGTGTCGCGTAGGACAATCATCGATTGCATGTGGCCAAAACATGTATGTATGAAAGGGTTGTGTAATGTTTTAAATAACGAATTCACAACTCTGATGTGGCGCCGGCCTGCCTAACAAATCGCCAACCCACATGGTGGCTCACAACTCGTAGTGTACTGCGAGCCACCCGCCACCCCCCCCACACACACACCGCTAATCCACCGCAACTATGATGCATGTTAAATTAATTATCCCGCGGTGAACATATGTTACCAAAGGAGGGACATTTTAATTTCAAAAAAAGAGATCATTAAGACATTTTAGTACATTAATTTATTGATTTTCCATGGGTATAATGTGGAAAAAAAAATCAAATTTGAGCTACATGCACACGTGACAGTGCACCTAAATGGACTGCAAAAACACATGTGTCTCACTGGGTGCATGTTTACTCCCCGTGCAACAAATTTCAAACATTGAGAATCTTGATTTTCAAAATTTAGTACATCCAAAGCTTATTTTAAGTTCATGAAACTTATCGTGTTGTCATATGGACACCAATACAAAGTAGCAATGTACCTTTTTTTGGGGTCAAATTTGAGACCAGTTTTGATGTATTTTTTATCTAATTACAAACAGGAGATTATTAATAATTGGGAACCAATATCCCAAATGGATTATTTATTCGAACCATGAGCTTTAGACCCACAATGGATACGCCATTCTTCGGTTAAGCAATAAAGCGGCAACATCAATCATCCAACAATATACATGCCGTCGCGCGACCCGTGTGCCGTGCAAGCAGGCGTGAATTGATGGGACGCATGCGAGTAGTCCACCGCGTAGGAAGACCGGGAGGCGTGCAAGTGCGTGAATTGATGGAGGCGTGCTCGCTGCGTAGTGTTATCGGGAGGCGTGCGAGTAGTTGTGTGAAACGACGGTAGGCATGCTAGCAGTCTAGTGCGCAGGCTCATCGGGAGGCGAGCCATCGGTTTGACCGCCGTCCGCCTCTCTCCCACTACTCCCACTACTCCATATTAATGGTGCGCCCGAGCGGCGGCACCCCCCATTCTCTCCACACACACAATCATCTCTCTCCGCTTGCATGCTCGACGCCGCTCTTAGTCCTGAAAGCCGTCAGTGTATGAGAATGATGTCGAAGCGCCCCATCGGAGGGAGTGGCGACGCTGGGGCTGCTAAAGCACCGGTGCACGGTGTGGAGAGGGAGACAGAGGGTGCCGTCACCGCCGACGAATTATCGCTGCACCCTCACATCGTCGACGGCATCGAGCTTCCACAGCCGGAGGCGGAATTCCACACCGACTCTGGTAACGATGTAACGCCCCGGATGTAACAATTCCATTTATGGCAATATATGCAACGTTGACTTCATCAATTCCATTCTGGGCTCTTCCTTCATTTCGGGTTTCTTCGTTTTCCCGTGTGCGTGTGTGCATATCATCCATGTCATGTCATCATGTGCATTGCATTGCATTCATGTTGTCACTTGCATCCGTGTGTAGTTGCATCATCTCTGTTGTCCGTTTCGAGTTCCGACACTCACACACGTGCCCGTGGCACCTCCGAGTCCTTCTTTCGTATGTGGCCGTAGAACATTCTCGGAATGAGGTGAGACTTGTCGTACGTTGTTGTTTTAGTACGTGGAGACCGCCTGTCAAGTTTTGTCGCGTTTGGAGGTCGTTTGATACTCCAACGGTTAACCTCGTGGGTTAAAAGCTCCTCTTCCTTTTTGCCCAACACCCCTCCACAACAGCCCACTAACCCAGCGCAACCACTTCCATCCTCTCGGTCGTTGGATCGTGATCGTGTGGGCGAAAACCGCACCCCATTTGGACACTCCTAGCTCCCAGAATCTATAAATAGGCCCTTTCCTCCGAAATTTCGGGCAAAACCCTAGTCCAAGCCCCTCCTCGCGTCGCCGGACACGTCCGGACCGTGCCGGACACGTCCGCTGGACGCGCTCGGCCAATCCGGAGCCGCCACGTGGCCTCTCCGCCGTCGGTTCTCCACATGCGCTGTCGGGCCCGCCGCGGCCTGAGGCCGGCCCTCCCGGCCCGGCACGCCCCCGCCCTCCGCCTCCGCGCTCGGTCGCCTGACCCCGCGGGCCGCCGCCACCTCCACGGGCCGCCGTCGCCGCCCCCGCGGACCGCCGTCGTCCGCCGCCCCGGCTTGGGCTCGCCGCCGCCTTGCGGACCCCCGGCGCCGCAGTCCGGCACCTCGTGCCTCGCCTCCCCTCGCCGGCACGCCACCAGGCCCGCCGCCGCCGGAGCTCTGGCCGATCCGATCCAGAACCGGGTGGGATCAGATCTACCCGCTCGGGGATCCAAACGCCTTCGCCCGTTACGCACCACCCCGTCCCGGGATCCCTCCGTCCATGGTTGACTTCCGGAGGGGTAAAATTCTTCTAAGTCCAGGATCTGTTTAAATTTGTTGCCTCCTTCATCATGTGGTAACTTTGTGCTCGGTGCTTCGTTTTGCGCATATGATATATCAAAATGTTCGTCTCGACATGCTCTACATGTTAGCATCAGTTTTATGCATGATAGGGTTAATCTAGTTGACTTAATCCTCATGGAAAGAGTGCTTCGTGATGTAACTGTTTCTACACTTGTTGTCTGTGTAAATTTGTTGGCATGTTCGTGAGCTTGTAACTTTGTGCATGTTGGTCCAAATGGAGTGTATGATATGTCCATATGTTCATCTTGTGATGCTCTTAATGATGGATGCATTTGAAAGCATGATAGGTTGCATTATGCCATGTTTATCTCGGTTGCAAAAGTGCATGTGGCTGATAAGTTTCTGGAATTGTTATGAGATGATGTTCTGTCTTGTTTGTGTATATTCGTCTATGTGTCATATGAGCAAGGTGTCAACATGAGTTTTGCTCTTGGGAATGCGCTCTACATGATAGATTCATTTTCATGCCATGATATGTCTTGAGATGAGTGCATCAAGCTTGTTAACATGTCATCGTGATGTTAAATTTCTGCTAAGTGTGGATCTGTTAATTTTTAAGCCATGTTCCCATGATGCCACCGTCGTTGTTGTGCATGGTTAGAGTTGTCCAGTGGGTGTTCCTTGATGTATATGTTATGCTCTAGCTATCCATGCTCTTGTTTGCCATGATACCTTGCTGTAGCTTGTTGTTTTCATGCTCTCAAGTTGCTATAAAATGTTTCTGTTAGCATGTTATCAACAAGTTCAATTTCGCCATGTGAATAGCTAGTGTTCTATGCATCCTATGACCATGTTCTAGCCACGAGTAGCTTCACAAATATGTCTTATTGCTGTTGGTTATATTAACATGCCATGCTATCCTATGAGATGAGTTGCACAAGCTTGCAAACATGCCTACTTGTTGTTGTTGCTGCCATGCCTTGTAATTTTCACTAAGTCCGAGAAATCTGTAAACTTATTGAATCTTGCCATTCTTGTTTAATTGTGTTCCAGCAAGTATTTGGGTGTGCTCTAAGTTCATTCTTGTTAAGGATCATGTCTATTTTACATCCATGCCTCTTGTCTTCATGTTTGGGTGCTGTAGCATATTTATTTCTTGCTCCAAAATGCCATGTTGCTGATAACTGCAGTTTTGCATTGCATATTGTTTTGCTTGTCATTTGCAAACCGTGCATCCGTTTCTGGTGATCTTTATATCGGTTTCGACCAAAATCTTCCCATCTATCCAATGGCTTGTTTGGTTGCCCAAGATGTAGCCATTTCCACCATCTTCTCCTTAGGCTCGAGAGCATCCTCATGCATACGCACATCATATTTGCATTTCATGACCTGTCTTGCATCATGTTGAATTATGCATTGCACCATGTTTGATATTGTGCCGTGTTGTGCTCTTGTGTTCGGTAGAGCCGGGAGCCGATACTGAGTTCTAGGATCTTGTCGAGACTGAGTTTGAGGAGCTGTCTTACCATCCCACCGACGACTTACCACGCAAGATGACCGTTCCCCGATATCACCTCTATCTTTGCCTATGCTAGTTTTCTCGCTCTTTAGATTGCCTTGATCCCTATTCCTGTTTGTCAGTCTCCTATTGTTGCCATGAAACACTCTAACCGCCTTCCTAGCAAACCGTTGATTGGATAAGTACGCTTTTGCTCAACCCCTCTTATAGCATTGTTAGTTGCAGGTGAAGTTTTTGAAGATTGCTCCATGTTCAGACTTGTTATTGGGATAACACAATATCTATCTTAATTAAATCAATGCACATATATATTGGTAATGGGTGGAAGGCTTGGCCTTCTGCTTGGTGATTTGTTCCACTCATGCCACCTTAGGACCCGATAAACCGGTGTTATGTTTCTTGATTTTGCGTTCCTAACACGGTTGGGTTTTATGGCCCCCCTTGATAATTCACACTGCTTAAAGCTTTTCTAGCAAGGCCCAACATTGGTACTCCATTTGCCTAACAAATAAAACTTGCATAGGGAGTTATAAACCCGAGTTCTTAATCCACCCCCCGGGCCAGTGCTTCTCATGAGTGTTGGTCAAAACTAGAGCACTTTGCGTCTCTCCCTTGGCAACTTGGACTTCAGCGATACGTAAGCTTAGCTCATCCGGTCGTGGCTTGATACGAGATACGCGCGGCTACTATCAGGGTGTCGGCACGCCGGGAGGTCTTGCTGGATTAGTTTTACCTTTGTCGAAATATCTTGAGCACATGATTCCGAGAATACTCGGGTCTTCCCACTTTGGAGTTGCGACTCTGCAAATCGTGAGCTTGTGATGGGCTAAGTTGGGACACCCCTGCAGGGTTTTGAACTTTCGAAAGCCGTGCCCGCGGTTATGTGGCAGATGGAAATTTGTTAATATCCGGTTGTAGATAACTTGACACCATATTCTTAAGAATACACTACCTGTATGAGTAACCGTGATGGTCTCTTTTCGAAGGGCTTCGGGAAGTGAACACGGTGGGGTTATGTTTGGCCGTTAGTAGCTAGGATCAATTCTCGATCAACTTGGCGGTCATTGGCACTTGTTCTCTTCTCGCTCTAAACTCGTAAGCTAGTTGCTTAGAGATCCTGCAAACACTTTAATACCTGTTCCACACCTAAGGCTTTGCTAGTTTTGATACCCGGGATGGGATTGCTGAGTCCTTGTGGCTCACCGTTTACAACACACACCAGATGCAAGTACAGCCGAGTATGATGCAGGAGATGGATAATAACTTCACTAGGAGTTCGATGAGGAGCATGGTCGTTACTATGTTTCGTATCCCGACGATCGGTAGGGGTTATTTGTAATGCCCAGAATGTGACTATATCTCCTACGTGTCGAGGCACGACTTAGAGACATAAGCGCATTATGGAATGATCGCAAGCGTGGTATCTTTGCACAACTCATGTAAAAGAATAGGGATGAAAGAGTAAAATAGTTGGCTTACACGCGCCACGTCACACAATTAATACAATAGCATACATTCATCCAAATAACACAGGGTCCGTCTACGGACGAAAACAAACGAGCAAGATACAACAACCACAAGGCCTGATCGCCCCTAGTAGGAACCACTACTGATCGTCGGGATACGTAACATATAAATGACCATGCTCTTCATCGAACTCCCAGTGAAGTCCTAATCCATCTCCCGCATCATACTCGGCTGTACCTGCATCTGGTGTGTGTAGTAACCTGTGAGCCACAAGGACTCATCAATCCCATTCCCGGGTATCAAAACTAACAAAGCCTTTAGGTGAGGAGAGGAAATAAAGTGTCTGCAGCAAGCACTAAGCAACTAGCTTACAAATTCAGAGCGAGAAGAGAACATGTGCCATCGGTCGCCAAAGGTGATCAATAAGTGATCCTAGCTACTCACGATCAATCATAACCCCATCGTGTTCACTTCCCGAAGCCCTTCGGAAAGAGACCATCATGATTACTCACACAGGTTGTGTATTCTTAAGGATATGGTGTCAAGTTATCTACAACCAAATATTAACAAAATCCCATCTGCCACATAACCGCGGGCACGGCTTTCGAAAGTTCATAACCCTGCAGGGGTGTTCCAACTTAGCCCATCACAAGCTCACGATCCGCGGAGTCGCAACTCCAAAGTGGGAAGACCCGAGTATCCTCGGAATCCCGTGCTCAAGATATTTCGACAAAGGTAAAACTAATCCAGCAAGACCTCCCGGTGTGCCGACACCCTAATAGTAGCCGCGTCTATCTCGTCTCAGGCCACGACCGGATGGGCGATGCTACAGGTATATACCAGCCCTTGGGTTTCCCCATGGTGGCCCTGCAGGACCCCCAGTTTGGACCAACACTCATGAGGAGCACTGGCCCGGGTTGTTGATTAAGAACTCGGGTTAATTACTCCCTATGCAAGTTTTTAGTTATTAGGCAAATGTAGTACCAAAGTTAGGTCTTGCTGGAAAAGCTTTAAGCAGAGCAAATTATCAAGGGGGCCCCATAAACCCCAACCGTGTTACGAACGCAAAATCAAGGAACACAACACCGGTTTATCGGGTCCTAAGGTGGCATGAGTGGAACAAAACACCAAGCAGAAGGCCAAGCCTTCCACCCATTACCAATATATATGTGCGTTAATTTAATTAAGATATATATTGTGTTATCCCAATAACCAAATCCAACATGGAGCAATCTTCAAACTTCACCTGCAACTAACAATGCTATAAGAGGAGCTGAGCAAAAGCGTACTTAGCCAATCAACGGTTTGCTAGGAAGGCAGTTAGAGTGTTTCATGGCAACAATAGGAGGCTTGCAAAATAGGAATAGGCATCGAGGCATAGCTAAAGAGCGAGACAACTAGCAAGGCAAAGATAGAGGTGATATCGGGGAACGGTCATCTTGCCTGAGATTCCGCAAAGAAGAAGAACGAGTCCATGAAGTAGTCGAACAAATCCTCACAACTCTGGAACCAAACCGAAGCTAACGAGAGAATCATACCAGAAAGAAGCAGACAGCACGGTAAACAGACAAACATAAACATGGCATATGATGCACAACCAAGTATGATGCATGTCCGGTTTGAATATGCATGGCATGGCAAAGTTCTCAAACAACACTACAATTTAGGTGGAGCTCAATATGCAACGAGTTGCATATTGACAAAACACCACATTCACATATTTAGTTCGATCTCGTTTATGTAGACAACAATATTAAGTGTTGTTTAACATGGCAAGAGGTGGAGCAAATGTAAACTACCTATTTAGGCAAGTTTAAATGAGGCCGGAATGACAAACAACAATTCCGGAAAATCCCCATGTCATTTAGCAATTTTTAAGCAAACAACATTTTAACCATTTAGATGTTGTTATCGTGATGCGGATGACAAATGCAAGTTTTATGCAATTTTTATTAAAAGTTAACATGAGCAAGATATGGAGTATCTCGTCACCGTGGTGGAAAGAGAGGGTGCCACGACGGCGATGAATGGAAACACAGCCTCGGCAACGTTCCAATGATCCGACAACTCGTCAAGATGCCGGTGCAAAAGAAAGGTGGCGTGAGTGAGTCATGCAATACATAGGTGGGGTGATCCCGGTAACCGGGTTCCCACCAGTTGGTGGCAAGGAAACGAGGAGGCTTGCAGGCGACGATTCGGGCACGGTGTAAACAAGTGATTCATCTCATACAACATGCATTCGTTCCACGGGCGTTGTCTGGGCGGGTATACCTTTGAAGCGTGCGTTTTTGGAGCGGTTCGAGTCGTCGAGGGAAATAGTGGAAGTAGTGGAAGTAGTCGTTCTCGCAACGGTAGTAGTGGTACTCGCGGTGGTAGTGGTACACGTTTCGTAGCTGTTCAAGTTTCCGTAGATGTTCGGGTCACGACGACGGTAGTTGTACATGAGGCATCGGGGTCATTGTTGACGTAGGGGTACACGTTTATGTAGTGGTACTTGCGGTCTCGGCGACGGTAGTGGTACATCTTGTAGTGGAACTTGGGCGTACTGGTACATGGCGTCACTGTCAGACTTGACGAAATGCACACCGGCTGTAGAGGTACACAACTCGTAGACATCCAGGGTCGTGGTAGGGGTATTTGACAGTCCCCGTGTGTAGTCGTGCTCGGCGTCCTTGGGGCATCGGTTTCGGTGGTGCAATGGTGCCCAGGACGATCAAAACGAACCAATTGCAACCCGTGGCCGCACGGTCATGAACATAGTTCCCACGACAATGTTGAAGGTGGTGTGCCTAAGAGGCTCTGAGCGTTGGTGAAGTGGACATGGGAGGTGGCTCACTGGCTAGAGCTCATGGCGGCAGAGGCAAGGGAGGGCCGGCGACCATGGGGATGGTGGCTGCAGGACGGCGGAAGACGAGGAGACTATAGGTGGAGGAGAAGGACGGCGGGGACAGACGGATGTCGCCGGATCCGTCAAGGGCTTGACCTAAGCAGCGCCTTGTGTGGTTGAGGCCGAATGGAGGGAGGAGGAGGCGAGGAGCTGACGAGGCCAAGGACAGGAAGGCCGGAGGGTGGAGCTCGGGGAGGCTTGGCGCGACGAGGTCACATCGGCCGGCGCTGACCCGCGACTGGAGGGCGCCGAACCACGGCGGCGGCGAGGCGGAAGACGACACGGCGGTGGGCTCCAGTGGCCTTGGCGAGGGCATTGGGGCGGAGCAGCTCGACTGCGACCCAAAGGAAGGGGCGCGGCGCAGGGTCTCTAGGGCATCAGAGGAGGAGCAGGAGACGGCGGGTTTCCGCTGGCGCTCGCCGGCGCGGGCAGCGGCACAGTAGGCGGAGGCGCGGGGCGGCGGGGCGCATGGAGGACGAGAGGCAGATGAGGGAGAGAGGGTCGGGAGGAGATGGGATTGGGCATGAGCGACACGGCGCTATGAGGGAACGAGGGAGAGGGAGAGGATCGAGCGAGGAGTGGTGACCGGTCGGGCTAGGGTTAGGTTTAGGAAGAGGGTGCTATGCCACATTGGTTGATGGGCCGGCTGGGCTACTCTCCAATCCCTATCTTCTCTTCTCCTTCTTCTATTTTATTATTTTCTTTAGCAGAAAACAAAAATAGAAGAAAAAGAAAGAGGGGGTTAGGGAAAGAATTTGGGGAGGAGGTTAATTTTCCTAGACTCATAAAAATGAGCTTGATCCAGGGAAAATAGAAGTTGGCATGAATGCAAGTTTTAAATTCAAACTCATTTGATTTTAATTCAAAAGGTTGGAATTAGGACAAGGTTTAGGAGTGACCAAAAATGTTGAGGATTTTGGAGGAGCCTCGATAAACGATAAAAGAATAAGAGGACAAATGGGAGACGAAGAATTGAGATAACAAAGGTATTGGGATTTATTTGCAAGTGTGTTAAGGTGAATTCCAAATTAATGGAATAATTATTATAGCTCCCTAATAATATTGAGAGGCTTTTATATGTTATAAAGAGAAGTCATATAGTGAGTATCCCTCAATTTAAATGGATCGAAGATCCATACAATTTATTTAGTTGAGTTTAAAAAAAATTAAAGACATGATGGCATGATGACATGATGGAATGCAAAATAAATAGAGCAAGCACAAATGAAGCACACGGTGAAACCCGGAACTTATGGCAGTCTTCTGTAGCGTCGGTCTTGGGGCATCACATTCTTACTAGGAGGATCCGGGCTTGTGTTTATGGTATCTTTCTCGTTTGGATTTCGTCCGTAGTTGGACCCTGTGTTATTCGGATGATTGTATGTTATTGTATTCATTGTGTGACATGGCGAGTGTAAGCCAACTATCTTTTACAATTTCATCCCCGAACTTTTACATGAGATGTGCAAAGATACCATACTTGAGATCATTCCAGCATGCGCTTATCTCTCTAAGTCGTGCCTCGACACGTAGGAGACATAGTCGCATCCTGGGTATTACAAGTTGGTATCAGAGCCTTCTCCGACCTAGGAGCCCCCTGGTTGATCGAACCGCTGACGGTTGAGTCTAGGCACACACACACAAAATGTTTTAAGTCCTATATATATATCGAATAGTAGGATTTCTTTTTACTCCTCATCCCCTTCATCGCTCTGGTGAGGACTCCTGACATTGTTGTATCTCATCTACTCTCAAAATTTCATAAAAAAATTTTAGGATCACGCGGGTATTGTTTGGATTCTTCCGATATCTTTGTGACGAGAACATTGTTATCGATGCCTCCTATCATTTAGGGGTTGTGGTAGTGTCCCGGGGAGTTGAGCTCTAAGGTGTTGTCATCACAAATGTATCGTTGCGGTTCTAGAATACCAGAGGCGGCCGACATCTAAAACTCTTCTATGCATGTCTGGCGGTGAGATAACCCCGACGTCACCCAGTACTGGGGTGATAGTTCGGGAGTATTGCCACAGCTAGTATAGCGGATGTGTTCCGAAGTTCCGAGGTAAACAGTTTCTGAAGATGACTGGTTATGTGTTGACGGATGGATACAGCTGGATGTAGGTTTAGAGTTGAGTGCGCGGTGTTTCCCCTGTATCCCCAACACCAGATTGCATAATCGGAAAGCTTCGGGAATTAATAGGTGGGTTTCAAGTAGCTCGTATGTAATATTCCAACGAGTGCATGGTATGAGGTTTGGGGTTCAACATCTAGTGAAGAGGTTTCATGGGCGCTGTTCCAATTGAGAGTTGCATCTTAAGGATCCTTGGCTATGCTGATCCGGGGATTGTAAGACCCTTTGTAACACGTGCCATGGGGCATTCAGCACGAACATGTGGGATGAAACTTCTATTATGTATTTGTTACATATGTACCTTGTTGTTTTATTCTATCATTTTGTTCTCCCAAGTGGCTTCTCGACAAGTTGTTGTACCATTAAGCTATGGAATTCATTCTTTCAATTTTGTTCGAATGTTCATTTTGAAGACTATATGTTGCAAATATCTAGCCATTGGTTCAGCTTATCTATTATTGCTTCAATGGCTAACAATTGTCATCATCCTCAGGATGGCACCTAAGAAAGTTCCCAACCAGAACCCAGAGGGTGAAGAAGAGCGTCCTCCTTCCCCTCCTCCTCCGTCTGAGGCATGGAGAGCGATTATGCAGGCAACCAAACAGAACATTCAGATGCTCATGCAAATGATGCAGAGTTTCCAAGCCAATCAGGGCAATCAAGGGAACCAAGGCCAAGGCAATCTGTTCAATCAACCTCACTTTGCGACACTGAACCAATTCCTGGCAAATCAGCTCAAGTCTTTTAGTTACTGTGTGAACCCGCTAGATGCTGAAGATTGGATCACAAACATCAAAAAGCACTTTGAATGCAGTAACGTCAGAACTGAAGTTATGTTAAGTTTGCCGCCTTCCAACTCAAAGACCAAGTTGCAGATTGGTGGTAACAGTACAAAGACTCCAGAGGTGGTCGTGAGATCTCATGGACTGAATTCTGCCGCGATTTCCGTTCTCATCACATTCCAACCAGTGTCATTGAAGGTATGCGTGAGAAATTCCACAATATGAAGCAAGGCACCATGTCCATCTATCAATAAAATGTCAAGTTCCAGAATCTTGCCTGTTATGCGAAGCAAGACATTCCCGATGCCAAGAGAAAAATCTACCAGTTCCGAGGTGGTCTGAAAGATGAAACCCAACTTGCTCTCACCTTGTTTGAGCCGGATGAATTTGACCAATTCTACAATATGGCTCTCAAGCAAGAGACAGCTCAGCTCAAGTGTGAAGCTTCCAAAAAGAGGATAAGAGATGTTGTTCACTCCTCCTCTTCCTCTCAAGTGGTTGCCAAGCAGCAGAAGTTCTGGCTACCGCCTCCTCCAGTGCTCCGTCCTCCAAGCAACAACAAGCACTCAGGTGGTCATGGATTCTCCCACCCACCCAACCCAATCAACCAGTCCAAGTCTTAGTTCCAAGCTCCAAGACCAAGTGTTCCTCCTTCCCGTCCAGTTTCTGAGGTCACTTTCTACAAATGTGGTCTGAAGGGTCACTATTCCAACAAGTTCACCAACCAGAGGCGCCTTCCGCCTCCTCCACCTGTCAGCAATGCTATTGTCAAGCACAATCCCAAGTCAGCAAGAGTGAACCTGATAAATGCAGCTCAAGCAGAGAATTCTTCTGATGTGATTATGGGTAACCTCTCAGTTAACTCAATTCCTACAAGAGTTTTATTCGATTATGGCGCATCGCATTGTTTTATGTCAAGACCGTTTGCTACGAAGCATGATATTAATTCTCAATTGTTGGAGAGACCCTTAGGAATTGTTTTTCCGACATTGTCTATGAGGGCTACTACAATGATTCCGGATATCGCTATCCATATGGGTGATTACAGTTTTCTGGTTTCCCCGGTTGTCCTTGGTAACTCCGACATTGATCTTATTGTTGGGATGGATTGGCTCTCCAAGCATGATGCAAATATTGATTGTGCAAACAAGGAGGTCAAGCTAACTCATCCTGACGAAGACGTGATTATCTTCACTGCTCAAGATAACACAATCAGGCTATTCTCTCTCAATGAAAAGGGCGAGATTAATGCCATTTCCCAGATTCCGGTGGTTTGTGAATATGAGGATGTATTCCCTGAAGAGCTTCCAGGCATGCCTCCCAACCGTCCAGTTGAATTCGTTATTGAACTTGAACCTGGTACCGAGCCAGCCTGTCGGCGTCCCTACAAGCTTTCTCCTGATGAGTTGAAGGAGCGGAAGAAGCAACTCAATGAGCAAGAACGAATGGGTCTAATCAGACCAAGTACTTCTCCTTGGGGCTGCGGTGTTCTTTTTGTCAAGAAGAAGGATGGTATGGAACGATTGTGTGTTGATTACCGGCCATTGAACAAGAAGACAATAAAGAATAAGTACCCGCTCCCCAATATCAATGAATTGTTCGAGTAGCTCAAACGAGCCAAGGTTTTCTCGAAGCTCGATCTCCGAATGGGTTACCATCAGATTCGTATCCGTGAAGAGGATATTCCCAAGACCGCATTCAGAACGAGTTATGGCTCATATGAATACACGATCATGTTTTTCGGGCTTGCAAACGCTCCACCCACCTTCTCTTGGATGATGCACTTCATATTCAACCCTTCCACCAATGAATTCGTTCTCGTCTATCTGGATGATATCTTGGTATTCTCCAAGAATGAAGAAGACCATGCCAAGCACCTCCGTTTGGTCCTTGACAGGCTCCGTGAGCACCGTTTCTATGCGAAGTTCTCCAAATGTAAATTCTGGCTTGATGAAGTCCTCTATCTTGGCCATATTATCTCTGCCGAGGGCATTTCTATTAACCCCGAGAAGGTTGAAGCTATTGTCAACTGGGAACCTCCTCAGAATGTCAAACAACTCCGAAGTTTCCTCGGTCTCGCAAGCTATTGCAGAAGGTTCGTTGAGAACTTCTCCAAGATTGCCAAGCCTCTTTCCAACCTGTTGCAGAAGAATGTCAAGTACTCGTGGACTCCTGATTGTGATGTGGCATTCAATACCCTCAAACAGAAGCTCATTTCTGCTCCGATTCTTACTCCTCCGAATAAGTCCAAGCCTTATGAAGTCTTTTGTGATGCTTCATTACAAGGTCTTGGCGGTGTTCTCATGCAAGATAAGAAGATCGTTGCATACACTTAACGTCAGCTGAAACCAAATGAGAAGAATTACCCCACACATGATCTTGAGCTAGCAGCAGTTGTTCATGCCTTGATCACGTGGAGACACCTTCTGTTGGGCAGAAAAGTGGACATCTTCACCGATCACAAGAGCTTGAAGTACATCTTCACTCAACCAAACCTTAACCTTCGCCAAACTCGTTGGGTTGAGATGATTCAAGAGTACGATCCAAGCATTGAGTATACTCATGGCAAGGCCAATGTCATTGCAGTTGCCTTGAGCAGAAAGGCTTATTGCAACAGTCTCCTCCTCAAACCGTTCCAACCTGAACTTTGTGAGTCATTCAGGAAGCTCAACCTCCAAGTTGTTCCGCAAGGATTTCTTGCCAACCTTCAAGTCACTCCTACCTTGGAAGATCAAATCCGTAAGGCCCAACTCAGTGATGCTATGGTGTAGAAGGTGAAACGTGGTATTGCTAAGGGTACTCCCAAGTACAAGTGCTATCGCATTGATGACAGAGACACTTTGTTCTTTGAGGACAGAATTATGGTTCCCAAAGGTGATCTCAGAAAGCTCATAATGAACGAAGCACATGACTCACTCCTCTCGATACATCCAGGAAGCTCCAAGATGTACCATGACCTCAAGCAATCATATTGGTGGACTCACATGAATAGAGAAATTGATCAATACATGAACGAGTGTGATGTCTGCAGAAGAGTGAAGGCAGAGCATCAACGTCCAGCCGGACTCCTTCAACCTCTACCTATTCCCGAGTGGAAATTCGATCACATTGAGATGGATTTCGTCACCGGTTTTCCCAAGTCCAAGCGAGGAAATGATGCTATCTTTGTGGTGATTGACAAGCTCACTAAAGTGGATCAATTTCTTCCAGTCAAAGAATCGATCAACGCAGCTTAGCTGGCAGAGCTGTACACCTCCAGAACTGTTTCTTTGCATGGCATCCCTCAAGTGATCTCCTCAGACCTTGGAAGTTTGTTCACTTCCAAGTTCTGGGATTAATTTCAGTCAGCAATGGGCACCAAGATTTGCTTCAGCACAGCGTTTCACCCTCAGACTAGTGGTCAAGTCGAAAGAGTGAACCAAATCCTTGAAGATATGCTCAGAGCTTGTGTCATCTCCTTCGGTATGAAATGGCAAGATTGCCTTCCATTTGCCGAATTCTCCTACAACAACAACTTCCAAGCAAGTGCAGGCAAATCTCTGTTTGAAATTCTCTATGGCAGAAAGTGCTGTACCCCGCTCAACTGGTCCGAGACTAGTGAACGTCAACTCCTTGGAAATGATTTGATCTCAGAAGCCGAAGAAATGTGCAAAGTCATACGTGAGAATCTCAAGGCCGCGCAATCGCGTCAAAAGAGCTACTATGACGGCAAGCATCGTGACTTGGCTTCCAACATTGGAGATCATGTCTATCTCCGTGTTTCTCCCATGAAGGGCACTCAGAGGTTCGGTATCAAGGGCAAGCTTGCTCCAAGATACGTGGGCCCTTTCAAGAATCTTGGCAAGAAAGGCGATCTAGCCTACCAACTCGAGCTTCCCTCTAACTTTGCAAATGCGCACGATGTGTTTCATATGTCACAACTCCGCAAGTGCTTCAAGACGCCAGAACGCGCTTTTCCTTTCGAAGAGATTGATCTTCAGCAAGACTTGTCTTATCGTGAGCACCTTGTTGCTATCCTTGAAGAAACTGAGCGCAAGACCCAAAACAAGTCCATCAAATTCTTGAAAGTGAAATGGTCACACCATACCGACCGAGAAGCTACATGGGAATGAGAAGATCTTCTCCGTTCGGAGTATCCCGCTTTCTTTCAGTCCTAGATCTCGGGACGAGATCTTTTTGTAGTGGAGGAGAGTTTGTAACGCCCCAGATGTAACAATTCCATTTATGGCAATATATGCAACGTTGACTTCATCAATTCCATTCTGGGCTCTTCCTTCATTTCGGGTTTCTTCGTTTTGCCGTGTGCGTGTGTGCATATCATCCATGTCATGTCATCATGTGCATTGCATTGCATTCGTGTTGTCACTTGCATCCGTGTGTAGTTGCATCGTCTCCATTGTCCGTTTTGAGTTCCGACACTCACACACGTGCCCGTGGCACCTCCGAGTCCTTCTTTCGTATGTGGCCATAGAACGTTCTCGGAATGAGGTGAGACTTGTCGTACGTTGTTGTTTTAGTACGTGGAGACCACCTGTCAAGTTTCGTCACGTTTGGAGGTCGTTTGATACTCCAACGGTTAACCTCCTGGGCTAAAAGATCCTCTTCCTTTTGGCCCAACACCCCTCCACAACAGCCCACTAACCCAGCACAACCACTTCCATCCTCTCGGTCATCGGATCGTGATCGTGTGGGCGAAAACCGCACCCCATTTTGACACTCCTAGCTCCCAGAATCTATAAATAGGCCCTCTCCCCCGAAATTTCGGACAAAACCCTAGTCCGAGCCCCTCCTCACGCCGCCGGACACGTCCGGACCACGCCGGACACGTCCGCCGGACGCGCCCGGCCAATCTGGAGCCGCCACGTGGCCTCTCCGCCGCCGGTTCTCCGCCCGCGCTGCTGGGCCCACCACGGCCGGAGGTTGGCCCTCCCGGCCCGGTGCGCCTCCGCCCTCCGCCTCCGCGCTCGGCCGCCCGACCCCGGGGGCCGCCGCTGCCACCATCGCGGGCCGCCGCCGGCGCCCCCGCGGACCGCCGCCGTCCGCCGCCCCGGCGCAGGCTCGCCGTCGCTCCCGCCGGCCAGCTGGCCGCCGCCACCTCGCGGGCCCCCGCTGCCGCCATCCGGCACCTCATGCCTCACCTCCCCGCGCAGCGTGCCACCAAGCCCGCCACCGCGGCCAACTCCGGCGAGCCGCCGTCGGAGCTCCGGCCGATCCGATCCAGAGCCGGGTGGGATCAGATCCACCCGCTCGGGGATCCAAACGCTTCCGCCCGTTCCGCACCGACCCATCCCGGGTTCCCTTCGTCCATGGTTGACTTTCGAAGGGGTAAAATTCTTCTAAGTCCCGGATCTGTTTAAATTTGTTGCCTCCTTCATCATGTGGTAACTTTGTGCTCGCTGCTCCGTTTTGCGCATATGATATAACAAAATATCGTCTCGACATGCTCTACATGTTAGCATCAGTTTCATGCATGATAGGATTCATCTAGTTGAATTAATCCTCATGGCAAGAGTGCTTCGTGATGTAACTGTTTTAGCACTTGTTGTCTGTGTAAATTTGTTGGCATGTTCGTGAGCTTGTAACTTTGTGCATGTTGGTTCAAATGGAGTGTATGATATGTCCAGATGTTCATCTTGTGATGCTCTTCATGATGAATGCATTTGCAAGCATGATAGGGTGCATTATGCCATGTTTATCTCTATTGCAAAAGTGCATGTGGCTGATAAGTTTCTGGAATTGTTATGAGATGATGTTTTGTCTTGTTTGTGTATATTCATCTATGTGTCA
>LR738713.1:348567739-348614555 GCA_902687465.1 Secale cereale
GGGAGCGGAGGTCGCACGAAGAGAAGATTGAGGCGAAGCACACGAGCAGTTTACCCAGGTTCGGGCCGCACGGATGCGTAAAACCCTACTCTTGCTTTGTGGTTTGTATTGAGTTCTTGCTCGGGAGCGCTGAGTGCTACACTACACACCAGCGGCTAGCGAGACCGAGCGTGAGTGTTCTCTTTTCCCCCCGTCTGTCCCCCCCTACATTGCGCATGGGCCTCCTTTTATATGCTTAAGGGGTCACCGACAGGTGGCAACGTAGACAAGGGTAAAAATGGAAAGGTGTTGCGGTTGGTACAACTACCTGTACAGTGTATCATACCTAACCCTGACGGCAGGGGACAAGGGCATTGAATGCCCGTCTGCGTCACCCAAACAGTGCAAAAAGGGACCGTCAGGGACGCCACCGCTCGCCACGATGGCGAATCTTGTCAGCACCGCTTGCCACCGCGCACCGCTGGCTGCACAGCCTCCCGCCACGTATGCCTGGAATGGTCCCAGGGCGACACGTTGGTGGATGTGCTGGAGCGCGGGTACAGGGTGGTAGCTTGCCGCGGCAAGCACCTTGCCGCGGTCGCTGTCTTGTCGCGTCCGGGAGCTCGTCGCTCACCGGGCCTTGCCGGGACGAGTGGCGCGTCACGGCAAGTTTCCTTGAGATGCCTTGGTTGGCCTTCCCGGCAAGCTCCTCTTGCCGGGGTCTTGTGCCTTGAGTGGCCTTCCCGGCAAGCTCCTCTTGCCGGGGCCTTGTCTCCTTGGCTTGAATACTTTGTTCTTGAATGGCTCCAAAGGAACCACGGAGGACCTTGGCGGCCACCCGGCAAGCCTTGCCGCGGGATGCTGCGACTGCCCGTGCACAAGTTCGGGATACTAGGGTACCCCTACTCTAGTACACCGACAGGAGCCCCCGGGCCCGGGCCATACGTGGTGCCGAGCGCTGTTGGGCCAGGCCCAAAACAGGGCACGGGCACGCGCGGCCTGGGTCACGCTGTATCTTTCTCCGTATCCACCGTGCCCTCCCCGAACGACGCGCATTGAATGCGGCGTCGTGGGAGAGATCGTGGGTGGTTTCTTTATTCGGAAGGGCGGAACGTCCGCCCCCTCCGTCCTTATAAGCAGGGGAAATAGGGGCAGTTCGCCCACTCGCCTGTTGTTATTGCAATCTCGGAAACCTCCGCCGCTCTCCCTTCTTCCCAAAGCTGAAAGAGAGCAGCGCTCCGCCCCCCATCGCCACCAGCACCACCAACGCCGTCGACCTCCCCCACCACTTCCGCCATGGCTTCAAAAACCGACAAGGGGAAGGGCGCAAAGTTGACTGAGGCGCAGCGGCTCGCGGCGCTACGAAAGGAGCGGGCAATCTTCCCCCCAGGCTCTCCGTGAGGGAGCTGAGGGAGACTTTCTACCTCTTCTGGTCGACGGAGACGCGGGCGCACCCGCGCACGAAGGTACTTCCAGCCGTCGCTTCTGGAATGGCTCCAAATGGATATCCCTTCTTCGCCTTGTTCTTCTACTGCGGGCTCTGCCCGCCTTTCTCTGAGTTTTTCTGTGATATCATGAACACCTACGGATTCTACCTCCTTGACTTCACCCCCAATGCCGTTCTGACCATGGCAGTTTTCACACATCTCTGCGAAAACTTTGTCGGAGTCTATCCAAACGCAGCCCTTTTTTGCCACTTCTTTATGCCCCGAGTCGAGAGAGGAGAGCCTTTATCCGGCGGAATCGCCTGGATCTCGAGAGGCGGCAAGAAGGAAGCTTATCTGGAGGGGGAATTCCGCGGCAAGTGGGAGGAATGCAGAGCAAACTGGTGCTGGATTGCCGAGGAGAACCCGCAGCCGTTTACCGCCCGGCGCCGAACCCCAGTAGTGCGTGGCAGCAATTGGAGCAACGTGGCCCCGGAAGATGATAGGCTGAAGATTGCCGTCGCCCGGATCCAACGCCTTAGGCTTGCCGGGCTCACTGTAGGCGCAGTTGCCGCAGATTTTCTTCGCCGCCGCATCGCCCCCCTGCAGGAGAGGAGGAGACCTGCCTGGGAATTCAAGAATGCGGCGGACATCATGAGGCTGCGCCCGGGCCTCAACTTCAACTTCACTGTCATGGAACTTGATGCAATGCTCCGGGAGCTGTTCAAGTATGACCCTCAACATCTCGAAGTGTTCAGGTTGCCGAAGGGTGTCGTTCCGCTGTGCAACAACTCCTCGCTCGACCGCATCCGTGCAATGATGCCGTTGTGTGACTCATATGGAATTGTCCCAACTTGGCAAGAGCCTGCAGACGACGTCGTGCAGCAGTTCTTTGACGGCTTGGTAGAAGTGCCGGTCCGCTCCGATGAAAAGAAAGGCCTCACTCGCGCCACCACCGATGTGGAGATGGACCGCATCGCCGCTAGGCTGGAAGAGGCGGCGGCAGCTGCAGCCGCGGGCGAGTTCGGATTCACCGTGGAGGAGGCAGAGGCAGCAGAGGCGGCAAGCCTTGCCGAGCGAGAGGAGCTTGCCGGCGAGGAAGAGCTTGCCGGGCATGACGTCGAGTCGAGCGAGCCCGCCGAGGATACGAGCGGCTCGCTGGAGATCGACTCCTCTTCCTCCTCATCTTCAGGCGGCTCCCCGCAAGCAGAGCCCCCAGCTCCACCAAGAAGGCGTCTCCGCAAGGCCGGGGACGTAGCGGAGTGGTGGACGAGTCGACAGTCGCCGCGCCGCGCGACACGCTCCACCGCGACAAGCTCTTTTGCCGCGGGAGCGCCTCACGCTGCTGCGCCAACTAGAGCGGGGTCCTCCCGGACCACCGCTTCTGCTCTTGCCGCTTCGCACGCTGCGGCGGCAGCCGGAGCGGGGTTGTCTCGGACCACCGCCACTGCTCCCGCCAAGCGGCCAAGGGATCCTACTCCTCCGCCTCCTCGCGCCGGAGGAGAGCCGGACTTCGACTTCTCCGCGTTCAGTTCTGACGAGGAAGAAGAAGAGTAAGATTCTTTGTTGTACTTGTAGTTCTTCAATTCTTTCTGTTTTGTCTTGTATCTCATTCGCCTTACTCCGAACTTATTCCTTTTCAGGACTTTGGCCCAGAGAGCGGCGAAGAGAGCCAAGGTCCCGGCAAGGAGAGCGGTGATTATCATCGAGGACGAACCCACCACAACAGTAGAGGATGCGCCCGAGACCACCTTGCCGGACCCGGCAACTATTCTCCAGCGCAGCCCCCAGCGTAAGTATACGGTTCGCTTTCCGCTGTTAGGCATGCATGAGCGCTCTTTCTTTGCTGACATATGATTGTTGGTTTGTGTAGGAGCAGAGCAGCCCCACCAGGAGCGCCCGGAGACCGTCCCCGACATGCCGTCTGCTTCGACTACGCCACCAAGGGAGAGTTCTTCGGCAAGGGTCTCTCCGGCAAGGGAGTGTTCTCCGCCAAGGGAGAGCCCTCCGGCAAGGGAGACTGCAGAACCCGGCGCAGGTAATCCTCTTGCTTCGAACTTCCCTTGGGTTCTTCTTCTTTTGATCTTCTTTTTGGATATTTGCTTGACTTTTCTCCGTTTTCCGGCCGTCAGACCCATCTGCTACGGAGCCGATGGAGACGGAGGTTGCTGGCGAGGAGAACACGCGCGGCAACACCGGCGATGCCGCTGCCACCGAAGAAGCAGCCGGCGCTGACGATCCCGCCGGCGATGAGGCCGCCAAGGCTGCCGCCGAAGCAGCTGGTGAGGGGTCTGGCGATCGCACTGACGGCCCTGAGGTCGCATGAGGGCCAGGCGCTACGCCGACCGTCGATCCCTCTGCCGCTGCCGCAGCGCCAGGCTCCGAAGAGCCCCAGCCAGGCGTCTACTTGAAGGCCGGCGAGAACGTCTTCATCAACCTCCCCTGGACGTCAAGCTCCAGGTCGCCGGTCGAAGGAGAGAGCTTTGACGGAGAGGTGATCGCCTCCGCTGGGCTGACGCTGGTTGACGCACCGAGCAGCAGTAGTGGCGAGCCCGAGGAGGAGCGGCTGCTGCAGAAACTGGTGTCGCTCTACCGCGCTCGGCAGGCCAAGCTAGAATTCCGCGAGGCGCTTGTCGCGAAGGCGGGAGTGGACATCGAGAAGCGCACGGAGGAGCTCCGGGGTCTCAACCAGGAAGCTCTCCGGTCCCTGGCAGAGGAGCGGGAGAAACTCGCCGAGGAGCAGAAGGCCTTCTTCCTCGAGAAGGCCGAAGTCGAAGAGCAACAACGGCTTGCCGCTGAGAAGCTGTCCGCGTAGGAGGGCGAGCTGGCGCAGCGGAAGGTCAACCTCGACAGTCACGAGGAGGAGCTTGCCGTGCGCGAGCAATCATTCGGCGGAGCCCTCAAGCAAGCAGAGGATGTTGCCGCAGCTGCCGAGGCCGCCAAGAAGGAGCTGGAGACGAAGGTGGTGCGGCTGGAGGCCGATCTCAAGGCGAGTGGTGAGGAGCTTGCCGCGCTCAAGCGTGAGCGAGAGAAGGACGCCCACATCAACTCAGAGCTGCAGGTTCGCCTCGCCGAGAAGGGCAAGGAACTTTTTGCCGCCAAGGACTCCAACGCAGATCTTGAGTTGAAGCTGACTACTTTGACCAAGACGCTGGACGGCGCCAGGGAGCAGGAGGTGGCCTTGAAGAAGAGATCAAGGCCGATGAGGCGCTGCTGGCGAGCGCTGCTGCCGCCCAGAACACTTTTAGGGAGAATGTGGAGCACTGGACGGAGGGTCTCGTGAATGCTGCTGCAGATATCGACAGGGAGCTGGCGCAGCTGGGGATGGAGGATCTCGGGTATCCCTCTGATGAGAAACTCCAACCCAGCGCCAAGCTCACCTTGTTCTTCAAAGGCATGGCGACGGCCCTCCAGCGGCTTCGGGAGAAGATTCCAAAGCAGCTGGCCGACGAGTCGCGCAAAATCTGCACGGGAGCTCACCAAAAGGTGTTGGTGAAGGTGGCCTTCCGCAACCCGGGCCTCAACCTCACCAACGTCCTCAAGACCCTGGCGCCGGATGCTGATCTGGAAGCGCTCAAGGCCCTTGTCGCACCCATTGTGGACAAGGTGAGCGGGATCAAGAGGATTGAGGGCGATCGCGTAGACTAGGCCGTCCGTTTTCTTCTTTTCTTGTCGCTGCTGGTCATGTTATGAGAACAATCTGTTAGAGCCGCGGCAAGCTACCTTGTAATGTAATTCTATTTTAGGTAATGATTGCAATGTTATTTCCTTTACTTGATTCCTTCCTTTGTGTAATGCCCCGGATGTAATACTTTCCCTTTTGGGTATATAATATATCTCGGGCTTCATCTATTTCCATTCCGGGTTCTTTGTCTTTCGGGTTTTCGTCGTTTTGTTGTGTGAGTGTGTGGCATTCATTCATATCATGTAGACATGTGCATTGCATTGCATTTGTGTTGTCGGTTGCATCTGGTTCCGCGTGTTCCTTCCCGTTGTCCGTTTCGCGTTCCGGAGCTCCCTCACGTGTCCGTGACGTCCCGTAGGCCTACTTTGTTGTTTGGGCGTGTAACGTTACCGGTGTGCCGCGAGGTTGTGTGTGTGTTGTTGTTTTGTTGTGTGCAACCCGCCTCTCAAATCTCGTCGTGTTTGGACTCCGTTGGCTATCCCATCAGTTATTCGTGTGGGTCCAAAGTGCCTTCACTTCGTGTCCCGGAAACACCCCTACTGCAGTCTACTACTCTCTCCTAGGCCCAGCTAAACTACCCCCGCGATCGGATCCGTCGGATCGCGATCGGAGGGCTCCTAGCACACCTAAATCTTCCATAACCCTAAAATCTGCTATATATTAGACCCTAGTCTAATTTTGGCATCTCTATCTTCTTCCTCCTCCTTCCCCTAATTTTTCTCAGATCTGACCAGCTCCCTACAGCCACTTGGCAGCTCCTTCCTCCCGCAAAAATCGCACCGATCCGCAAATCGAGCCATCGAGCGCCAGCTCCTCTTTTTCCTTCGTCGACCCGAGCAGGTCAACGCTCCTGGATCGGGGTACGATCCGATCTGGAGGCTCCCCAGGTCGCTCCCCTCGATCGGGAGCCCAGGACCACTTCGCCTGAGGCCTCCCGTGGCTGGGCCCTCCCTCCGATCGATCCTGCGCCAGCCCAACGGCCCGTACGCCGCGCCAGCGTGGACCACTTCAACGCCATCGCCTCCAGCCACGTCGCGCCAGATCCCGGGCGAGTTTACCCTCCTGCGCTCCTGGGCCGCCTCCTTTCGACGCGGGCCGCCTCCGCCCGAACCAGCAGCTAGCCGAGGCGCCAGCCTCCTTCGCTCCGCCGCCACTCCGCCGGGGCCCGAGCAGGCCGAGGCCCTAGCACCTCCGCGCCGAGCCGTCGGGCGCTCAGGCTCCCACTCGCCAGGCCGGGCCTCCCGTCCAGTCGACCCAGGCCGCCGGCCCGGTCGCCTTCTCCCACGCCGCTCACCAGGCCGCGCCAGATCCCAGCGCCGCCGCGGGCCCGTGACCGCCGCTTCCCAGCCGGGCTGCCAGATTCCCCCGGGCCGTTGACTTTCTTCAGATCTGAGTGGAGGTTGCGTCTTTTATCTAAGTCCCAGTATTTTTTTCTTGTCTGATGCTATATTCAAACATGCACATCTTTTAGTGTGGTGCTCCGTTTCACGCATATAGCATGTCCAGACGTTCGTGGGATCGTGCTCTAAGTTTCATCTGTTGTTGTCATGCATGTTAGAAGTCATCTAGGTGCTCGTTTTGCTGTTGCAAGAGTGCATCGTGATATAAACTGCTGCTATGTGATGTTTTTATGCCATCTTTTCCATGTGATATCTTTTAGCTCGTTTGTCCGAATGATGCAAATGACATGTCCACGTGTTCGTCTTGCCATGCTCTACATGTTGTATGTGCTAGGTAGCATGATAGATTTATTCTTGCCATGTTTATCATCGTTGCAAAGTGCCATGTGGCTGTGATGTTGTTTCACTTGTTATGAAATGCCATCTTGTTGAGCTCGTTGCTATCGTTGTGTTTATCTCCATGAAACATGCTTGTGTGTTTCGGAATCACCATCATGTGTACTTTGATGAGGTGCTTACCTCTTGCCATGTTTAGTTTCGAAGTGACTTAAACATGCTCTTTTAGATGCCATGATGAAATTGCTGTTTTAGGACTTAGTGGATTTTTACTAAGTCTGAAATCTGTAACGTTCCGATGCCATGCTTGTGTGATGTTCTAGGACAAACCATGATAGTTTTGGAGTGGATCTTGATTGTTCCTTGTAGTATATATTGTTGTGTTTCCATTCATGTTCTCACATGCCTATTTGAGTGGCTGTAGCATGTTTATCTTTTGCTTCAAAGTTTCAATAAAATTCTGCTGCCAGAATTTTATTGTCAAGTTCAATATGTCCAAGATCATTGCTATTGATCCGTGGCTCCTTTGGGGGTGCACCTTTGGACTTAGTTGCTGTAGTATATGTCTAGTTTGTGTTCATGTCCTTTGCCATGATATTTGAGTGCTGTAGCTTAATTATTTTGTGCTCCGAAGTTGCTATGATGCTGTAATTTTCAGCTTTCGCTCATTTCTTGTTTCGGGCATAACTTTTAGCCCGTAACTCCGATTTCAGCGAATCTTACATGAAACTTGATTGATTTTCCGTGTAGATTAATAATATCAGATTGTTATCATGTTTTGAGGTGTTTTGCTTGAGTGATATTTTACGTGCTTCGTGTGCATCCTTAGTGCATCCATCATGCATCCATCATTTTCGAGTGCGCATTGCATCTTGTTGATTTGTGCTTGGTGTGATTGTTTTGTTTAGAGCCGGAAGCAGAGTCCGAGTTCGAGTACGAGCACGAGGTTTCCAACGAGGTTGAGCACGAGGACCCGTCTTACGATCCGAACGACTTCTCTTCAGGCAAGATGACCGAACCCCGATAACATTACTATCTTTGCCTATTGCTAGTAGTCTCGATCTATAGTTTTGCCTCGATGCCCATGATCTTCTTGTCAGCCTCCTACTTGTAACCAATTGCCATGTTTAACCAACCTACCTATGCAAACCGTTGCTTGGCTAAGTACGCTTCGCTCAGCCCTTCTTATAGCATTGCTAGTTGCAGGTGAAGATCGAAGATGCTTGCTTCATGTTGAAGTTTGGTTGGGTTATATCACACTATTTTAATGCTTAAAACGAAATCAGCTATATATTGGCAAGGGTGGAAGGCTAAGCCTTTTGCTTGGTGTTTTGTTCCACTCATGCCGTTAGGAACCGTATAAACCGGTGTTATGTTCCTTGATTATGCGTTCCTAACACGGTTGGGGTGTATGGGACCCCCTCGATAAACCGCTAAGTGCTGAGTCCTGTTACTTCACCACACCAGATGCAGGTCCAGTTGTGAGCTATCCAAGTGATGGCACCGAGCTGGATTAGGAGTACGACGAGGAGCGTAGTCGGTACTATGTGCGATACCCGGATGATCAGTAGTGGAGACTCCTACTAGGATTCGATCCGCCTGTGGTTTATTTATCTAAGTTTGGTATCTTGACATTTGGTTTTGCCCTTAGAGGGTTGTGATATTCTTAATGTATGATGATTGAGACTTGAATTGTAATTCTGTGACGTGGCGAGTGTAAGCCAACTATTTATGTTTACTATCCCCTCTTTTACACGAGTTGTGCAAAGATTACCAAACTTGAGATCATTCTAGGATGGACTTATGCCTTTAAGTCGTGCCTCGACACGTAGGAGGTATAACTCCATCCTGGGCATTATAAGTTGGTATTCAGAGCCTTCTCCGACCTAGGAGCCCCCACTGTTTGATCAAATCGTTGACGGTCGAGTCTAGGCACACACTGAAAACTTTTTGAGTCCTATATTATATCGGAGAGTAGGATTTCTTTGCTTCTCATCCCCTTTCTCTCTGGTGAGGACTCCTGACGACTACTCTTGTCTCTCCTATCTTCAAAAATTGCACCAAATTTTTTTAGGAATCCCGCGAGTATTCTGGGATTGTTTCGATGTTCTTGTGACAAGGATATTGTTCTCGATGCCTCCTGTTCCCGAGGAGTTGAGCTTCGGGGTATTGTTGTCACAAGCATATCGCGGCAGTACTAAATACTTAAGACGACCGACATCGAAAATCTCTCCTATACGGCCAGTGGCAAGATAACCCCGACATCACCCAGTACTGGGGAGGTAGTTCGGGAGTATTGCCATAGCTTGTTATAGTGGATGCTTTTCGAAGGTCCGAGGTACACAGTTTCCGAGAAAGACTGGTTATGTGTTGAAGGATGGATACACCTGGATGTAGGTTTAGAGTTGATTGCGCGGTGCTTCCCGTGTATCCCCAACACCTGATTGCATAACTGGAATCTTTCGGAAATCTATAGGTGGGTTTATCCAGTAGATCGTAGGCATTCTTCCAACGAATGCAGGTTAGTGAGTTCGGGGTTCTACATTGAGTGAAGGGGTTATATGACCGATGTTACTATCAGGAGTTGCATCTTAAAGGATCCTTGGCTATGTTGATCCGGGGATTGCAAAACCTTTTCGTAACGCGTTCATATGCTTTCAGCACAAAGATGTTAGAACGAAACTCCTCTCTTGTGTTTGTTCCCATCCGTACCTTGTTGTTTTCTTATTTTCATTTTATCTCCTATGTGGCTTCTCGTGAAGATTGATGTTATCATTTAACTAAGAATTTCATTCGTTCCTCTTGTTCGAATGATTTCATTCGTTCTTATTTGTTCGAATGATTATTGTGAAGACTTGATGCAATTCATTCCATTGATTCAGCTTATACCTTTTGTCAATCAATTGCTGATTCGTGGTCATCTCTTTCAGGATGGCTCCGAAAAAGGTTCCCAACGCTAACCCAGAGGTGGAAGAGGTTTCAGAACATCCTCCTTCCCCTCCTCCTCCGCCTGAGGCTTGGAGAGCGATTATGCAGACTACTGCTCAGAACACCCAGTTGTTGATGCAGATGATGTAGCAGATGCAAGCTAATCAAGCTAATCAGGGTATTCCAGGGAACCAAGGCAAATTCTTCAACCAGCAGCACCATGCTACTCTTAACTAGTTCTTGGCCAACAATCCTAAAGCTTTCAGTTACTGTGTCGACCCTCTTGATGCTGAAGATTGGTTAACCGACATTAAGAAGCATTTTGAGTGCAGTAACGTGAAGGAAGATGATTATGTGAAGTTTGCAGCCTTCCAACTGAAAGATCTAGCAGCTGATTGGTGGCAGCAGTACAAAGACTCCAGGCCAGGTCAAGTGATCTCTTGGGAGAATTTCTGCAAGGACTTTCGCTCGCACCACATTCCTACAAGTGTCATCGAGGGTATGCGTGAGCAATTCCGCAACCTGAAGCAGGGCTCCATGACAGTCTATCAGTATAATGTCAAGTTCCAAAACCTCGCTCGTTATGCTAAGCAAGACATTCCTGATGCCAAGAGCAAAATCTATCAGTTCCGTGGAGGTCTCAAAGATGAACTTCAGCTTGCTCTCACCTTGTTCGAGCCGATGAATTCGACAAGTTCTATAACATGGCTTTGAAACAAGAAGCAGCTCAGCTTAAGATGGAGGCTTCTAAGAAGAGAATTCGAGATGCCGTTCACTCTTCCTCATCATCTCAGTTGGCTGCGAAACAACAGAAATTCTGGCTTCCTCCACCTCCAGTGTTTCGAGCTCCATACAACAACTCCAACAACTCCAACAACTCCAACAACAAGAACTCTAGTGGTCGTGGTTTCTCCCACCCACCCAACTCCAATAAGCAGTCCAAGCAACAGTTCCAAGCTCCAAGACTAAGTGCTCCTCCTACCCGTCCGCTTTCTGAGGTTACTTGCTACAAGTGTGGCCAGAAAGGTCATTATTCCAACAAGTGCAACAACCCAAGGCGCCTTCCGCCTCCTCCTCCTGTCGGTACCGCTATGGTCAAGCATGATCCAAAGGCAGCAAGGGTCAATCTGATGAATGCAGCGCAAGCGGAGAATTCTTCTGATGTCATTCTGGGTAACCTTCCAGTTAACTCTTTTCCAGCTAAAGTGTTATTTGATTCGGGTGCTTCATGTTCGTTCATGTCTCAACCATTTGCATCTAAGTATAATGTTGACGTCCAAAGTCTGCCTCAGAAGTTGCAAGTTATTTCTCTGGGGAGACGTATGTCTTCTAGTGTCTATGCTCCGGATGTTTCTATTCGCATGGGTGATTATCGATTTTTGGCTTCTCCGGTGATTCTTGGTAATTCTGACATTGACCTCATCCTCGGAATGGATTGGCTTTCTCAGCACGATGCTCACATTGATTGTGCTCAAAAGGAAGTCAAGATGACTCATTCTGATGAAGATGTGATTATCTTTGCCTCAAGGGATACCACTATCAGGCTTTTCTCTCTCAATGATAAGGGCGAAATTAATGCCATATCTCAAATTCCGGTGGTGAACGAATACCAAGACGTCTTTCCTGAAGAACTTCCAGGCATGCCTCCACACCGTCAGGTGGAATTCGTTATTGAACTTGAGCCGGGTACTGAGCCAGCATGCCGGCGTCCGTACAAGGTCTCTCCGGATGAATTGAAGGAATTGAAGAAGCAGCTTGATAAGCAGGAGAGTATGGGTCTCATCAGGCCTACTACGTCTCCGTGGAGCTGTGGTGTCTTATTTGTCAAGAAGAAAGATGGCACGGAGCATCTGTGTGTTGACTACCGGCCATTGAACAAGAAGACGATTAAGAACAAGTATCCGCTCCCCAACATCAACGAACTCTTTGAGCAGCTCAAAGGAGCTAAAGTGTTCTCTAAGCTTGACCTCCGAATGGGCTATCATCAAATTTGCATTCGCGAGGAAGACATTCCCAAGACGGCCTTCAGAACGAGCTACGGTTCATACGAGTATACCGTCATGTCCTTCGGTCTCGCCAATGCTCCTCCTACCTTTTCAAGGATGATGCATTACATCTTCAACCCCTATACTGGCGAGTTTGTGCTTGTGTATCTGGATGATATTCTGGTGTTTTCCAAGAATGAAGAAGATCACAAAAAGCACTTACGGCTGGTTCTTGATCGACTCCGAGAGCATAAATTCTATGCCAAGTTCTCCAAGTGCGAGTTTTGGCTCGATAAGGTTTTATACCTGGGCCACATCATCTCAGCTGACGGCATTGCGGTTAATCCCGAGAAAGTTGAAGCAATTGTCAACTGGGAAGCTCCTCAGAACGTCAAGCAGCTCCGCAGTTTTCTGGGTCTTGCCAGCTATTGCAGAAGATTCGTTGAGAACTTCTCCAAGATTGCCAAGCCTCTTTCCAACCTGCTTCAGAAGAATGTCAAATACTTTTGGTCTCCAGAGTGTGAAGTGGCATTCAAAACTCTCAAAGATAAGCTTGTCTCCGCTCCAGTTCTGACTCCTCCGGATGAATCCAAGCCCTATGAAGTATTCTGTGATGCTTCTCTTCAAGGTCTTGGTGGTGTGCTTATGCAAGATAAGAGAATTGTGGCATACACTTCTCGTCAACTAAAGCCAAGTGAGAAGAACTATCCCACACATGATCTCGAGCTAGCAGCTGTGGTACATGCTCTAATTACGTGGAGACATCTGTTGTTGGGCAGAAAGGTCGACATCTTCACTGATCACAAGAGCTTGAAGTACATCTTCACACAGCCGCATCTGAACCTCCGTCAGACTCGTTGGGTTGAAATGATCCAAGAGTACAATCCCAGCATCGAATACACTCCTGGCAAGGCGAATGTGATTGCAGATGCTTTGAGCAGAAAGGCATATTGCAACAGCCTTCTTATCAAGCCGTACCAGCCTGAGCTTTGTGAAGCTTTCAGGAAACTCAACCTCCAAGTTGTTCCGCAGGGTTTTCTTGCAAATCTCCAAATTGCTCCTACCTTGGAAGATCAAGTCCGTGAGGCCCGGCTCAGTGATACCATGGTGAAGAAAGTGAAACATGCTATTGCTAAGGGCATTCCGAAATACAAGTGCTTCCGTGTTGATGAGAGAGATACCTTGTTCTTCAAGGACAGACTCGTTGTTCCCAAAGGTGATCTCAGGAAGCTCATAATGGAAGAAGCTCATCATTCTCTCCTTTCCATTCATCCTGGCAGTTCCAAGATGTATCAAGACCTCAAGCAATCTTACTGGTGGACACGCATGAAAAGGGAGATTGCCCAATTCGTGAATGAATGTGATGTTTGCAGAAGAGTGAAAGCAGAACATCAACGTCCAGCCGGTCTTCTCCAACCTCTTCCTATCCCCGAGTGGAAGTTCGACCACATTGAAATGGACTTTGTCACTGGTTTTCCTAAATCCAAGCGAGGAAATGATGCTATCTTTGTGGTGATTGACAAGCTTACCAAAGTCGCTCACTTTATTCCAGTCAAAGAATCAATCAATGCAGCTCAACTTGCAGAGCTGTACACTTCCAGAATTGTGTCCCTACATGGCATTCCTCAAGTTATATCCTCAGACCGTGGAAGCTTGTTCACATCAAGGTTCTGGGACTCCTTTCAGTCCGCCATGGGCACGAAGATCAGGTTCAGCACTGCATTTCACCCTCAGACTAGTGGTCAAGTCGAGCGTGTGAATCAGATTCTAGAAGACATGCTCAGAGCCTGTGTCATCTCCTTTGGCATGAAATGGGAAGACTGCCTTCCATTTGCCGAGTTCTCTTACAACAACAGCTTTCAAGCAAGTGCAGGCAAAGCTCCGTTTGAAATTCTCAATGGCAGAAAGTGCCGTACCCCTCTGAACTGGTCTGAAACAGGCGAACGTCAACTCCTTGGCAATGACTTGATCTCAGAAGCCGAAGAAATGTGCAAAGTCATACGTGAGAATCTCAAGGCCGCTCAGTCGCGCCAGAAGAGCTACTATGATGGCAAGCATCGTGATTTGGCATTCAACATCGGTGATCATGTCTATCTCCGTGTGTCTCCGATGAAAGGCACCCAAAGATTTGGTATAAAAGGAAAGCTTGCTCCTAGATACGTTAGGCCTTTCAAGATTCTTGGCAAAAGAGGCGATCTAGCCTCTCAACTTGAGCTCCCTCCCAACTTCGCAAATGTTCATGATGTCTTCCATGTGTCTCAACTGCGCAAATGCTTCAAGGCACCTGAGCGCATGATTCCGTTTGAAGAGATTGATCTTCAACAAGACCTGTCCTACCGAGAGCATCCAGTTGCCATTCTCGAAGAAACCGAACGCAAGACCCGCAACAAGTCCATCAAATTTCTGAAAGTCAAGTGGTCACATCACACCGACCGAGAAGCTACCTGGGAACAAGAAGATCATCTTCGTTCCGAGTACCCTTCCTTTTTCCAGTCCTAGATCTCGGGACGAGATCTTTTTGTAGTAGAGGAGAGTTTGTAATGCCCCGGATGTAATACTTTCCCTTTTGGGTATATAATATATCTCCGGCTTCATCTATTTCCATTCCGGGTTCTTTGTCTTTCGGGTTTTCGTCGTTTTGTTGTGTGAGTGTGTGGCATTCATTCATATCATGTAGACATGTGCATTGCATTGCATTTGTGTTGTCGGTTGCATCCGGTTCCGCGTGTTCCTTCCCGTTGTCCGTTTCGCGTTCCAGAGCTCCCTCACGTGTCCGTGACGTCCCGTAGGCCTACTTTGTTGTTTGGGCGTGTAACGTTATCGGTGTGCCGCGAGGTTGTGTGTGTGTTGTTGTTTTGTTGTGTGCAACCCGCCTCTCAAATCTCGTCGCGTTTGGTCTCCGTTGGCTATCCCATCAGTTATTCGTGTGGGTCCAAAGTGCCTTCACTTTGTGTCTCGGAAACACCCCTACTGCAGTCTACTACTCTCTCCTAGGCCCAGCTAAACTACCCCCGCGATCGGATCCGTCGGATCGCGATCGGAGGGCTCCTAGCACACCTAAATCTTCCCTAACCCTAAAATCTGCTGTATATTAGACCCTAGTCTAATTTTGGCATCTCTATCTTCTTCCTCCTTCTTCCCCTAATTTTTCTCAGATCTGACCAGCTCCCTACAGCCACTTGGCAGCTCCTTCCTCCCGCAAAAATCGCACCGATCCGCAGATCGAGCCATCGAGCGCCAACTTCTCTTTTTCCTTCGTCGACCCGAGCAGGTCAACGCTCCTGGATCGGGGTACGATCCGATCTGGAGGCTCCCCAGGTCGCTCCCCTCGATCGGGAGCCCAGGACCACTTCGCCTGAGGCCTCCCGCGGCTGGGCCCTCCCTCCGATCGATCCTGCGCCAGCCCAACGGCCCGTACGCCGCGCCAGCATGGACCACTTCAACGCCATCGCCTCCAGCCGCGTCGCGCCAGATCCCGGGCGAGTTTACCCTCCTGCGCGCCTGGGCCGCCTCCTTTCGACGCGGGCCGCCTCCGCCCGAACCAGCAGCTAGCCGAGGCGCCAGCCTCCTTCGCTCCGCCGCCACTCCGCCGGGGCCCGAGCGGGCCGAGGCCCGAGCACCTCCGCGCCGAGCCGTCGGGCACTCAGGCTCCCACTCGCCAGGCCGGGCCTCCCCTCCAGTCGACCCAGGCCGCCGGCCCGGTCGCCTTCTCCCACGTCGCTCACCAGGCCGCGCCAGATCCCAGCGCCGCCGCGGGCCCGTGACCGCCGCTTCCCAGCCGGGCCGCCAGATTCCCCCGGGCCGTTGACTTTCTTCAGATCTGAGTGGAGGTTTCCTCTTTTATCTAAGTCCTAGTATTTTTTTTCTTGTCTGATGCTATATTCAAACATGCACATCTTTTAGTGTGGTGCTCCGTTTCACGCATATAGCATGTCCAGACGTTCGTGTGATCGTGCTCTAAGTTTCATCTGTTGTTGTCATGCATGTTAGAAGTCATCTAGGTGCTCGTTTTGCTGTTGCAAGAGTGCATCGTGATATAAACTGCTGCTATGTGATGTTTTTATGCCATCTTTGCCATGTGATATCTTTTAGCTCGTTTGTCCGAATGATGCAAATGACATGTCCACGTGTTCGTCTTGCCATGCTCTACATGTTGTATGTGCTAGGTAGCATCATAGATTTATTCTTGCCATGTTTATCATCGTTGCAAAGTGCCATGTGGCTGTGATGTTGTTTCACTTGTTATGAAATGCCATCTTGTTGAGCTCGTTGCTATCGTTGTGTTTATCTCCATGAAGCATGCTTGTGTGTTTCGGAATCACCATCATGTGTACTTTGATGAGGTGCTTACCTCTTGCCATGTTTAGTTTCGAGGTTACTTAAACATGCTCTTTTAGATGCCATGATGAAATTGCTGTTTTAGGACTTAGTGGATTTTCACTAAGTCTGAAATCTGTAACGTTCCGATGCCATGCTTGTGTGATGTTCTAGGACAAACCATGATAGTTTTGGAGTGGATCTTGATTTTTCCTTGTAGTATATATTGTTGTCTTTCCATTCATGTTCTCACATGCCTATTTGAGTGGCTGTAGCATGTTTATCTTTTGCTTCAAAGTTTCAATAAAATACTGCTGCCAGAATTTTATTGTCAAGTTTAATATGTCCAAGATCATTGCTATTGATCCGTGGCTCCTTTGGGGGTGCACCTTTGGACTTAGTTGCTGTAGTATATGTCTAGTTTGTGTCATGTCCTTTGCCATGATATTTGAGTGCTGTAGCTTAATTATTTTGTGCTCCGAAGTTGCTATGATGCTGTAATTTTCAGCTTTCGCTCATTTCTTGTTTCGGGCATAACTTTTAGCCCGTAACTCCGATTTCAGCGAATCTTACATGAAACTTGATTGATTTTCCGTGTAGATTCATAATATCAGATTGTTATCATGTTTTGAGGTGTTTTGCTTGAGTGATATTTTACGTGCTCCGTGTGCATCCTTAGTGCATCCATCATGCATCCATCATTTTCGAGTGCGCATTGCATCTTGTTGATTTGTGCTTGGTGTGATTGTTTTGTTTAGAGCCGGAAGCAGAGTCCGAGTTCGAGTACGAGCACGAGGTTTCCAACGAGGTTGAGCACGAGGACCCATCTTACGATCCGAACGACTTCTCTTCAGGCAAGATGACCGAACCCCGATAACATTACTATCTTTGCCTATTGCTAGTAGTCTCGATCTATAGTTTTGCCTCGATGCCCATGATCTTCTTGTCAGCCTCCTACTTGTAACCAATTGCCATGTTTAACCAACCTACCTATGCAAACCGTTGCTTGGCTAAGTACGCTTCGCTCAGCCCTTCTTATAGCATTGCTAGTTGCAGGTGAAGATCGAAGATGCTTGCTTCATGTTGAAGTTTGGTTGGGTTATATCACACTATTTTAATGCTTAAAATGAAATCAGCTATATATTGGCAAGGGTGGAAGGCTAAGCCTTTTGCTTGGTGTTTTGTTCCACTCATGCCGTTAGGAACCGTATAAACCGGTGTTATGTTCCTTGATTATGCGTTCCTAACACGGTTGGGGTGTATGGGACCCCTCGATAAACCGCTAAGTGTTAAGTCTTTTCCAGCAAGTCCCAACATTGGTACTATTTGCCTAATAACTAAATAACTTGCATAGGGAGTAATTAACCCGAGTTCTTAATCAACAACCCCGGGCCAGTGCTCCTCATGAGTGTTGGTCCGAAACGGGGAGCCTGCGGGGTCACCACGAGGGAACTCGAGGATTGATATAAACCCGTAGCTTCACCCATCCGGACATGTCCTGAGACCTAGATACGCGCGGCTACTATCAGGGCGTCGACACGCCGGGAGGATTTGCTGGATTAGCCTTACCTTAGCTTGGTATATCTTGAGCACGGGATTCCGAGGATACTCGGGTCTACCCACTTTGGAGTTGCGACTCCGCGGATCGTGGGCTTGTAATGGGTCAAGTTGGAACACCCCTGCAGGGTTTGAACTTTCGAAAGCCGTGCCCGCGGATATGTGGCAGATGGGAGCTTGTTAATATCCGGTTGTAGATAACTTGACACAATGTTTCTAATACACTACCCGCGTGCGTTCCGTGACCGTCAATTTCGAATAGGGATTCGGGAGTTGAACACGGAGGGGTTATGTTTGTTGAGCTTGTAGCTAGGATCACTTCGTGATCACTTCTCGACCGAGGCTTTCTCCTCTCGCTCTCACTCACGTAAGCTAGTTGCTAGTTGCTGCTGCAGACACTTATTCTTTTCTTCAGCCTTTCCTCTCCCAAAGGCTTAAATAGTCTTGTTACCCGGAAACGGGATTGCTGAGTCCTCTGTGGCTCATAGTTACTTCACCACACCAGATGCAGGTCCAGTTGTGAGCTATCCAGGTGATGGCACCGAGCTGGATTGGGAGTACGACGAGGAGCTTAGTCGGTACTATGTGCGATACCCGGATGATCAGTAGTGGAGACTCCTACTAGGATTCGATCCGCCTGTGGTTTATTTATCTAAGTTTGGTATCTTGACATTTGGTTTTGCCCTTAGAGGGTTGTGATATTCTTAATGTATGATGATTGAGACTTGAATTGTAAATCTGTGACGTGGCGAGTGTAAGCCAACTATTTATGTTTACTATCCCCTCTTTTACATGAGTTGTGCAAAGATTACCAAACTTGAGATCATTCTAGGATGGACTTATGCCTTTAAGTCGTGCCTCGACACGTAGGAGGTATAACTCCATCCTGGGCATTACACTTTCTATGTTTTTGTCCTACGCTTTTAGGGAACTTGCCGGCGCAGGCACCTTAGCTGCGAGCGCTGAGTGCGGGACGTCAGCAGCCTGCTGGCGGTGCCGTTACCGACAAGAAACCTTGTCGCAACTAGTCGCAACGCACTTAAGTTGTTGAGCGGACTCGAAACGAAGTAAGGGCGCAACTAGCTACGAGTTGCAGCACACTTAAGTTGTTGAGCGGACTCGAAACAAAGTAAGGGCGCAACTAGCTACGAGTTGGTTCCTCCGCGCACAGGTTTTCCATACAAAGCACGGTCGTTCAAGGAAGATAACTTAAAAATTTAAAAAATCTGATTGCTCAAACTTTGGCAACTTAGCTTTTCTGTTGTTTGCTTCCCGGTAAGGCAAAACTTTCTTGAACGACGCCTGGTCCATACCATTATCTTCTCCTTTCCCCCCGGCAAACTTGTGGGCGAGGGAACCTTCCTTTCCTTGAGAAAAAGAAAGAAGAGAAAACAAATTTATGGAGCCTTACGGCTCGTTATTGCTTACCGGGGGTAGGTGCTGCACAAAGTGTCAGATAACACATGCAAAAAATAGAAAGCATGAAATTGACAAGATGTGCGGAGCACATGAGCTTTACTTATGCACGGGGTCTGCGCCCGGCTTTGTACGAAGGATTACATGCAACAGCGGCAAGACTTGTACAAAAGGTGGTTGCCGGAATAGGTTCCGGCAACCGCGCCTTATGGGTAAAACTTACGAAGATGCTCAATGTTCTAGGAGTTGCTCACCGGAATGCCATCTTCGGTCTCAAGGCGGACAGCGCCAGGCCTAGTGACTCGTTTCACCCGGTAAGGGCCTTCCCACTTCGGCGTCAACTTGTTGGAATTCTTGGCGGACTGAACGCGTCGAAGAACAAGGTTGCCTTTCTCGAGACTTCTGGCGTTAACTTTGCGGCTATGGTAGCGACGCAAAGCTTGCTGGTAGCGAGCAGCTCGTACAACAGCCTGAAGACGGTCTTCCTCAAGGAGCAACGCGTCATCTTGTCGCAGCTGCTCTTGCTCAAGTTCATCATAAGCGAGCACTCGAGGTGACCCGTATACGAGTTCCGTGGGGAGAACTGCCTCTGCTCCATAGACTAGAGCGAAAGGTGTCTGGCCAGTGGCTCGATTTGGCGTCGTCCTGATCGACCAAAGAACCACCGACAGCTCCTCAATCCAGTTTCTTCCACACTTGTGCAGCCTGTCGAAAGTCCTAGTCTTGAGCCCACACAACACTTCAGCATTTGCCCTCTCCCCTTGACTGTTGCTTCTCGGGTGAGCAACAGAAGCGAAGCAGACCTTGGTGCCAAGATCTTGGACGTACTGCATGAAGGTGCGGCTCGTGAATTGCGTACCGTTGTCGGTAATGATCCTGTTAGGGATCCCGTAGCGGCAAACAATCGACCTGAAGAACTTGACTGCTGACTATGCTGTCACCTTCCTCACTGCTCCGACTTCCGGCCACTTTGTGAACTTGTCGATTGCAACGTACAAGTACTCAAAGCCCCCGACTGCTCGGGGAAAGGGGCCAGGGATATCGAGCCCCCAGACCGAAAATGGCCAGGATAAAGGGATCGTCTAGAGAGCTTGAGCTGGCTGGTGTATCTGCTTGGAATGGAACTGGCACGCTTCACACTTGGTTACTTGTGCAGTCGCATCCTGGAGGGCTGTCGGCCAAAAGAAACCTTGCCGGAATGCTTTGCCGGCAAGTGCTCTTGCGCCAATGTGGTGACCACATATGCCTCCATGTATCTCTGCCAACAGCTTTTGTCCGTCTTCCCGGTGAATACACTTCAATTTCACACCGTTGAGTCTTCTTCTGTATAGTGTGTTGTCGACAAACTGGTACATACTTGACTGCCGGGCTACTCTTTCCGCTTCTTCTTGCTCTTCGGGAAGCTCTCCTGTCTGAAGGAAACGGACAATCTACTGTTCCCATGCTGGAGCTTGTGGCTCGACAACAAGGACTAAAGGCACATCTGCTGCTGCGGGAACATCCGCTTCTACGGCGAGAACCTGCGGCTCAGCCGGAGCTTGACGTTCCCCGGCAAGCTTGCCGAAGCAAAACTTTTCGGGAGCCTCTGCTTCAACGGAACAAACCATAGGGCTTGCCGGAGCAGACTGCTCCTCAGCACTCTTGGTGTTGATCTTGGGGACCTTCTTGGCGGCGGCTTCGGGAAGCTCTGCCGGAAAATAGTCACCAGAAATCAACTTCCTCTTCTTGCTCTGTCCAGTTGATGGCGTTACGGACGGTTGAGTCAACTTGAGCACAAAGATCCCTGGTTCCACAGGTAACTTAAGTGCGGCGCACTTCGACAGGCCATCGGCGATGTTGTTCTGAGCTCTTGGGACATGCTCCATCTGTAGGCCGTCAAAGTGCTCTTCTAGCTTTCTCACTTCATCAACGTAGGCTTCCATCAACGGACTCTGATAACTCTTGTTCACTTGGCGAACGACAAGCTGCGAGTCACCCCTGATAATGAGCTTCTTGATCCCAAGGTCTGCCGCGATCCTGAGACCGGCAAGCAAACCTTCATAGTCTGCGGTATTGTTTGTTGCTTGCTCCTTGGGAAAGTGCATCTGGACTACGTACTTGAGGTGCTCTCCGGTGGGTGCAACAAGTAGCACGCCAGCACCGGCGCCTTGCAGCGAGAAGGCACCATCAAAGTACATCAGCCACTCTTTGCTTGCTTCCTTGACGGGGATGCTCGTTTCTGGAATTTCTTCATCCGGTGTTGGCGTCCACTCTGCTATGAATTCTGCTAATGCTCTGCTTTGGATAGTTGAAGTGCTCTCAAACTTGAGGCCAAAGCTTGATAGTTCCAATGCCCACTCAACAATCCTGCATGTTGCTTCTGGATTCTGCAGTATCCTCTTCAGCGGAAAACGAGTGACAACTGTGATCTCATGTGCTTGGAAGTAGTGGCGCAGCTTTCTCGAGGCCATGAGAAGGCCGAAAAGCAATTTCTGCACACCAGAGTACCTTGACCTAGCCCCCTGTAGAAGGGAACTGACAAAGTAAACTGGGCGCTGCACCATTCTCTTCTGTATTTCCTCGCGCGCCTGCGCAGATCCATCTTTGTCGGGACCAGAGCTTGTCGGGGAAGCCCCTTGCTTGTCGCTGGATGCGCCTGCCGTGGTTGCTAGCTCATCATATGCCTCCCTCTCCACTACTAACGCAGCACTAACCACTTGATTGGTTGCCGCTAGATACAGCAGCAACTTCTCTTGTGGCTTAGGTGCGACAAGTATTGGAGTGGAGGACAGGTATCTCTTCAAGTCTTGCAGCGCAGTCTCCGCTTCCGGAGTCCATCTCATTGGACTTGCCTTTTTCAATATTTTGAAAAACGGTAGGGTGCGCTCAGCAGACTTAGAGATAAACCTGCTGAGAGCAGCCACACAATCGGCAAGTCTTCGTACATCCTTGACGCGCTTTGGTGCTTCAATCTGCTCAATGGCCTTGATCTTGTCGGGATTGGCTTCAATTCCCCGCTGAGACACGAAGAACCCGAGAAGCTTGCCGGAAGGGACTCCAAACACACACTTCTCGGGGTTGAGCTTGAGGCTGATCTTGCGCAGATGTGCAAAGGTCTCGTCTAAATCTTGAATCAGATTTGCCTTGTCCTTGCTCATGACCACTATGTCATCCATGTAGGCTTCCACATTTCTGTGTATTTGTGGCTCAAAAGCGACATGGACTACCCTTGCAAATGTTGAACCAGCATTCTTTAAACCGAAAGGCATCCGTATGAAACAGTATGTGCCACATGGAGTGATGAATGCGGTCTTCTCCTCATCCTCTTCTGCCATGAAGATTTGATGGTATCCTGAGTATGCGTCAAGAAATGAAAGCAAGTCACATCCGTCCGTGGAGTCAACAATCTGGTCAATGCGCGGCAAAGGAAATGGGTCTTTGGGACAAGCTTTGTTAACATCGGTAAAGTCGATACAAAGCCTCCATTTCCCGTTTGCCTTGCGCACGACTATAGGATGGGCCAACCACGTAGGATGGAGCACTCCTCTGACAAGGCCTGCTGCTTCCAACTTCTTGATCTCTTCTGCGATGAATTCTTGGCGCTCCACTGCTTGCTTCCTGACCTTCTGCTTAACGGGCCGCGCATGAGGACAGACGGCAAAATGGTGCTCAATTACTTTCGTGGGAACACCGGGGATGTCAGACGGTTGCCACGCAAACACGTCGACGTTCGCTCGCAGGAAAGCAATGAGCGCGCTTTCCTATTTAGGGTCAAGAGTGGCACTGATGGTGAAGGTACCACCAGTGCCGTCCTCCTTGGCGGACACCTTCTTGGTCTCTGGCGGAGCTGCCATTGTCTTCTTACACTTGCCGGTGGAGCTCGATGGTGCGTCCTCGACGGTAGCGCAGCACTCCGAAGAGGTGTGCTTGCCGGAGTGGGCATCAGAACTCTTGCCGGACTTGGTCTTCTTCTTCCCCCCAGGAGCTTCAACGGCAGGTGACTTGCGATCTGCTGCGGCTGCTGCTTCCTGGTAGATCTTGTCGGCGCAGATAAGAGCATCCTACTTGTCTCCAGGGACAGAGATGACACTTATCGGGCCTGGCATCTTCAGCATATTGTATGCGTAGTGGGAGGCAGCCATGAACTTGGCGAGTGCTGGACGGCCGAGTATCCCATTGTAAGGCAATGGAAAATCGGCAATGTCAAAAGTAACCCTCTCAGTCCTGAAGTTCAACTCGCTGCCAAATGTCACCGGCAACGTGATCTTCCCTTTCGGCTTGCTCCTTCCCGGGTTGATTCCTTGGAATGTGCCGGTCTCTTCGAGCTCGCTGTTAGGGATCTGGAGTTTCTGGAGTACAGCGGAGGAGATCAGGTTCAAGCCGGCCCCGCCGTCAACTAGCATCATAGTGACCTTGAGGTTGCGGACAGTTGGTGAAACCAACATCGGCAAGCACCCGACCGCAGTTGTGCGATCAGGGTGGTCCTCAATATCAAAGATGATAGGCGTGCTGGACCATTTCAGAAGCTTGCGTGACTCGACAGGTGGTTCTGCCGCATTGACTTCCCGCACCCACTGCTTGAGTTGGCGGTGTGAAGTATGCAGAGAAGCACCGCCGTCCACGCATAAGACCTCTGTGGCTTTCTGGAACTCCTGCTCACTGTTCTCGACATCATCCATGTCTTCATCGTCGTCGTCGTCTTCATCCTTGTCGCGGCCGCGGGGAGGTCTGTCTCCTTGCCGCTGCTTGGCCTTGCTGCGGCATCCTCCCCGGTCGGCGCGCTTCTGGCCGGATCCTCCAGCACCTCCTTGGGCCTTCTCCTTGTCGCGTCGCTCGTACTCAGCCTTTTGCTGCTCGACAAGCTGCTCTACCTTCTTGGAGCTCTGGAGGTCATGGCCCTTGGTGCGGTGGATCTTGCAGTACTGCTTGTTGGTGCCGTCCGGCTTGTCGGCGACCGCCACAGCCTGGCAGTTGGTGCATGCGGCAATCTCCTTGCCGGAGCTACCAACTTTGGCTTTCTTGGCGCCACCTTCATTGCCGGACTGCTCAATGACTAGCACATCTTTGCCTTTCTTCTTCCTGTTGTTCCGTCGCCGGTTTTTCTTTGCCGGGGCAGCATCATCGTTGTCAGATCCTCCTGCTCCTGTATTCTCTCCGGGGAGTTTCCTCCCTTCCTCAGCACGTGCACACTTGTCGGCCAGGGCATACAGCTCACTAACGTCTTTGATCTTGCACATCGCCATCTCCTCCCGCATCCTGTGGTTACGCACGTTCTGATGGAACGCGCTGATGACCGCGGCAGGGTGGATATCTAGGATGTTGTGCTGTACACGGCTGAATCTCTGAATGTACTTGCGCAGGGGCTCTCCTTCCTTCTGGGCGAGCAGATGAAGGTCACTCTCTTGGCCATGAGGTTTGTGGCCGCCTGTAAGGGCGCCGACAAACTGATGGCATAGGTCTGCCCAGGAGGATATGGAGTTGTCCGGCAAGTGCATGAGCCAGGACCTGACGTTGGGCTTGAGCACCAGCGGGAAGTAGTTGGCAAGGATCTTGTCGCCCCGCCCCCCGGCAGCTTGCACCGCGATGGTGTAGATGCTGAGGAACTCCAATGGATGCGACTTGCCGTCGTACTTCTCTGGTACGTCTGGCTTGAAATTCTTCGTGCTGGGCCATTGGACTTGCCGCAGCTCACGAGTATACACAGGGCAACCTACCGCGTACGGCAAGTCGCCTGGTTCCCCTGGCGCATGCATGTCGACAGCGGGCCCAGCGCGCTGGTCGGATTGACGCCGCGCTTCTCTTCGGCGCTCGATGCGAGTGCGAGCGTCTTCTTGCTGTCGTTCGTGAAGAACTTGGCGCTGATCGCGACGAGCTCGTGGATCTGATGACGCGGTGGAGTCGTCGTCGAGGTGGATCCACCGAGTCGGCGATCTTGGCCTTCGGGGCGGAGAATGCACGGTGGTTGCACCCCCACCGGTCTTGTCGCCACCGGCTCGTGCCTGGCTGACTTGCCGCGACTGCGATGTACTCGGCTGCCGTGGAGTGTCGCCGTTGGCGAAGCCGATGAGATTCTGAATGGTGGCCCTCCAGTCGTCGATCTTGTCTGCCGCTGGAGGGTAGTCTAGGAGAAGTTTAGCTCGCGCGAAAGCTTTTGCTGAAGTGGCGGGTAGCGGTGGCGAACGGTGCGAGGAGCGGGATATGCTCAGACTTCTAACTATGTTAGAAGGAGCAGTATCCCGTCCAGGCGACCGTGCCTCGCTCGTGCCAGCATGTTGGCGTGCATGCTGGTCTTGAGCACTCCGAGATCCACCAGCTCGATCTTGGCCCAGCAAACGTATGGTACCGTGAGTACCATGACGCTGCCGGTCCCGCGCCTCTTGAGATGGGCGCTGTGCATGTATGGACGCCGAGGTCTTGGAGTGCGCCCGGTCGTCGTGGGAGCCGGCTACGCCGCCGATGGGCAGCGCAGCCTTGTCCTTGGACCTGGCAGCACCGTGAGCTCCCTCGTCAACGCCCGTTCTTCCGCCGGCGTCTACCCCACGAGCCGTTTGCTCCGGCGGCGGTGGGTTCGGCGCGGACGGAGCAGCTGACTCCGAAGCCTTCTTCTTCGGCGGCATGTCGATGAAGACGATGCAGATTTAGCTCGTGTGAACGCCGGATCAGGTTCACACAACCTCGACGCCCCCTACCTGGCGCGCCAAATATGTTGGGGAAACTGATGCACGAGCACCTATGGGGACCGGCGGACCGAGCCCCTTTCGGTTCGGCGGGGGCGGAGGTCGCACGAAGAGCAGATCGAGGCGAAGCACACGAGCAGTTTACCCAGGTTCGGGCCGCACAGATGCGTAAAACCCTACTCCTGCTTTGTGGTTTGTATTGAGTTCTTGCTCGGGAGCGCTGAGTGCTACAGTACACACCAGCGGCTAGCGAGACCGAGCGTGAGTGTTCTCTTTTCCCCCCGTCTGCCCCCCCCCTACGTTGTGCATGGGCCTCATTTTATATGCTCAAGGGGTCACCGACAGGTGGCAACGTAGACAAGGGTAAAAATGGAAAGGTGTTGCAGTTGGTACAACTACCTGTATAGTGTATCATACCTAACCCTGACGGCAGGGGACAAGGGCATTGAATGCCCGTCTGCGTCGCCCAAACAGTGCAAAAAGGGACCGTCAGGGACGCCACCGCTCACCACGATGCCGAATCTTGTCAGCACCGCTTGCCACCGCGCACCGCTGGCTGCACAGCCTCCCGCCACGTACGCCTGGAATGGTCCCAGGGCGACACGTTGGTGGATGTGCTGGAGCGCGGGTACAGGGTGGTAGCTTGCCGCGGCAAGCGCCTTGCCGCGGTCGCTGTCTTGTCGCGTCCGGGAGCTCGTCGCTCACCGGTCCTTGCCGGGACACGTGGCGCGTCGCGGCAAGTTTCCTTGAGATGCCTTGGTTGGCCTTCCCGGCAATCTCCTCTTGCCGGGATCTTGTGCCTTGAGTGGCCTTCCCGGTAAGCTCCTCTTGCCGGGGCCTTGTCTCCTTGGCTTGAATACTTTGTTCTTGAATGGCTCCAAAGGAACCACGGAGGACCTTGGCGGCCACCCGGCAAGCCTTGCCGCGGGATGCTGCGACTGCCCGTGCACAAGTTCGGGATACTAGGGTACCCCTACTCTAGTACACCGACACCAAGGCCTAGTGCAAATTGCTGTTTTTTTGCCTATTTCAGTGTTTCGCAGAAAAGGAATATCAAATGGAGTTCAAACGGAATGAAACCTTCGGGAGAGTTATTTTTGGAACAATGTCAACACAGAAGACTTGGAGTACACGCCAGGAAGCGAATGAGGCGGCCACGAGGGCAGGGGTGCGCCCAGGGGGGTCGGCGCGCCCCCCACCCTCGTGGGCCCCTCGTGGCTCCCCTGACGTGCCTCTTCCTCCTATATATACCTACGTACCATGAAAACATCGAGGAGCACCACCAAACCCTTATTCCACCGCCGCAACTTTCTGTACCCATGAGATCCCATCTTGGGGCATGTTTTGGATCTCCACCGGAGGGGGCATCGATCACAGAGGGCTTCTACATCAACACCATAGCCCATCCGATGAGTTGTGAGTAGTTTACCACAGACCTTCGGGTCCATAGTTATTAGCTAGATGGCTTCTTCTATCTCTTTGGTTCTCAATACAAAGTTCTCCTCGATTTTCTTGGAGATCTATTCGATGTAATTCTTTTTGCGGTGTGTTTGTCGAGATCCGATGAATTTGGGTTTATGATCAAGATTATCTATGAACAATATTTGATTCTTCTCTGAAATCTTTTATGCGTGATTTAAATATCCTTGCTAGTCTCTTCGAATTTTCGGTTTGGTTTGGCCTACTAGATCGGTAGTTCTTGCAATGGGAGAAGTGCTTAGCTTTGGGTTTAATCTTGCGGTGTCCTTTCCCAGTGACAGTAGGGGCACGTATTGTATTGTTGCTATCGAGGATAAAAAGATGGGGTTTATATCATATTTCTTGAGTTTATCCCTCTATATCATTTCATCTTGCTGAAGGCATTACTCTGTTTTTATGAACTTAATACTCTAGATGCATGCTGGATAGCGGTCGATGTGTGGAGTAATAGTAGTAGATGCATAATCGTTTTGGTCTACTTGTCACGGACGTGATGCCTTATATACAATGATCATGCCTAGATATTCTCATAACTATGCGCTTTTCTATCAATTGCTCGACAATAATTTGTTTACCCACCGTAGAAATCTGCTATCATGAGAGAAGCCACTAGTGAAACCTATGGCCCCCGGGTCTATCTTCCATCATATTAGTTTCCCGTCAACTTGCTAATTTCTGTCGCTGTTATTTTACTTTGCTTCCTTTACTTTCAATCTATTACAAAAAATACGAAAAATGTTATCTTATCATCTCTATCAGATCTCACTTTTGCAAGTGGCCGTGAAGGGATTGACAACCCCTTTATCGCGTTGGTTACAAGGTTCTTATTTGTTTGTGCATGTACGAGGGACTCACGCGTTGTCGGGGAAACTGTCCGCCACGAACACCTATGGGACCGGAGCCCCTTGTCTGTGCGGTACGAGGGCGGAGGGAGCACGAAGAGCAGATCGGAGCGAGCACGCGGGCAGTTTTACCCAGGTTCGGGCCGCGGTAGACGCGTAAAACCCTACTCCTGCTTAGTTATGTATTGAGTTGGAGTGCTCGGGAGCTTGAAGAAGCAGCTACACCGAGCGTATGAGTGATCTAGGTTTCGAACCCCCTCCACGTTGTGCATGGGCCTCCTTTTATAGTGCAAGGGGTCACCGACAGGTGTCAACGTAGGAGAAAGGGGTAAAAACGTAAAAGAGGTGGTAGTTGTAACAGTGCGGGAACAGTGGAGCTACAGTGCGCGAACAGTGGTCGCTACCTACTTTGACAGTGGGGGACAAGGGCATTTAATGCCCGTCGCCGTCGACCCCAAAAGCTCCCGCCCTTGCGTCTCCGTCTGCCACGGCGATGGATCCACCACCGTGGAGTGCCACCGTGTCCCCCAGGCTGCACAGCCATCCGCCACGCGTCCCTGGATAGGCCCCAGGGCGACGCGTGGGCCGATGAGCTGGAGCGCGGGCACACAGCGCAACTCTTCCAGCAAGCACCTTGTCGGGGCCTTGATCTTGCCGGGCCCGGGAGCTTGCCGCTCCCCGGGCCCTCGCCGGGGCGCATATAGCGCCGTGGCGTGTCTTCTAGTCTTCCTGGCAAGCTCCTCTTGCCAGGGCCTTGTGCTAGTGGGGCAGTCTTGAGCCTGGTACGGCCTTCCCGGCAAGCTCCACTTGCCGGGGTCTCGATCTTCTGTCTTGTATACTTTGTTTTTGAATGGTTTGATATGGGGCAGGAAGGTCTCCGGCGAGCGCGTGGTAAACCCTGCCGCGGGAAGCTGCAACTGCCCGTGCACAAGTTGGGGTACTGGGGTACCCCTACCTTAGTACACCGACAGGAGCCCCCGGGCCTGGGCCACACACAGTGCCGAGCGCTGTTGGGCCAGGCCCAAAACAGTGCACGGGCACACGCGGCCCACGGCGTGCCGAATCCACTTCCGTATCCGCCGCATCCCCCTGTAACGGCACGCGTCGATTGCGGCGTCGTGGGATGAGACGTGCCCATGTTCCATCAATGAAAAAGGGCGAAACGCCCCCCACTTCCCCATAAAAGCAGAGGAAGCAGGAGCGGTTCCCCTCCTTGCGCCTTCATTGCATCTTCTTCTTCCTCCAGAAATCCCCTTTGCGCTCCGCCTCCAGACCTCCGCCGCCGCCGTTCCCCACTTCCTTCGCCGCCTCCGCCATGGCCCCGAAGACCGAGAAAGCGAAGGCGGAGAAAGCCAAGAGGGAGAAGTCGGAGCAAGCAGCGAAGCTTACCGCGTACCGCAAGCGGAACCTCGTCTTCCCGCCGAAGCTCGGCGCGCGGGAGCTCTGGAACAAGTACTACTTGTTCTGGGCCAAGGAAACCAAGGCGCACCCCCGCACCCGAGCTTATCCGGCAGCCGCCAAGGACAACTACCCCGGCGGGTACTACTTCTTCGCAGCCTTCTTTCACTGCGGTCTTTGCCCTCCTTTCTCCGATTTCTTTTGCGACGTCATGCACACCTATGGCCTCCACCTTCTTGACTTCACCCCCAACGCCATCCTCACAATGGCGGTTTTCGCACACATGTGCGAAAACTTCATAGGAATACACCCAAACGTAGCGCTGTTTAGGCGCTTCTTCACTCCTAGAGCAGAGACCGGCGCCCCCCTCTTCGGAGGAATTTCTTGGGTATTTCGCCTGAACAAGAAGGAGTCGTACTTGCCGGGGGAGCTCCGCGGCAAGTGGGAGGAGTGGCGAGCAGATTGGTGCTGGATCGTTGAGGACGAGTCGCAGCCCTTCACCGCGCCGCGCACAACGCCCATCGCGCGCGGCAGGGATTGGAGCGAGCTGGATTCGGACGACATCAAGCTCGACGTCGCTCTCGTCCGGATTCTTCGTCTTCGGGTAGCTAGGCTGTCCGTTGCAGAGGTAGGCGCAGACTTCCTCCGCCGCCGCATCGCCCCTCTCCAAGACAGGAAAAGGTCGGCCTGGGAGTACGGCGGCCCGGCGGATATAATGAGGCTGCGCCCCGGGCTGAACTTCAACTTCACGATGCTGGAGCTGAAGGGGATGGTCCGGGAACTCTTCAAATATGACCCGGCACACCCTGAGTGGTTCAGACCTCCCCGGGGAGTGGTGCCCCTCTGCAACAGCACAGTCCGGGACCGTCTCTGCGCTATGATGCCCGCGTGCGATTCGCACGGCGTGGACCGCACGTGGATTCCGCCCAAGCCCATAGACGTCCTCAGCTTCTTCGACAACCTCGTGGAGGTGGCGAAGAACAAGAATGACGTCAAGGAGCACACGCGGGACACCACTGAGCAGGAGCTTGCTTACATGGCTTCTCGGGCTGAAGAGGCCGCTGCAACCGTAGCGGCAGGAGATTTTGGGTACACGCCTGATGAGGCGGAGGCTGCGGATGCGTCCAGCCAGGCGGAGGAGGCGGAGATCCGCAGACTGTTGCAACTTCCTCCCGACGCGCTCGCCGGGGTCCCCTCTTTGAGGCACTCCGGGATCCACGGGATCATGGCCGAGGCCGCGGCAAGGGAAGGCGCCGCCGGAGGGAACAGAGGCGCCGCGGGGAGCGGAGGCGCCGGAGGGAGCGGAGGCGCCAAAGGAAAAGAGGCCGCAGCGCAGGGCGCTGGGCCCAGCGAGCCAGCCGGGGAGGAGGAGGAGGAGGAGGAGGCCGAGGACTCCGACGGATCTACGGAGCTCTACGCCGACGACCTCTCCTCGTCGGAGACCTCCCCGCCCCCAGCAAGCCCAAGGCGGTCCCCACCGAAGCGTCTCCGCAAGGCGGCGAAGGGAGAAAGGGCGCAGGCGCCCCGGCAACAGCCAGCTCGCCGGGCAGCTCCCCGGGGGAGCCAAGCTGCGCCGGGGGCGACCGGCGCACCAGCCACAGCGGAGGCGGCCCGCGCGCGGGCCACGACGGAGGCGCCCCGCAAGCAGGCGTCGAGCTGACAGGGGTCTTCTCGGAGCGGAGCAGCAGCTCCGCCCGCTCCTCGGGCCCCGGCTACCACAGGGGCTGGGTCTTCGCAGCCCCCAGCCCCCGGGACCGCCAAGCGCCCGAGGGAATCTTCGTCTTCCGCTCCTCGCGCAGACGCCCCCCAAGTGGAGTATGACTTCTCCGCCTTGAGCGAGGACGACGAGGAGGATCAGGAGTAAGAATCCGAGATCTTACACCTTCTCAAGTTTCATCTTGATTATTGTTGATACTAATTTTGTTTGTTGCTTTGATTTCAGGACCTTGGTTCAGCGCGTGGCGAAGAAAGCCAAGGCGCCTGTGGTCGAGGTCGCGGAAGACTCGGCCGCCGCGGCAACAGGGGACGTGCCGGAGCCAAGCCTGCCGGACCCGAGCGCTGCTCCGAGGAGCAGCCCCCAACGCAGCCCCCAGCGTAAGTCTAGGGTCCATCCTTCCGCTTGTCGGGGTGCGCTTGAGGATTTTGTCTTGTTTCAATATCTTGATGCCTTTGTCTTGACTTGTGCAGAGGTGGAGCCACAGCGGCAGGAGCGCCCGGAGACCGTCCTTGAGGAGCCGCAGGCCCCGCCGTCCCCGCCAAGGCCGAACTCTCCGGCAAGGGAGAGTGCTCCGCCAAGGGCGGGTACTCCGCCAAGGCAGAGTACCCCGCCAAGGGCGAGCAGCCCGGCGAGGGCGGCCACTCCGCCTAGGCAGAGCTCCCCGGCGAGGGAGCCCGCCGCTGACGACGTCCGCCAAGGTATGTCTTGTAATTTGTCTTCTTGGCGTTGTTTCTTTTTGGATTTTTGCTTGAACTTCTTTTTCTTCTTCTTCTAGATCCTCCTCCCCCCGAGCCGATGGAGACGGAAGTCATCAACCTCGAGGAGGAGGGCGCGCAGGGCGGCGGCGGCGACGTTCCTGTCGCCGAGGACACGGCGAGAGCCGCCGAGCCGGCCGCGCAGGAGACCGCTCCGGCTGCGGACGCAGGGGCCGGGGAGGGGGACGGCGACCGCACCGCCGACCCGGAGGCGGCGGGAGCATCAAGTGCTGCGCCGGCCACCGACCCCTCCGCCGGCAAGGAGCAGGGCTACTACCTTGAGGCCCCCAACGGTGTCTTCATCCAGGTGCCTTGGGGGTCTTCGTCGCGAGCTCCCGCGGAGGGCGAGGCCTTTGACGGGGAGGTCCTCGCCTCCGCGGGCCTGAGGATTGTCGAGGCGCCCGGCGGGAGTGAAGGGCCTGAGGAGGAGAAGCTACTTCACCAGCTCCTGGCCCTTTACCGGGCCAGGCAGGCGAAGCTTGCTTCCCGGGAAGCCCTTGCCGCCAAGGCCGCCGCGGAGATGGAGAAGCGCGCGGCGGAGCTCAGCGCCGCCAACCAGGCGGCCCTCCGCGAGGTGGTGGAGGAGCGCGAGCGGCTCGCCGGCGAATACCAGGAGTGGGTGCTGGAGAAGGCTGAGGCTGAAGAGCAGCAGCGGCTCACCGGGGTGGAGCTGTCCCGGCGAGAAGGAGAACTCGCCCAGCGGAAGGTCCAACTCGACTCCCATGAGGAGGACCTTGCCGCTCGGGAGGAGGCCCTTGGCGGGGAACTAAAGGAGGCGAAAGCCGCCGCGGCTGCCGCGGAGACCGCCAGGAAGGAGCTCGCCGCCAAGGTCGCGCAGCTGGAGAAGTCGCTGAAGGTGAGCGCGGAGAAGGTCGCCGCGCTCATCACGGAGCGCGAGAAGGACGCCCACACCAATTCAGAACTCCAGGTGCGTCTTTCTGAGAGGGGCGACGAGTTGAAGGCCGCCAAGGACTCCATCGAGGACTTGGAGTTGAAGGTCTCTACACTGAAGGATTCACTCGACGCTGCCCGGGCCCGGGAGACCAAGTTGAAGGAGGAGCTCCGCAAGGAGCGGACCCTAGTGGACAACGCCAACAAAGCGGCTGAGCTCTTCCGCAAAACCGTTGAGGTATGGACCGAAGACTTAGTATCTTGTGCGTCCAACATCGACCAGGAGCTGCTGGCGTTGAAGCTGGAGCACCTCATCTACTCCCCGGATCCAAACCTCCCACACAGCGCCAAGCTCAGCCTCTTCTTCAGGGGAATCGCGCCGGCCCTTGCTGATCTGCGGAAGAAGATCCCCGCGCAACTGGCCGAGGAGACGCGCCTGCTCTGCACGGGAACTCTGGAGCGCGTGCTGACGAAGATCGTATATCGCAATCCGGGCATCAACCTCACCAACGTTCTTCGCAGCTTGCCGGCTGACGCGGACATGGAGGCTCTGAAGGAGCAGGTCGCCCACATCATCGCCAAGGTGGCTAAGATCCCCAGGATTGAGGGCGACCGCATAGATTAGGCCCCCATTATCTTTATCTCTTTTTGTTGCTGCATAGGGTGTTATGAACTCATTAATCATTGCGACAAGTTATCTTTTGTAAGACATTTATCTCATTTTGATCAATCAGTGCAATGTTATCTTCCTTGTCTTAATCCTTGACTTTGTATGTTTTTCACCCTACGCTCCCGGGGAGCTTGCCGGCAAGGGACCTTTGCCGCGAGCGCTGAGTGCTGGACTCTGAGCAGCCTGCTGGCCAAGGTCTCACCGGCAAGCAACCTCGCCGCGGCTAGTCGCAACGCACTTAGCTTGCTGAGCGTACTCGGAAACGAAGCAAGGGCGCGGCACTTGTCGCAGCTCACTTAAATCGTTGAGCGAACTCGGAAACAAGATAAGGGTGCGGCAAGCTACGGGTAGGTTCCTCCGCGCACAGGTTTTCCATACAAAATGTGATTGTTCAAGGAAGACAACTAAAATTTAAAATTTGAACTGGTCAAATTCTAACAACTTAGCTTTCATATATTGCTTGCTTCCCGGTAAGGCTTCTCTTTCTTGAACAGCACTTGGTTCCACCTCCTTTCCCCCCGGCAAACTTGTGCGCGAGGAACGTTCCTTCTGCTCAAGAGGCAAGGAAAAAGAAGAGGGAAACAAGTATATGGCCTTTCAGCGCGCTAATGCTTACCGGTTACTTGAGTGTTGCACCGAATGACGAACAAAGCATGCAAATAGCAAAGAAAAGCATGCAAAAGGCAATCGGCGCGAAAAACACAAAGACTTTACTGATGCACGGGGTCTGCGCCCGGCTTTGTACAAAGGGTTACATGCAACAGCGGCAAAGCTTGTACAAAAGGTGGTTGCCGGAGCGGATCACGGCAACCGCGCCTTATGGGTGAAACTTGCGAAGATGCTCTATGTTCCAGGAGTTGCTCACCGGTAAGCCTTCTTCGGTCTCGAGGCGGACAGCGCCGGGCCTCGTGACTTGTCTCACCCGATAAGGGCCTTCCCACTTCGGCGTCAACTTGTTGGAACTCTTGGCGGACTGAACACGCCGAAGAACAAGGTCGCCTTCCTCGAGACTCCTGGCCTTGACCTTGCGGCTATGGTAGCGGCGCAAGGCTTGCTGGTATCGAGCAGCTCGTACAGCAGCCTGGAGACGTCCCTCCTCGAGGAGCAACGCGTCATCTTGCCGCAGTTGCTCTTGCTCGAGCTCATCATAAGCGAGCACTCGAGGAGATCCGTATACGAGTTCCGTGGGGAGAACTGCCTCTGCTCCATAGACTAGAGCAAAGGGTGTCTGTCCGGTGGCTCGACTTGGTGTCGTTCTGATTGACCAAAGAGCCGCCGGTAGCTCCTCTATCCAATTTCTTCCGCACTTGCGCAGCCTGTCAAAGGTCCTTGTCTTGAGTCCGCGCAGCACTTCAGCATTGGCCCTCTCCGCTTGACCGTTGCTCCTTGGATGAGCAACAGAAGCGAAACAGACCTTGGCGCCAAGGTCTTGGACGTACTGCATGAAGGTGCGACTAGTAAATTGTGTACCGTTGTCGGTGATGATCCTGTTAGGGATCCCGAAACGGCAAACAATCGACCTGAAGAACCTGACTGCTGACTGTGCTGTCACCTTTCTCACTGGCTCCACTTCTGGCCACTTTGTGAACTTGTCTATGCAACGTACAAGTACTCAAAGCCCCCGACAGCACGAGGGAAAGGGCCGAGGATATCGAGCCCCCAGACCGAGAAGGGCCAGGACAAAGGGATTGTTTGGAGAGCTTGAGCTGGTTGATGAATTTGCTTTGCATGGAACTGGCACGCTTCACACTTGGTTACTAGTGCAGTTGCATCTTGGAGGGCTTCTTGCCAAAAGAACCCTTGCCGGAAAGCTTTCCCGGCAAGTGCCCTTGTGCCAATGTGGTGGCCGCATATGCCTCCGTGTATTTCTGCCAATAGCTTCTGTCCATCCTCCCTGGAGATGCACTTCAGTCTGACACCATTGAGCCTTCTTCTGTACAGCTCGTTGTCCACGAACTGGTACATACTTGACTGCCTGGTTATCTTCTCTATTTCTTCTGGGTCGTCGGGAAGTTCTCCAGTTTGAAGGAAACGAACGATCTGCTGCGCCCATGCCGGAGCCTGGGGCTCGGCGGCAAGGACTAAAGGCTCGAGGGCCGCTGCGGGAACCTCAGCTTCTACGGCAAGGACCTCTGGTTCCGCCGGAGCTGAAGGCCCCCCGGCAAGCTCGCCGGGGCGAGGCTTGTCGGGAACGCTTGCTTCAACTGTACAGACCCGAGGATCTGTAGGAGCAAACTGTTCCTCAGCGTTGTTGTTGATCTTGGGGACCTTGGCGGCGGTTTCAGGAAGATCCGCCGGCAAGTAGTCGCCGGAGACCACCTTTCTCTTCTTGGACTGCCCAATTGATGGTGTAACGGATGGTTGAGTCAGCTTGAGCAAAAAGGTCCCTGGTTCCACAGGTAACTTCAACGAAGCACACTTCGAAAGGCCATCTGCAATTTCATTTTGAGCCCTCGGGACGTGCTCCATCTGCAGACCCTCAAAGTGCTCCTCAAGCTTCCTCACTTCATCGACATAAGCTTCCATCAAAGGGCTCTGATAGTTCTTGTTAACTTGCCGGACCACCAACTGAGAATCTCCCCGCACAATCAGCTTCCTGATCCCAAGTTCGGCCGCAATCCTGAGGCCGGCAAGCAAACCTTCATATTCTGCAGTGTTGTTTGTCGCTTGCTCCCTGGGAAAGTGCATCTGGATAACATATCTGAGGTGCTCTCCGGTGGGCGCGATGAGTACCACGCCAGCACCGGCGCCTTGCAGCGAGAAGGCACCATCAAAATACATTACCCATTCACTTGTCGCTTCTTGTACGGGTGCACTTGTTTCTTGAACTTCTTCATCGGGTGTTGGGGTCCACTCAGCTATGAATTCTGCCAAAGCTCGGCTCTGTATAGTTGAAGTACTTTCAAACTTGAGTCCAAAGCTTGACAGCTCCAGGGCCCACTCAACGATCCTGCCTGTTGCTTCTGGGTTGTGCAATATCCTCTTCAGCGGAAAGCGAGTGACCACCGTTATCTCATGTGCTTGGAAGTAATGGCGCAGCTTTCTCGAGGCCATGAGGAGGCCGAAAAGCAACTTTTGCACCCCAGAGTATCTTGATCTAGCCCCCTGGAGAAGGGAACTCACAAAATACACTGGGCGCTGCACCATTTTCTTCCGCACTTCATTCTGTTCCTGCGCAGAGTTGTCCTTGTCGGGGCCAGAGCTTGCCGGAGCAGCCCCCTGCTTGTCGCTGGATTCGCTTGCCGGTGGTGCTGACTCCTCGTCGGACTCCCTCTCCGCTACTAACGCAGCACTAACCACCTGGTTGGTTGCCGCTAGGTATAGCAACAACTTTTCCTGTGGTCTAGGTGCGACTAGTATTGGAGTGGAGGACAGGTACCGTTTCAAATCCTGCAGCGCTGCCTCCGCTTCCGGAGTCCACTTCATGGGACCTGCCTTCTTCAAGATTTTGAAGAAAGGTAGGGCGCGTTCTGCAGACTTTGAAATGAACCTACTGAGGGCAGCCACACAACCTGCAAGCCTCCTGACATCCTTGACGCGCTTTGGGGCCTCTATCTGCTCAATGGCTTTAATCTTGTCGGGGTTGGCTTCAATCCCCCTCTGTGACACAAAGAACCCGAGAAGCTTGTCGGAGGGGACTCCAAAGACGCACTTCTCGGGGTTCAACTTGAGTTGTATTCTGCGCAGGTTCTGAAATGTTTCTTCCAAATCTTGGATCAGTGTTTCCTTGCTTTTTCTCTTCACCACGATGTCATCCATGTAAGCCTCTACATTTCTGTGGATCTGTGGCTCAAAAGCAGTGTATACTACCCTTGCAAAAGTTGAGCCTGCATTCTTCAGTCCAAATGGCATGCGTATGAAGCAATAAGTGCCACATGGAGTGATAAATGCAGTCTTCTCTTCATCCTCTTTGGCCATGAAAATCTGATGATAGCCTGAGTATGCATCAAGAAAACAGAGCAGCTCACATCCGGCAGTGGAGTCGACGATCTGGTCAATGCGCGGCAAGGGGAATGGATCCTTGGGACATGCTTTATTCACATCGGTGAAGTCTATACACAGTCTCCATTTCCCGTTGGCTTTGCGCATGACAACTGGATTTGCCAACCACGTCGGATGGATCACGCCTCTAACTAGGCCTGCTGCCTCTAGCTTCTTGATTTCTTCGTTGATGAATTCTTGGCGCTCCACGGCTTGCTTCCTCACTTTCTGCTTGATGGGCCGCGCATGAGGACAAACAGCAAGCTTGTGCTCAATTACCTTCCTGGGAACACCGGGGATGTCAGATGGTTGCCAGGCAAACACATCGACATTCGCCCGCAGGAAGGCAACGAGCGCGCTTTCCTATTTGCTGTCAAGCGTGGCACTGATGGTGAAAGTACCACCAGTGCCGTCCTCCTTGGCGGACACCTTCTTGGTTGCCGGAGGAGCGTCCATCCCTTTCTTACACTTGCCGGTGGAGCTCGATGGAACGTCCTCGACGGCAGCGCAGCACTCCGAAGAGGTGCGGTTGCCGGAGTGGGTCCCAGAGCACTTGCCGGACCTCGTCTTCGTCTTCTTCCCCCCGGGAGCTTCAGCGGCAAGTGTATCCTTCTCGGCCGCAGCCGCCGCATCCCGGTAGATCTTGTCGGCGCAGACAAGCGCATCTTTCTTGTCGCCGTGGACAATGATGACGCTTATCGGCCCCGGCATCTTGAGTACGTTGTAAGCATAATGGGAAGCTGCCATGAACTTGGCGAGGGCAGGACGGCCAAGTATTCCATTGTAGGGCAACGGAATATCGGCGACGTCGAAAGTGATGCGCTCGGTTCTGAAGTTGAGCTCCCCGCCAAAGGTCACCGGCAGAGTGATCTTTCCCTTGGGCTTGCTCCTTCCCGGGTTGATTCCTTGGAAAGAACCGGTTTCTTCGAGCTCGCCATCTGGAATCTGGAGTTTCTTGATCACATCAGAGGAGATCAAGTTCAGCCCGGCCCCGCCGTCAACCAACATTTTGGTGACCTTGAGGTTGCGGATGGTGGGAGAAACCAGCATCGGCAAGCACCCGACCGCAGTGGTGCGGTCAGGGTGATCCTCAAGATCAAAAACGATGGGCGTGCTGGACCATTTGAGGAGCCTGCGCGACTCCACGGGCGGCTCCGCTGCATTCACCTCACGCACCCACTGCTTTAGTTGGTGGTGGGAGGTGTGCAGGGAGGCGCCACCGTCGACGCACAGGACCTCCGTGGCCTTCTGGAACTCCTGCTCGCTGTTATCCTCGTCCTCCATGTCTTCGTCGTCGTCCTCTTCGTCCTTGTCGCGGCCCCGGGGAGGTCGATCTCCTTGCCGCTGCTTGGCCTTGCCGCGGCGTCCTCACCGGCCGTTGAATGGCCGCTTCTTGCTTGGCTCTTCCCCGCCACCTTGGGCCTTCTCCTTGTCGCGCCTCTCGTACTCAGCTTTCTGCTGCTCGACGAGGTACTCGACGCGCTTGCAGTTGGAGAGGTCGTGGCCCTTGGTGCGGTGGATCTTACAGTATTGCTTGTCGGAGCTGCCCGGCTTGTCGGCTGCCGCTACGGGGGTAGGCTCCTTGCCGGAGCCGCCAGCCTGCGTTTGCTTGGCGGGAGCCTCCTTGCCGGACTTCTCGACGGCAAGCACCTCTTTCTTGCCTTCCTTCTGTTATTCCACCGCCGGCTCTTCTTTGCCGGGGCGGCGTCGTCGCTGTCGCTTCCTCCTGCGCCAGCATCCTCCCCGGGGAGTCTCCTCCCCTCTTCTGCGCGTGCGCACTTGTCAGCCAGAGCATAGAGCTCGCTGACATCCCGAATCTTGGTCATCGCCATTTCTTCACGCATGCGGCGGTTGCGCATGTTCTGGTGGAACGCGCTGATAACCGCGGCAGGGTGGACATCAGGGATGTTGTGCTGCACACGGCTGAAGCGTTGGATGTACTTGCGCAGGGTTTCGCCTTCCTTCTGGGCCAGAATGTGGAGATCGCTCTCCTGGCCGTGAGGTTTGTGGCCGCCGGTGAAGGCGCCAACAAACTGGTGGCAAAGGTCGGCCCAAGAAGAGATAGAACCTTCCGGCAAGTGCATAAGCCACGAACGGACGTTCGGCTTAAGCACGAGCGGGAAGTAATTTGCCAAGATCTTCTCGTCGCGCCCCCCGGCAGCTTGCACTGCGATGGTATAGACGCTGAGGAATTCCGAGGGGTGCGTCTTGCCGTCGTACTTCTCCGGTACGTCGGGCTTGAAATTTTTCATGCTGGGCCATTGGACGCGCCGCAGCTCGCGAGTGAACGCAGGGCAGCCTGCCGCGTACGACAAGTCGCCTGGTTCACCGGGCGCGCGCGCGTCGACAGCGTTCCCAGCTCTGTTATCTGATTGTCGCCGAGCTTCTCGGCGGCGCTCGATTGTGGTGCGAGCGTCTTCTTGTCGCCGGTCGTCGAGGACCTGGCGCTGGTCCCGACGGGCCTGCGGGTCCGACGATGCTGTGGAGTCGTCGTCGGCGTTGTTCCGGCGGGGCGGCGTCTTCTGCTTCCGCGGCGGGGAGTGCACGCTTGTCGCACCCCCGGCGGTCTTGTCGCCGTCGGCCTTCGTCTTCTCAGCTTGCCGCGGCCGCGAGGCCGACGGCTGCTGTGGAGAATCGTTGTTGGCGAAGGCGATCAGGCTATGTCGGGGAAACTGTCCGCCACGAACACCTATGGGACCGGAGCCCCTTGTCTGTGCGGTACGAGGGCGGAGGGAGCACGAAGAGCAGATCGGAGCGAGCACGCGGGCAGTTTTACCCAGGTTCGGGCCGCGGTAGACGCGTAAAACCCTACTCCTGCTTAGTTATGTATTGAGTTGGAGTGCTCGGGAGCTTGAAGAAGCAGCTACACCGAGCGTATGAGTGATCTAGGTTTCGAACCCCCTCCACGTTGTGCATGGGCCTCCTTTTATAGTGCAAGGGGTCACCGACAGGTGTCAACGTAGGAGAAAGGGGTAAAAACGTAAAAGAGGTGGTAGTTGTAACAGTGCGGGAACAGTGGAGCTATAGTGCGCGAACAGTGGTCGCTACCTACTTTGACAGTGGGGGACAAGGGAATTTAATGCCTGTCGCCGTCGACCCCAAAAGCTCCCGCCCTTGCGTCTCCGTCTGCCACGGCGATGGATCCACCACCGTGGAGTGCCACCGTGTCCCCCAGGCTGCACAGCCATCCGCCACGCGTCCCTGGATAGGCCCCAGGGCGACGCGTGGGCCGATGAGCTGGAGCGCGGGCACACAGCGCAACTCTTCCAGCAAGCACCTTGCCGGGGCCTTGATCTTGCCGGGCCCGGGAGCTTGCCGCTCCCCGGGCCCTCGCCGGGGCGCATATAGCGCCGTGGCGTGTCTTCTAGTCTTCCTGGCAAGCTCCTCTTGCCAGGGCCTTGTGCTAGTGGGGCAGTCTTGAGCCTGGTACGGCCTTCCCGGCAAGCTCCACTTGCCGGGGTCTCGATCTTCTGTCTTGTATACTTTGTTTTTGAATGGTTTGATATGGGGCAGGAAGGTCTCCGGCGAGCGCGTGGTAAACCCTGCCGCGGGAAGCTGCAACCGCCCGTGCACAAGTTGGGGTACTGGGGTACCCCTACCTTAGTACACCGACACGCGTGGTCTCCTACTGGATTGATACATTGGTTCTAAAAACTGAGGGAAATACTTACGCTACTGTGTTGCATCACCCTTTCCTCTTCGAGGGAAAACAACGCAAGCTCGAGAAGTAGCAAGAAGAATTTCTGGCATTGTTGCCGGGGAGATCTATGCAAAAGTCATATACCAAGTACCTATCACAAACTCTGATCCCTCATATTACATTATTTGCCATTTGCCTCTCGTTTTCCTCTCCCCCGCTTCACCCTTGCCGTTTTATTCGCCCTTTTCCGTTCACCTTTTTTCGCTTGCTTCTTGTTTGCTTGTGTGTTGGATTGCTTGTTCGTCACTATGGCTCAAGACAATACCAAATTGTGTGACTTTTCCAATAGCAACAATAATGATTTTATTAGCACTCCAATTGCTCCTATTATCGATGTTGAATCTTGTGAAATCAATGCTGCTCTGTTGAATCTTGTCATGAAAGATCAATTTTCTGGCCTTCCTAGTGAAGATGCCGCTACCCATCTAAACAACTTTGTTGATTTGTGCGATATGCAAAAGAAGAGAGATACGGATAATGATATTGTCAAATTGAAGCTATTTCCGTTTTCACTTAGAGATCGTGCTAAAACTTGGTTCTCTTCTTTGCCTAGAAATAGTATTGATTCATGGAATAAGTGCAACGATGCCTTTATCTCTAAATATTTTCCTCCCGCTAAGATTATTTCTCTTAGGAACGATATTATGAATTTTAAGCAACTTGATCATGAGCATGTTGCACAAGCTTGGGAGAGGATGAAATTAATGATACGTAATTGCCATACTCATGGTTTGAACTTATGGATGATTATACAAAACTTTTATGCTGGCTTGAATTTTGCTTCTAGAAATCTTTTAGATTCAGCTACGGTGCCACTTTCATGGAAATCACTTTAGGTGAGGCTACTAAACTCCTAGATAATATTATGGTTAATTACTCTCAATGGCACACCGAAAGATCTACTAGTAGAAAAGTACATGCTATTGAAGAGATTAGTGTTTTGAGTGGAAAGATGGATGAACTTATGAAATTATTTGCTACTAAGAGTGCTTCTTCTGATCCTAATGATATTCCTTTGTCCACGTTGATTGAGAATAATAATGAATCTTTGGTTGTGAATTTTGTTGGTAGGAATAATTTTGGTAACAACGCTTATAGAGAAAACTTTAATTCTAGGCCTTTCCCTAGTAATTCCTCTAATAATTATGGTAATTCCCACAACAACTCTTATGGAAATTTTAATAAGATGCCCTCTAAATTTGAGACTAGTGTCAAAGAATTTATGAATTCACAAAAGAATTTCAATGCTTTGCTTGAAGAAAAATTGCTTAAGATTGATGAGTTGGCTAGAAACGTGGATATAATTTCTCTTGATGTTGATTCTTTGAAACTTAGATCTATTCCGCCTAAGTATGATATCAATGAGTCTCTCAAAGCCATGAGAATTTCCATTGATGAGTGCAAAGAAAGAACCGCTAGGATGCGTGCTAAAAGAGATTGCTTTGTGAAAGCGTGTTCTTCTAGTTTGCATGAAAATAAAGATGAAGATCTGAAAGTGATTGACGCGTCTCCTATTAAATCCTTGTTTTCTATTATGAATCTTGATAAAGATGGGTCTGGAGATGAGTCTGCTTTAGTTAAAAGGCGTCCCAATGATTCGGAGTTTTTAGATCTTGATGCTAAAACTGTTAAAAGTGGGATTGAAGAGGTCAAAACTTTACATAGTAATGAACCCACTATTTTGGATTTCAAGGATTTAATTACGATAATTTCTCTTTAATAGATTGCATTTCCTTGTTGCAATCCGTGCTAAATTCTCCTCATGCTTATAGTCAAAATAAAGCATTTACCAAACACATAGTTGATGGTTTAATGCAATCTTATGAAGAAAATTTTGAATTAGAAATTTCTATCCCTAGAAAACTTTATGATGAATGGGAACCTACTATTAAAATTAAGATTAAAGATCATGAATGCTATGCTTTGTGTGATTTGGGTGCAAGTGTTTCCACAATTCCAAAAACTTTGTGTGATATGTTAGGTTTCCATGAACTAGATGATTGTTCTTTAAACTGCACCTTGCAGATTCTACCATTAAGAAACCTATGGTAATTATGTGCCCGTAGATTTCATCATTCCTGATATAGATTGCAATCCTACTTGTCCTATTATTCTTGGTAGACCTTTCCTTAGAACGATTGGTGCAATTATTGATATGAAGGAAGGAAATATTAGATTGCAATTTCCGTTTAGGAAAGGCATGGAACACTTTCCTAGAAATAAAATCAAATTACCTTATGAATCTATTATGAGAGCCACTTATGGATTGCCTACAAAAGATGGCAATACCTAGATCTATTCTTGTATCATGCCTAGCTAGGGGCGTTAAACGATAGCGCTTGTTGGGAGGCAACCCAATTTTAGTTTATTTGTTTTTTCTTCTGTTTAGTAATAAATAATACATCTAGCTTCTTTTTAGATGTGGTTTTGTGTTTTAATTAGTGTTTGTGCCAAGTACAACCTTTGGGAAGACTTGGGTGAAGTTTATGCGATCATGCTGTGAAAAACAGAAACTTTAGCGCTCACGAGATTAGCTACCATTTTTTTTACTGGGGAGTGCTTTTAAGTTGATTATTTTTTCAGTTGATTAATAGAAAAATTCCTCACGTCCACCAATTTATTTCAATTTTTTTATAGTTACAGAAGTATTCGAAAGTTATAGATTGCTATAGGCTATTCTGTTTTTGACAGATTTTGTTTTTCGTGTGTTGTTTGCTTATTTTGATGAATCTATGAGTAGTACCGGGGGGGTATGAATCATAGAGAAGTTGGAATACAGTAGGTTTAATACCAATTTAAACAAAGAATGAGTTCATTACAATACCTTAAAGTGGTGGTTTGTTTTCTTATGCTAACGGAACTCACGAGATTTTTGTTAAATTTTGTGTTGTGAAGTTTTCAAGTTTAGGGTAAGAATTTTATGGACTATGGAACAAAGAGTGGCAAGAGCCTAAGCTTGGGGATGCCCAAGGCACCCCAAGGTAAATTTCAAGGTCAACCAAAAGCCTAAGCTTGGGGATGCCCGGGGAAGGCATCCCCTCTTTCGTCTTCGTCTATCGGTAACTTTACTTGAGACTATATTTTTATTCACCACATGATATGTGTTTTGCTTGGAGCGTCATGTATGATTTGAGTATTTGCCTTTTAGTTTAACACAATCATCCTTGCTGGACAAACCTTTTGAGAGAGATACAAATGAATCAGAATTTATTAGAATACTCTATGTGCTTCATTTATATCTTTTGAGCTAGATAATTTTGCTCTAGTGCTTCACTTATACCCTTTTAGAGCACGGTGGTGGTTTTATTTTATAGAAATTATGGATATCTCATGCTTCACTTATATTATTTTGAGATTCTTTTAGAACAGCATGGTAATGTGCTTTGGTTATAAATTTAGTCCTAATATGATAGGCATCCAAGATGGGTATAGTAAAAACTTTCATATAAAGTGCATTGAATATTATGAGAAGTTTGATACCTGATGATTGTTTTGAGATATGAGGATGGTGATATTAGAGTCATGCTATTAGAGTAGTTGTGAATTTGAGAAATACTTGTGTTGAGGTTTGCAAGTCCCGTAGCATGCACGTATGGTAACCGTTGTGTGACAAATTTGAAACATGGGGTATTTTGTCATTCTTTGTGCGGTAGTCCGGATCGCGCGATGGTTACCTCCTACCAACCCTTCCCCTAGGAGCATGCGTGTAGTACTTTGTTTTGATGACTTGTAGATTTTTGCAATAAGTATGTGAGTTCTTTATGACTAATGTTGAGTCCACGGATTATACGCACTCTCATCCTTCCACCATTGCTAGCTTCTCTTGTGTCGCGCAACTTTCGCCGGTACCATACACCCACCATATACCTTCCTCAAAACATCCACCATACCTACCTATCATGGCATTTCCATTTCCATTTCCATACCTACCTACTTTCCACCGTTCCATTCTTATGACACGCTTTATCATTGTCATATTGCCATGCATGATCATGTAGTTGACATCGTATTTGTGGCTAGGCCACCATGCAAAAAATTTCATACATGTCACTCTTGATTCATTGCACATCCCAGTACATCGCTGGAGGCATTCATATAGAGTCATACTTTGTTCTAGTATCGAGTTGTAAATCAATAAATGTGTGATGATCATCATTATTAGAGCATTGTCCCAAAGAAAAGAAAAGAGAAATAAGAAAGGAAAGGCCAAAGAAAAAAAAGAGGCCCAAAAAAAAGAAAAAAAAGAAAGAAAAGAAAAAAGGGACAATGCTACTATCTTTTTCCACACTTGTGCTTCGAAGTAACACCATGATCTTCATGATAGAGAGTCTCTTGTTTTGTCACTTTCATATACTAGTGGGAATTTTTATTATAGTACTTGGCTTGTATATTCCAATGGTGGGCTTCCTCAAATGCCCTAGGTCTTCGTGAGCAAGCAAGTTGGATGCACACCCACTTAGTTTCTTTTGTTGAGCTTTCTTACATTTATAGCTCTAGTGCATCCGTTGCATGGCAATCCCTACTCACTCACATTGATATTTATTGATGGGCATCTCCATAGACCATTGATACGCCTAGTTGATGTGAGACCATCTTCCTCTTTTGTCTTCTCCACAACCACCCTTCTATTCCACCTATAGTGCTATATCCATGGCTCACGCTCATGTATTGCGTGAAAGTTGAAAAAGTTTGAAAAAATTGAAGTATGAAACAATTGCTTGGCTGAAACCGGGGTTGTGCATGATTTGAGTATTTTGTGTGACGAAGATGGAACATGGCCAAACTATATGATTTTGTAGGCATGAACTTTCTTTGGCCATGTTATTTTGAGAAGACATGATAGCTTTGTTAGTATGCTTGAAGTATTATTATGTGTTTATGAACAAGATTATCTATGAACAATATTTGATTCTTCTCTGAAATCTGTTATGCATGATTTAAATATCCTTGCAAGTCTCTTTCAATTTTCGGTTTGGTTTGGCCTACTAGATCAGTAGTTCTTGCAATGGGAGAAGTGCTTGGCTTTGGGTTCAATCTGGCGGTGTCCTTTCCCAGTGACAGCAGGGGCAGCAAGGCACGTATTGTATTGTTGCCATCGAGGATATAAAGATGGGGTTTATATCATATTGCTTGAGTTTATCCCTCTACATCATGTCATCTTGCTTAAGGCGTTACTCTGTTCTTATGAACTTAATACTCTAGATGCATGCTGGATAGCGGTCGATGTGTGGACTTATAGTACTAGATGCATAATCGTTTCGGTCTACTTGTCACAGACGTGATGCCTATATACAATGATCATGCCTAGATATTCTCATAACTATGCACTTTTCTATCAATTGCTCGATAGTAATTTGTTTACCCACCGTAGAAATCTGCTATCATGAGAGAAGCCACTAGTGAAACCTATGGCTCCCTGGGTCTATCTTCCATCATATTAGTTTCCCCTCAACTTGCTAATTTCTGTTGCCGTTATTTTACTTTGCTTCCTTTACTTTCAATCTATAACAAAAATACCAAATATATTATCTTATCATCTCTATCGGATCTCACTTTTGCAAGTGGTCGTGAAGGGATTGACAACCCCTTTATCGCGTTGGTTGCAAGGTTCTTATTTGTTTGTGCAGGTACGAGGGACTCACACATGGTCTCCTACTGGATTGATACCTTGGTTCTCCAAAACTGAGGGAAATACTTACG
>LR738713.1:348625668-348645710 GCA_902687465.1 Secale cereale
ATGCTTCTGAAGACTTCGAAGGGATAGACCTCGAAGCCAAAGCAGATCTAGACCAAAACCCGCCCGTAACCGGGCGATGGACAGTTATGTCCTCATATGATGAATATATGGTGGACACACCTAAGGAGAAGGAGGACGACGGCGATAATGATCCCAAAAAGGATAAGCCTGTCGATGAACCTCCCAAGCGTTGGCGTTAGCTGCGACGATCTCGATCCGTAAAGGTAAAGATAGCAACACTGTCACTGACGACGATGATTGTCCGGACCAAGCTAATGACCCCGCAGATCCAGCAATGGAGCAGGACAAGTGAGAGGACGGCGAACACAGTCCGGGACCATTGTGTGATCAGAGCGATGCCGAAGACAACAATTATCAACCTGTCTCCAAAGAGGATGTTATCCTGGGCGATGACGAATTCATCGTCCCAGAAGAACCCTTAGAACAAGAGCGCTTCCATTGGAGGCTTATTGCCACTGCAAGGATCCTGAAAAAGCAGCAGCAGCTACTTAAAGCCGCACATGATACACTCAATGATAGATGGAACGAAGTGCTAGACGCTGAGGAAAAATATGGCTGCAATCGCTAAACAAAGGGCTATCCTAAGCGTAAACTGCTGCCCGAATTCGACGACGAGGCTATTGTGCCTATATCGCCGAAGAACAATACCGCCGATAAGCTAGACCGGCCACTTCGTGGACGGGACAGAGTGGCTAGCAACGACGTACACAAGCCCACACCCCCTCCGCATAAAGGAAAGGAGGCCGCGGCTCAGGGACAGAAACACGATCTATGTGAGGACCTGAACGAAAAGGCTGGCAAGATCAGATCCATCTACGGATCCAGGGACCGTGCTCCCACACGGGACGGCAGTTACCAAGCCAAATATGCCAGTCATGTACCAGTTCGGAGCCAATACCGAACATCACAACCGTCGGACCTACGCCACAACATAGCAAAATACAGGGGTGCCGCACACCCTCTGTGCTTCACCAATGAGGTGCTGGATCACAAATTTCCAGAAGGGTTTAAACCCATAAATATCAAGGCGTATGATGGAACGACGGATCCTGCTGTCTGGATTGAAGACTTTATTCTTCACATCCACATGGCCCGTGGAGATGATCTCCACACCATCAAATACTTACCCCTCAAGCTGAAAGGACCAGCTCGGCATTGGCTGAACAGCCTCCCAAAAAAATCCATTGGAAGTTGGGAAGAACTTGAGGTTTCTTTTTGGGCCATTTTCAAGGGACCTATGTCCGGCCCCCGGATGCTGACGATCTAAGTCACATAATCCAACAACCCGGGGAGTCAGCCCGTAAGCTTTGGAATCGGTTTCTCACTAAGAAGAACCAAATCGTCGATTGTCCCGACGCCGAAGCCTTAGCGGCCTTCAAGCACAGTGTCCAGGACGAATGGCTAGCTAGACACCTCGGCAAGGAAAAGCCAAGGGCAATGGCATCCCTAACTACAATTATGACCCATTTTTGCGCGGGCGAGGACAACTGCTTAGCTCGTAGCAGCACCAGCGACCCTGGCACATCCGAAGTCAGGGACGTCAATGGAAAGCCACAACATAACAAAAACAAATGTCGAAATAATGCTGGAAGACCAGATGATATAGCGGTAAACGCCGGATTCAGTGGCTCCAGACCAAGTCAACGGAAGAAGAAATTTAAAGGCAACAAAGATACTCCATCTGGCTTGGACAGAATATTAGACAGGCCCTGCCAGATCCATGGCACCCCGGCTAAACCTGCGAACCATACCAACCGTAGTTGTTGGGTCTTCAAGCAGGCCGAAAAGCTCAACGTCAAACACAAGGGAAAGGGACCTCAGAGCGAAGACGAGGATGAACCTCGCGAGCCGAACACAAGGGGACAGAAGAAATTTCCACCGGAGATCAAAACAGTGAACATGATCTATGTCACTCATATCCCAAAGAGGGAGCGCAAGCGCGCACTCCGAGATGTCTATGCCGTTGAGCCTGTTGCCCCAAAATTCAACCCATGGTCGTCCTATCGATCACCTTTGATCGCAGGGATCGTCCGACTAGTATCCGTCATGGGGGTTCGGTTGCCCTAGTGCTCGATCCAATAATCGATGGATACCATCTCACTTGAGTCCTTATGGATGGCGACATCAGTCTCAATCTGATATACCAGGACACTGTCCGCAAGATGGGGATAGACCCGTCAAGAATCAAGCCAAGAAGCACGACCTTTAAAGGAGTGATACCGGGCGTAGAAGCCCGCTGCACGGGCTCTTTAACATTGGAGGTCGTATTCGGCTCTCCCGATGACTTTCGATGCGAAGAGCTAATCTTCGACATAGCTCCGTTCCAAAGTGGCTATCATGCACTACTCGGAAGAACGGCCTTCGCCCGCTTTAATGCAGTCCCGCATTATGCTTATTTAAAGCTTAAAATGCCTGGACCACGTGGCATCATCACGGTCAATGGAAATATTGAGCGCTCTCTCCGTACGGAGGAGGACACTGCGGCCCTAGCAGCCGAAGTCCAAAACGGCCTATTCAAGTCGAACAGCTTATTGGTTGTTAAGATCGCGGACACAGCTAAACGTGTCCGGCATACGCCTCGGTGCGGCAGCTCAGATGAACCTGAGCTCGATTAGTAGCTACGCCCCCATCGACTGCCCCATTAGGTGGTAGCATACGTGCCTCGCGTACATAAGTATGCCCTTAAAATTCCTTGGGAGGTACTGGGGGCACGCTGCATACAAATAGTCCATAGTTCGGTTCGACCCTATTCGGACTCTAAAATTATCTTTCAAGGTTCGTTAAACGAACCAGCTTTGTTTATAGCCACATTGGATTCTTTTTTCCAGGTTTTTGCTTTTTCTTTTTTTATAGATGGCCATCACACTCCGCCCTTCAAGGACACATCACAAAGGAGAAAACGGTGCAGACGTGTAGCAGGGCCACACGCTAAGGTTACTTTTTAGATTAAGACCACATGTAAACCTTTTATCTCTATTTGTTTTATACTTTGCTTAAAATGTCCAAGGAAGTTATCGGCATTATCTGTAAGTATACGACTCACCGTACTAGAACGGGATATTATAGAAGTAGCTTGGTTCATATTGTGTTTGGAGTTTTATTCTCTCACCACCAGTGTTCCCCAAGGCAGAGGTGCGCCCCCTGCCTCGTGGGCCCCTTGTTGCTCCACAGACATCTACCCTGACTCCATATATTCACTTTCGGGGAGAAAAGAATCAAAGAGGAAGAATTATCGCATTGTACGATACCGAGCCGCCGCCAAGCCCTAATCTCTCTCAGGAGGGCTGATCTGGAGTCCGTTCGGGGCTCCAGAGAGTGGAGATCATCGCCATCCTCATCATCAACCTTCCTTCATCACCAATTCCATGATGCTCACCGCCGTGCGTGAGTAATCCCATCGTTGGCTTGCTGGACGGTGATGGGTTGGATGAGATTTACCATGGAATCGAGTTGGTTTTGTTAGGGTTTGATCCCTAGTATCCACTATGTTCTAAGATTGATGTTGCTATGACGTTGCCATGCTTAATGATTGTCACAAGGGCCCGAGTGCCATGATTTCAGATCTGAACCTATTGTGTTTTCATGAATATATGTGTGTTCTTGATCCTATCTTGCAAGTCAATAGTCACCTACTATGTGTTATGATCCGGCAAACCCGAAGTGACAATAGTCGGGACCACTCCCGGTGATGACCGTAGTTTGAGGAGTTCATGTATTCACTATGTGTTAATGCTTTGGTCCGGTACTCTATTAAACAGAGGCCTTAATATCCCTTAGTTTCCACTAGGACCCCGCTGCTATGGGAGGGTAGGACAAAATATGTCATGCAAGTTCTTTTCCACAAGGACGTATGACTATATTCGGAATACATGCCTACATTACATTGATGAACCGGAGCTAGTTCTGTGTCACCCTAGGTTATAACTATCACACGAGGAATCGCATCCAACATAATTCTCCATCACCGATCCAATGCCTACAAGCTTTTCACATATCGCTTGTTGCTTATTCACTTTTCCGTTGCTACTGTTACAATTACTACGAAAACACTTTCGCTACTTTTGCTACCGTTACTGTTACTTCCATATTACTTTGCTACTAAATTACCTTGCTGCAGATACTAAGTTTCCAGGTGTGATTGAATTGACAACTCAACTGCTAATACTTAATAGTATTCATTGGCTCCCCTTGTGTCGAATCAATAAATTTGGGTTGAATACTTTACCCTCGAAAACTGTTGCGATCCCCTACACTTGTGTGTTATCAAGACTATTTTCTGGCTCCGTTGCCGGGGAGCATAGCTATATTCTTTAAGTCACTTGGGATTTATATATGTTGATCACTATGAAGAATTTGAAGGACTCAAAAACCAAGATCTTGCCTCAACTACGAGGGGAGGTAATGAACTGCCATCTAGCTCTGCACTTGATTCACCCTCTGTTATGAGTAAATTTGTGACACCTACTCCTCCTATTGAATCTAATATGTCGTATGTTCTTGATGATGCCACTTCTGCTATGTATGATGAAACTACTTCTATGCTTCATAATACTGTGCCACTAGGTGAATTTCTAGATGAACAAATTGCTAAGGTTAAGGAGAATGCAAATATTGAAACTGATAATATTGATGAAAGTGATGATGAAGATTCTCCCCCTAGATATGAATTGCCTGTTATTCCTAGGGGTTATGTTATGGATGAAGAAACTACTAGAGACTTTCTTGCTTGCAACGGTAGATATGATCTTAAGAAATTATTAGCTAAGCTGAAAGAAAAGTCTTTGAATGCTAGAATGAAATATGACCCTACTTTTGCTACTTCACCTATCTTTGTTACTGATAAGGATTATGATTTCTCTGTTGATCCCGAGTTAATTACTTTGGTTGAATCTGATCCTTTCCATGGTTATGAATCTAAAACTGTTGTGGCACATCTTACTAAGTTGAATGATATAGCCACCCTGTTTACCAACGAGGAAAATATTCGTTATTACTATATCCTTAAGTTATTTCCGTTCTCGTTAAAGGGTAATGCTAAAACATGGTTTAATTCTCTTGATCCTGGTTGTGTGCGTAGTCCCCATGATATGATTTATTACTTCTCTGCTAAATATTTTCCCTCTCATAAGAAACAAGATGCCTTGCGGGAAATATATAATTTTGTGCAAATTGAAGAAGAGAGTCTCCCACAAGCTTGGGGGAGGCTTCTCCAATTACTTAATGCTTTGCCTGATCATCCTCTTCAGAGGAATGAAATACATGATATCTTTTATAATGGACTAACCAATGCTTCCAGAGACCACCTGGATAGTTGTGCTGGTTGTGTTTTCAGGGAAAGAACAGTTGATCAAACTGAATTACTATTGAATTATATGTTGACCAATGAAAACAATTGGACACTTCCTGAACCAGCCCCAACGCCAACTCCGAAGAAAAGGGGAGTTATGTTTCTTAGTCCTGAAGATATGCAAGAAGCAAAGAAATCCATGAAAGAAAAAGGTATTAAAGCTGAAGATGTTAAGAATTTACCGCCTATTGAAGAAATACATGGTCTTGATAACCTGACACTGGTAGTAAAGGTAAATTCTCTTTATAGATTTGATGAAGGTGATATTCCTCGTTATAAGTCTGCTAGCCAATGCTTAGATGAGTTTGACAATTTTATTGTGAAGCAAGAAAACTTCGATGCTTATGTTGGTAGACAATTGCAACGTAATGCTTATATGATTGAACGCTTGAGTGATTATATGTCTAAAGTTAAAGGTGAATTGAAACTCATTAGTAAACATGCTTCTATGGTTACCACCCAAGTAGAACAAGTACTTAAGGCTCAGAATGATTTGCTTAATGAATTAAATAGTAAGAATAATGGCTTTGCTGTTAGAGTTGCAACTAGAGGGGGTAAAGTGACTCAGGAAACTTTGTATCCTGGGGCCCACCCTAAGAGAATTAAGCAAGATTCTCAGAGAGCTAATTTTGATGCACCTAGTTCTTCTAAGAAGAAGAAAAAGAAAAATGATTCAACTTTGCATGCTTCTAGTGAACCTGCAGCTGACACACCTGAGAATGCCAATGATATCTCTGTTTCTGATGCTGAGACACAATCTGGTAATGAACATGAACCTAGTGATAATGTTAATGATGATGTTCATGATGATGCTCAACCTAGCAATGATAATGATCTAGAGATTGAACCTGCTGTTGATCTTGATAACCCACAATCAAAGAATTAACGTTATGATAAGAGAGACTTTGTTGCTTGGAAGCACGGTAAGGAAAGAGAACCATGGGTTCAGAAACCCATGCCTTTTCCTCCTAAACCATCCAAGAAAAAGGATGATGAGGATTTTGAGCGCTTTGCTGAAATGTTTAAACCTATCTTTTTGCCTTTGCGTTTGACCGATATGCTTAAAACAAATCCTTATAATAAGTATATGAAAGATATTATTACCAATAAAAGAAAGATACATGAAGTTGAAATTTCCACCATGCTTGCTAATTACACTTTAAAGGGTGGAATACCTAAGAAACTAGGAGATCCAGGAGAACCTACTATACCTTGCTCCATTAAGAGAAACTATGTTAATACTGCTTTATGTGGTCTTGGAGCCGGTGTTAGTGTTATGCCTTTCTCTTTATATCGTAGAATTGACTTGAGTAAGTTGAAACCTACAGAAATATCTTCGCAAATGACCGATAAATCAACTGCTATACCTATCGGTATTTGTGAGGATGTGCCTGTTGTGGTTTCTAATGTTACTATTCTAACGGAGTTTGTTATACTTGGTATTCCCGAGGACGATAGTATGTCTATTATCCTTGGTAGACCCTTTTTGAATACTGTAGGGGCTGTTATTAATTGCAACAAAGGCAATGTCACTTTTCGTGTCAATGGTAATGAGCATACGGTACACTTTCCAAGGAAACAACCTCAGGTCCACAGTATCAATTCTATTGGAAACATTTCAACTACTACTATTGGAGGTTTTGAATTTCCTCTTCCTACTGTCAAGAAGACATATGATATTCTTATTTTTGGGGACATACATATCCCCATTGAGGTAACCTAGTGTTATTCGAAAATTCTCCAGTTTCATGTTATTCGGAAAGAGTTTATTAACAAGACCTGATCAACCTTGTTAATGGATTCCTTTTGACGAGCATGAGATGGGTGAATCTAGATAGCACAACCTGTTGTACCCTTCTTTTACTTTCTGTTAATTAGATTAAATAAAGCAAAAATAGTATTTTCTACCTGTTTCTAGAGTTATCCGTGCAATAAAAAATATCCCGAAAATAAAAGTTCTCCAAATGCCCTCAAAATGAAATATGATTTTTTTCTAAAATATTTGAGAATATTTGGCACAGAGAACACAACAGGGGAGCCAGCACCTGGCCACGAGGGTCTAGGGCGCGCCCATCCTCACTGGGCACGCCCCTGCCTCATGGGCCCCACGTGGCCCCCCTCCACTTATTCCTGCACCCACACACTCCTTATTCCTTCCAAAACAATTACTATCCAGCTCAAGCATGAGTTCTAGGTCATCTTGCTGCCATTTTCGATCTCCTTGCTCAAAGCTCCATTCAAAAAACTGTCTTGGGAGATTGTTCCTTGGTATGTGACTCCTCCATTGGTCCAATTAGTTTTTGTTCTAGTGCTTTATTTATTGCATTTTTTTGCTGCAGTGGTGACCTTGTTCTTGAGCTTGTATGTTAAATTTCTTTGGTCCCAAGTAGTTCTAATGCATGATATAGTCTCTAGGAACTTGTAGGAGTTGTAGCTATCAATCTTGTTGAGTCTGGTTCACTTTAATTTTGAGTCACTAAAAATTTCAGAAAAATGCATAGGAAAATCCTCCAAGGTGGTTCCTCAAGGAAGCAAGGACCAAGGCTCGTGATGCGTGAGCCGGACGATGAATTACCGAGGGAAGCTCAAGTGCGGCCTTGTGAATGGCCGTCAGAGGAGTTTATGGTTCGGGCAGGCATTAAGGAGGAGTTTGACACATATGCAAAAGGGATATATACTATAACCAGGGAGGAGGCAAATGAGTATGAAGAGACGATGAGAGGAGCTCATCTCGAGGATGCAGCTTGTCAGGCAGTAGCCGATGCATCTCAGTTCCACCCCAACTACGACTTTGGATATCCATTAGGCCAATATTGGCCATAGACCAACTTAGACCAAAATCCTAAGCTTGGGGGAGTACGTATTTCTCACCGACATTACATTCACGTTCACACACTTATTCTAGTTGTCGGTGCTCACACTCTTTCATTGTACTATCCATGCTAGTTTCAATTCTTTTCTTAGTCTTTTTCTTGGGTGCTAGAAAAACCTTAAGAAAAATAAAAAAATTAGTTGTAGCTTTTAGGTAGTTTACTTTCCATGCATGTAGTAGTAGTAATTAAAAGAAAACCCAAAAAGATTTCTCGTTCTTCTTTTGCTTGTTGGGAGCTTTGCCGTGTAAATAGTTTCTTTTCTTTCTTTGGGGGTCAAGAGGAGAATACCATGATTGAAAATGTTTAGTGGTTTTCATATTCTTTATTGTTAATTTAACCTTGAGCCATATTACTTTGTCTACTCCCTTGTATTAAATTCTTGCAGATTCCAGCTTAGTCCAATACACATGCACTATTATTGTTATCCACACCGTTCGGTCGTGCGAGTGAAAGGAAATAATGACGATATATGATGGACTGATTGAGATGAGAAAAGCTGGTATGAACTCAACCTCTCTTGTTTTTGTAAATGTGATAGTTCATCGTTCCTGATTCAGCTTGTTATGAATGAAACATGCTTGCAATGACAATTAGAGATCATAGCTGCTCATGCCATGCTTAATTAGGTAAGAGTTTATAATGGTCTATCTTGCGTGCCAACATGATATTAAAATGGCTGTGATGTGGTATGATAGGGTGGTACCCTCCTTTGAACGATTCACGTGGTTTGACTTGGCACATGTTCACGCATGTAGTTGAAACAAAATCAACATAGCCTCCGTGATATTTATGTTCATGGTGATTTATATCCTACTCATGCTTGCACTTATTGTTGATTAATTTTAATGCATGTTCATGACTGTTGTCGCTCTCTAGCTGGTCGCTTCCTAGTCTCTTTCTAGCCTTCACCTGTACTAAGCGGGAATACTGCTTGTGCATCCACTTCCATAAACCCCAAAGTTATTCCACATGAGTCCACCATACCTTCCTATATGCGGTATCTACCTGCCGTTCCAAGTAAATTTGTATGTGCCAAACTCTAAACCTTCAAATGAAATTCTGTTTTGTATGCTCGAACATCTCATGTATCAACTAGGGCTGTCTATATCTTCCATGCTAGGTGGGTTATTATCACGATGAGTGGACTCCGCTCATCATTCATGAGAAAATGGCTGGTAATGAGGGATGCCCAGTCGCATGCTCAAATCATAATAATTAAACAAAACTCCCCCAGGGTTGTTGCTGGTTTGGACGGTACCCATTGTTTCGGGCTAGCCGTGGAGTGTGCTTGTTGGTGGTTGGGGGAGTATAAACTTTACCATTCTATTTGGGAACCGCCTATAATGTGTGTAGCATATAAGATATCGAGATTCTTGGTTGTTATGTTGACAATGAGAGTATACTGCTCAAAATATTATTCATCTCTATTTTAAAATCGAGCTCTAGCACCTCCTCAAATCCCTGCTTCCCTCTGCGAAGGGCCTATCTATTTACTTTTATGTTGAGTCACCATCCTCTTATTAAAGAGCACCAGTTGGAGAGCACCACTGTCATATGCATGTATTGCTATTAATTTGCATTGAGTATGATTGTGACTGGATCTCTTTTACCATGAATTACAATGTCTAGTCAGTCCTTGATCTTTAAAGGTGCTCTGCATTTATGTTTTGCGGTCACAGAAAGGGCTAGCGAGATACCATCTTGTTATATCATATTATGATTGTTCTGAGAAAGTGTTGTCATCCGAGGTTTATTATTATTACTCGCTAGTTGATTATGCCATTGATATGCGTAAACATGAGACCTGGAAGTTATTGTGAATGTGGTTAGTTCATGATCTTTGTTGAAAACTTGAATGCTAGCTTTACATATTTACAACAACAAGAGCAAATAGAGTTTGTCAAAGTTTTTCTTTATCACTTTCAGTTTATCAACTGAATTTCTTGAGGACAAGCAAAGGTTTAAGTTTGGGGGAGTTGATACGTCTCCAACGTATCTACTTTTCCAAACACTTTTTCCCTTGTTTTGGACACTAACTTGCATGACTCGAATGGAACTAACCCGGACTGACGCTGTTTTCAGTAGAACTGTCATGGTGTTGTTTTTGTGCAGAAATAAAAGTTCTCGGAATCACCTGAAATTCAACGGAGAATTATTTTGGAATATATAAAAAATATCTGCGGAAAGAACCAAGCCAGGGGGCCCACACCCTGTCCTCGAGGGTGGGGGGGGCCTGCCTCGTGGGCCCCCTGTTGCTCCACCGACGTCTACCCCGACTCCATATATTCACTTTCGGGGAGAGAAAAATCAGAGAGGAAGAATTATCGCGTTTTACGATACGGAGCCGCCGCCAAGCCCTAATCTCTCTCGGGAGGGCTGATCTGGAGTCCGTTCGGGGCTCCGGAGAGTGGAGATCGTCTCCATCGTCATCATCAACCTCCCTCCATCACCAATTCCATGATGCTCACCGCCATGCGTGAGTAATTCCATCGTAGGCTTGCTGGACTGTGATGGGTTGAATGAGATTTACCATGTAATCGAGTTAGTTTTGTTAGGGTTTGATCCCTAGTATCCACTATGTTCTAAGATTGATGTTGTTATGACCTTGCCATGCTTAATGCTTGTCTCTAGGGCCCGAGTGCCATGATTTCAGATATGAGCCTATTATGTTTTCATGAATATATGTGTGTTCTTGATCCTATCTTGGAAGTCAATAGTCACCTACTATGTGTTATAATCCGGCAACCCCGAAGTGACAATAGTCGGGACCACTCCCGGTGATGATGGTAGTTTGAGTTGTTCATGTATTCACTATGTGTTAATGCTTTGGTCCGGTACTTTATTAAAAGGAGGACTTAATATCCCTTAGTTTCCACTAGGACCCCGCTGCCACGGGAGGGTAGGACAAAAGATGTCATGCAAGTTCTTTTCCATAAGCACGTATGACTATATTCGGAATACATGCCTACATTACATTGATTAACTGGAGCTAGTTCTGTGTTACCCTAGGTTATAACTATTACATGAGGAATCACATCCAACATAATTCTCCATCACCGATCTAATGCCTACGAGCTTTTCACATATTGCTTGTTGCTTATTCACTTTTCCATTGCTACTGTTACAATTACTGCAAAAACACTTTCGCTACTTTTGCTACCGTTACCATTACTTCCGTATTACTTTGCTACTAAATTACCTTGCTGCAGATACTAAGTTTCTAGGTGTGTTTGAATTGACAACTCAACTGCTAATACTGAAGATTATTCTTTGGCTCCCATTGTGTCGGATCAATAAATTTGGGTTGAATACTTTACCCTCGAAAACTGTTGCGGTCCCCTTCACTTGTGGGTTATCAACCAAGACGTTGGATAAATAGTGTTTATGCATATGACCGAACACCCCAGTAATATTTACATGGGGGCTGAAGCCGACGACTGGAAACTTTCAGATTTAAATGAATGACCACACATGAGATGAAAGTCGCTCACATTATAGTAGCGCAAAAATTATATATACATTGGTTCATAAGCTTAAGTCTTTACAACCGGATACAATTACTCAAAGATAATATCCTTTGAGCACTGGCCTTCTACAAGGCGGGCGCCTTCTATGACGTCCTCAAAGTATCTCTCCGGCTTGCGGTGCTACTTGCCTTCGGGCGGGCCAGCAGTGGCTATGTCCTACGCCTTCATCTTCGCCTAGTGCATTTTCACGCGGGCGAAGGCCATCCGAGCACCTTCTATGTAGGCCGAACGGTTCAACGCATCGACCCACGGACTCGCTTCGACGAGCCGCTTCACCAATCCGAAGTAACTACTTGGGATTGGCTCAGCGGGCCACAGCTGGACTATCAAGTCCTTCATGGCTGAACCCGCCATGTTGTGCAGCTCGACCAGCTGCTTCATCTGGTCGTTGAGGGCCACCGAATGTTTTGTCGCATTGAACTGCGACCAGAACAGCTTCTTCGTGTTGTTTTCCTCCTGGGCTCAGAAGTATTGGGCGGCGTGAGCACTGCTCCTCGGGAGATCCGCAAACACGCCTGAAGAACTCCATAACCGTGTCAGCCCAAGGTACTTCTGCCCTCCGAAGATGCTCTGTAAGAGAAAAGTCTTACCAGATGTTATCTTCCGCGCGTGCTTGATTTCCTCGCAGACGATTCGCGACTCGCTTCGCGTCTCCTGGGCAGCACTAACTGCCGTAGTGAGCACGGATGCTTGTTCCTAAGTCGTTTTTCCAATGCGTCGCATTTGCGAATAGCATCGTTGAGCTCAATTTCGACTTCGGCCACCTGAGCCTCATGCTTTTGGCATGCAGCCTTTTCGGCCTCTAGATCGGCAACCGCTTTGTCAGTGGCTGCCTTGCTCGCCTTGGCCTCCTTCTTGGCCTTCGCGAGGTCGCCCTTGAGAGCCTCGAGCTCAGTGGCGCCAATTGTTTAATACAACATATCACAAAGAGAATATACTCAAAATCAAATAAAATTATTAGTCTTCTTGACATCTCAATTTTTTCAAATCCGCATACCTTGCGTCTCAACCATATGCTGGTTGACGCGGTCGAGGTCCGCGTTGGCCTCTGAGAGCTTTTGATTTAGTTCGGCAACTTCTGCAGCTTGTGCAGTTGCCGCAACTAGTGAAGCCTGTTCAAATGCAAAAGCATACAATTTAGCTCTATAATATGCTATATTATGGATACTTCGTCCGATTCTGTTCAGAATCACACAAAGCATCACGGGCTACTGGCTATATATGTGCATATGAAATAAATAAAGTTCCATAAAGAACATTACATTGCATACCTCGAAGCCTGTTAGTAGGCTGTTGAAGGCTTCATTCAGTCCACCTTTGACGTACTGAATCTTCTTCATCACCGCACCCATTATGGTGCGGTGCTCCTCCACGACGGAAGCACTTTGTAGTGCTCCCTCTTGAGGGTCCGATGCCTCCGAATTGACACCGGGCGCCGTAGGAACAGTTGTATCCTCCCCCGCCTTGGGGGTCTAGTCTATGGACTGCGGAGCCACACTAGGCTCTGGGTTAGTATTCGGCAGGGCCCCGGATTGTTTGGGCCCCCCGTCTTCGGTCTCCATGGGGACTATTTCCCCATGGTTAGCGGCAGCCGAGGTGTTACCCTCGGTCACCTCATCACCTGCCCCGCCCCCATCTCCTTGATCAGGAGACGCACGCTAGGAGGACACTTCAGTGTCCCCGCGAGCCACGGGCGATGGATCTCGGACCGGCGGGTCGCTCTCCGTCTCTCCAGACGGCAGAGAGTTCCCCTCCGATAAGGAGGCATTGGGGTGTGCACGGGGAGGGCTGTAGGTCAGCAGGTGAGAAATATTTAAAAAACATTAATATGCTGAATAAACAAACTGCGGTAATTAATATATCCAAACAACTTAAGTTTCGGCTAGGGGCTTCTTCCTAGGCCTCACCACAAAGCTATGTTCGAATGATGAGTCCGAATGGGCGGGGAGGTTTAGCCTCCTCCGGGGTGCGGCCTTGCCTGCGTCAGCAGGGGCCGCCCTCTTCTCCCCCTTGCCCTGGGTGGGGGATTCTTCTTCTTCATCATCCTCCTCCTCTTCGAAGGAGAGGATGTTGATCTCCTCGGACTTCGCGTCCGCAGGGCGGGGGCCGCTCTTGGCCTCCTTGCTCTTCTTCTTGGGCATCTTGTCTGGCGCCGGAACCAGCATCGCTAACAGTTGATGTGTGGCTAGGTCTTCTGGCAAAGGGGCCGGACACTTGATCTGAACTGCCTTCTTCATCCAGATCTGTAAATCACGTAAAAACTCCAATTCCTATTATCGTTAAAATGAGGAGGGAATATATGTTCAACGGAGTTTTTTATTACCTCTACTGCGGTAAACGCAGTGGTGTAGCCTAAGTCCTCAGTTCCCTCTGGCCACTCCTTTTGGCTCTTGAAGAGGTGTTTTTAGATCTCTTCATGCGTGAAGCCGTATAGATGCTTCAAGGGCCGAGCTCCTGCCGGATCGAACTACCCTAGAGAGGAGTCCTGGCGTTGGCAAGGAAGGACGAGTCGGGCCAGCATTACCTGAACCATAGTTGTGAGTTGGTAGTCGTTGGTGATCATGCCGGACACGCGGCCTTGGAGTGCCGCCACCTCCATCTGAGACCCCCAATTCGGACTCTTATCGGTCTAGGAGGTTAGCCTCTCCGGGGGTCCAGATTTGAAAGCAGGCACCGCCACCCATTTGGCGTCGCGGGGCTCGGTGATATAGAACCACTCATGCTGCCAAACCTTGTTCCTCTCCACGAACGACCCCTTTGGCCAGGTTGCATTCGTGAGCTTGCTTATCATAGCACCCCCACACTCCACATGTTGCCCGTCCACCACCTTCTGCTTCACGTTGAAGGTCTTGAGCCATAGGCCGAAGTGTGGGGGAACGCGGAGGAAAGCTTCACACACCACTATGAAAGCGAAGATGTGAAGGATTGAATTCGGGGTTAGATCATGGAAATCCAGCCCGTATAAAAACAGTAGACCCCGTACGAAGGGGTGAATAGGGAATCCTAGCCCCCTAACAAAGTGTGAGAGGAACATGACTCTCTCACCCGCCTCCGGGACGGAATCACCTGATCCTGGGCGGGGACTCGGTGCGTGATGTTGGCGGCGAGGTAGCCCGCGCTCCGGAGATCCTCCACGGTCTTCTCAGTAACCATGGAGGCCTCCCACTTGCCTCTGGCGCCGAATCCAGCCATTGCTTGGGAAGGAAGTGGTGGTTGAGGAACTGAGAGCGGCGGGTGCAAGAGATGACGATGCTAGGGCTGGAAAAATTGGATGGCTAGGGCTTGAGGAAGGCGTGGGGCTGATCGAAGGGATTGATATCCTTTTATAATGTTGTGAATACAGAACATCCCCCCACTTTAGCCATAAACATCACCGGTTCCCAAAGCAGTCGTGCATAATGCGCGACTTGGATGCTCATGTCACATTGATAAGAATCCCATAATAAGCGGGCATGGTCTCTGTTTTGATAAGACGTGTCAGTGGGGTTATACCTCGAAACGCAAAACTAGGGCCAAGTAAAACGGTTCGATATGTTAGTGGGATGGACGCGACGCCTTCACCAAAAAGTTGTCAGTAAAGACACAATATTTGTTTTCTTTCGATACCTTGCCCTCAAGGCTAAGGGTTATACTAACCATGCAGAACCGAACACAGTACACTCTTTGCATAAGATAGTGCCTTGATATGTTCAGAAGAAGACACCCGCCTTGCAATTACGAAGACAATACGGAAGCCGAACTCATCGTCATCGAAGACAGGTTTAGGGGCTACTAAGGGAGTCCTGGATTGAGGGGTCCTCATATGGCCGGATAACTCGTTGTTGGACGGACTGGTGGGCCGTGAAGATCATCGCTAAAGATCATCTCTCGTATCCGGATAAGACTCCTGTGTCCGTATAATGGCAGGTTTTAGGTTCGGGTGTAATATTTCCTTCCTCTGCAAGATGGTCATGTAAAAACCCTAGGGCCCTCCGGTGCATATATAAACGGGAGGGTTTAGTCAGTAGAGGCTGAAGAACAACAATAGCCGATTCATAGCAATCACCTTGGTTATAATTCTAGGGTTTAGCCATTATGATCTCGAGGTAGATCAACTCTTGTAATTATATTCATCAAGATCAATCAAGCATGAGTAGGGTTTTACCTCGATCGAGAGGGCCCGAACCTGGGTAAACACTGTGTCCCTTGTCTCCTGTTACCATCGATCCACAGACGCATAGTTCGGGACCCCCTACCCGAGATCCGCTGGTTTTGACATCGACAGCCGCCTTGGCGGGCGACGAGGTCCCCGAGGATCTTCCTCCTTGGGAACTGCAGGGCTCCACCAACACCTCCATACTTGTCGAGCACCCGGTATACTTCGTCAGCACGATGTTGCGTGATGCGCGGGCGCGCTACCCCATGCCCCAGAAGCTCCTGCTAGCGCTCCTTGTGGCCTCTCGGAAGCTACGCCACTACTTCCAAGGTCACCCGGTCAAGTTTGTCTTAGCTTACCCTTTGGAAAGGGTACTCCATAGCCCCAATGCGGTAGGAAGAGTCGCCGAATGGAATATCGAGCTACAAGCATTTGAGGTGGAATTCAGCATGACCCGGATCATCAAAGGAGCAGCCCTCGCTGATTTCGTGGCAGAATGGACTGATGTCCCAGACCAGGGAGTGAGCGAGGACCGCTCCCTCGCCCTAGGAGATGAAGCCCCGGATGGTTGGGTCATGTACTTTGACGATGCCTTCGCGTGTCAGGGCGCGGGAGCTCGAGTCGTGCTCATTTCTCCCACCATGCACAAGCTCTACTACGTCGTGCAACTATGCTTCCAGAATGGCAAAAAGGTCTCCAACAACATTGTAGAGTACGAGGGCCTGATTGGTGGCATCAAAGCCGCGGCGGCGTTGGGGGTGAAGCTCCTTACCATCAAGGGCGACTCCCAGCTCCTCGTCAACTTCTCCAACAAGGCATATATACCGAAGGACAAGCACATGGAGGCCTACCTCGAGGAGGTACGCAAGATCGAGAAACGGTTCCTAGGTTTCGAACCGCAACACATGCCGCGAGGCACAAACTAGGAGGCGGATGACATAGCCAAAAGAGCATCTCGGCGATTGCCCCAAGATCCCGACATCTTTGAAGAGCGGCTTTTCAAGCCATCGGCATCCCCCAAGCATCAAGCCGGCGTCACCTGATACGTCCATTTTGCATCATGTTTTCTTACTGTTCTTTATAACATTTTACCCATAATAATGCTTTTTGGGGTAATTCGAATGCCTTTTCTCTCATAATTTGCAAGGAACATACCAAGAGGGAGAATTCTGACAGTTGGAAATCTATACATGGAAAAGCTACGTCAGGCCACCTATTCTGCACAACTCCAAACAAGCTAATACTTTACGGAGATTTTTTATGGATTATTTAATAAATACTGGAGTCAATAAACACCAGAGGGGCCACACTAGGTGGGCACAACCCACCTGGGCGTGCCAGGCCCACCAGGAGCGCCCTGGTGGGTTGTGGCCTCCTCGGCCCACCTCCGGTGCCCATCTTCTGGTATATAAGTCATTTTGACCTAGAAAAATAAAGGAGAAGGCTTTCAGGATGGAATGCTGCCGTCTCGAGGCAGAACTTGGGCAGGAGCACTTTTGCTCTCCGGCGGAGCGATTCCGCCGCGCAAACTTCCCACCCGGAGGGGGAAATCATCGTCGTCATCATCACCAACCACTCTCCCATCTTGGAGAGGGAAATCTCCATCAACATCTTCAATAGCACCATCTCATCTCAAACCCTAGTTCATCTCTTGTATTCAATCTTGTTGCCGAAACTACAGATTGGTGCTTGTGGGTGACTAGTAGTGTTGATTACATCTTGTAGTTGATTACTATATGGTTTATTTGGTGGAAGATTATATGTTCATATCCATTATGCTATATATTACCTCTCTAATCTTGAGCATGTTCATCACTTGTGAGTAGTTACCTTTGTTCTTGAGGTCACGGGAGAAATCATGTTGCAAGCAATCATGTGAATTTGGTATGTGTTCGATATTTTGATAGTATCTATGTTGTGATTCCCTTAGTGGTGTCATGTGAACGTCGACTACATGACACTTCACCATATTTGCGCCTAAGAGAATGCATTGTAGAGTAGTAATTAGATGGTGGGTTCCGAGAGTGACAGAAACTTAAACCCCAGTTTATGCCCTATTCTGTAAGGGACCGATTTGATCCAAAAGTTTAATGTTCTGGTTACAATTTATTCTTAATACTTTTCTCATACTAGCGGATGCTTGCGGGAGGGTTAATTATAAGTAGGAGCTTTGTTGAAGTAAGAACAACACCTAAGCACCAATCCACCCACATATCAAATTATCAAAGTAGCAAACACAAATCAAACCAACATGATGAAAGTGACTAGATGAAATTCCCGTGTACCCTCAAGAACGCTTTGCTTATCATAAGAGACCGTTTTGGCCTGTCCTTTGCCTCAAAAGGATTGGAATACCTTGCTGCATACTTGTTACTATTATCTTTTCTTACTCATTACAAATTATCTTGCTATCAAACAACTCGCTACTTACAGTTTGAGCACTTGCAGACATTACCTTACTAAAAACAACTTGTCATTTCCTTCTGCTCCTCAGTGGGTTCGGCACTCTTACTTATCGAAAAGAGATACAATTGATCCCCTATACGTGTGGGCCATCAAGGCTATTTTCTGGCGCCGTTGCTGGGGAGTGAAGCACCTTTGGTAAGTGGAATTCGGTAAGGAAACATTTATATAGTGTGGTGAAATTTATTGTCACTTGTTACTATGGAAAACAATCCTTTGAGGGGTTTGTTCGGGGTATCTTCACCCCGTCCGGAACCACAATTAGCTACCCCTCAACTCGCTGCACCTACTGAAAATATTGAATATGAAATCCCTTCGGGTATGATAGAACAACTGCTAGCTGATCCTTATGCAGGAGATGGAACTGAACATCCTCACATGCACTTGATATATGTGGAACAAATTTGTAGATTGTTTAAGCTTGGAGGTTTACCCGGGGATGAAGATATGAGAAAGGTTTTCCCTTTATCTTTGAAGGGAAAAACATTAGCATGGTATAGATTATGCAATGATATTGGATCATGAAATTGGAATTGTTTGAAATTGGAGTTCCACCAAAAAACTATCCTATGCATCTAGTTCATCGTGATCAGAGTTATATATATACATAATTTTTGGCCTCGTGAAGGAGAAAGTATCGCTCTAGCTTGGGGTAAGCTTAAGTCAATGTTATATTCTGCCCCAATCATGAGCTCTCAAGAGAAATTATTATCCAGAATTTTTATGCTCGGTTTTCTCGTAATGATGAAACCATGCTTGATACTTCTTGTGCTGGTTCTTTTATGAAGAAGACTATTGAATTCTGGTGGGATCTTTTGGAAAGAATTAAACGCAACTCTGAAGAGTGGGAACTCGACGAAGGTAAAGAGTCAGGTATTAAACTTAAATATGATTGTGTTCAATCTTTTATGGATACCGATGCTTTTCAAAAGTTTAGCACCAAATATGGACTTGACTCTGAGATAGTAGCCTCCTTTTGTGAATCATTTGCTACCCATGTTGAACTCCCTAAAGAGAAGTTGTTTAAATATCACCCATCTATTAAAGAAGTAATTAAAGAACCAGTGCCAGTTAAAGAAGAAACTATACTGCATAATGTTGATCCAGTTGTTCCTTCTGCTTATATTGAGAAACCACCTTTCCCTGCTAGGATAAAGGAACATGCTAAAGTTTCAACTGTGGTTAATAGAAGTTATATTAGAACACATAAACCAGATGAGCAAATTAAAGTAGAACCTAATGTTGCTATGGTAAAGGATCTCTTGGAAGAAAATGTAGATGGGCATGTTATTTGCTTTAATGAAGAGGCTGCTAGAATTTCCAAACCTGATTGAAAAGATAAACATAGACCCGTTGTGGGCATGCCTGTTATTTCATTTAAACTACGAGATCATTTCTATCATGGTTTATGTGACATAGGTGCTAGTGTGAGTGCTATTCCCTTCTCTTTATACCAAGAAATTATGAATGACATAGCACCTGCAAAAATAGAAGACATTGATGTCACTATTAAACTTGCTAATAGAGATACTATATCACCAATTGGGATTTTTAGAGATGTTGAAGTCTTGTGTGGGAAAATAAAATACCCTACTGATTTTCTTGTTCTTGGTTCCCCATAAGATGACTTCTGTCCCATTATCTTCAGTAGACCTTTCTTGAATACAGTTAATGCT
>LR738713.1:348649148-348681600 GCA_902687465.1 Secale cereale
TCAACTCTTGTAACCCCTATACTCACCAAAGTCAATCAAGCAGGAAGTAGGGTATTACCTCCATCAAGATGGCCTGAACCTGGGTAAACATCGTGTCCCTTGCCTCTTGTTACCTTCGATCCTTAGATGCACAGTTCGGGACCCCCTACCCGAGATCTGCCGGTTTTGACACTGACATTGGTGCTTTCATTAAGAGTTCCACTGTCCTGTCATTGAAAGGCCCGATGGCTCGCCTTGTCATCAATGACAGTATCACTTCCGGAGGTGCCCTAGTTTCAGGGCAAACCCTTCGACTTGGCGGTTTCACTATGGGTGCCCGTTCAGCCATTAAGCCGAAAGCGAATCCCCGAGTCACCGAAAACTCTCTTCATATCATCCCTGAATACTCCGACAAGATGGACCCAATAGATCTGTCGTCTTTGAATGAGTTGCTAGATCGCATCGCCACCTTGGGGGTCTCAACCGACTATGATCGGATCGGGCTTAAACCCGACCAAAGAGAGATTAAAACTCCATCGGTCACCCATCAGGTAGCGATTGTGGAGGAACAAGGTGATAACAACTCTTCTCCTATGTAGAGAAAAAATTACATTTGGATTTCCGAACTCGGAAAACCAAATACCCATCCTCAGGAGGACACACCCTGTCCCGCGAACACAAAATCAGACGTCAAGCCGAAGAGTCCACCGGAGACACTGAGACCTGGGTCGGTAACCTCGGAAATTCCTCAAACTCCGGACTCCACAGGTGGACAGGGCGCGAATTTAATCCCGCCCACCCACCAGAAGCAATATTCTCCAATCAATTCCGACCATCCGGACATATCCGACCTAATGCATGTTGATACGTCTCCAACATATCTATAATTTTTGATTGTTCCATGCTATTATATTATCATTCTAGGATGTTTAGTGGGCTTTAATATACACTTTTATATGATTTTTGGGACTAACCTATTAACCCATATCCCAGTGCCAGTTTCTGTTTCCCTTGTTTTCGAGTATCGCAGAAAAGGAATACCAAACGGAGCCCAATTGACCTGGAACTCAACGGAGGTTGTTTTTGGACCAGAAGAAGCCCAGGGAGTACCGGAGATGGACCATAAGAGTCCCGAGCTGCCCACGAGGGTGGGGGGTGATACGTCTCCAACGTATCTATAATTTTTTATTGTTCCATGCTATTATTTATGATGTTTTGGATGTTTAATGGGATTTTTTATAAACTTTTATATTATTTTTGGGACTAACCTACTAACCCAAAGGCCCAGTCCAGATTGCAGTTTTTGCCTGTTTTAGGGTTTTACAGAAAAGGAATATCAAACGGAGTCCAAACGGAATGAAACCTTCGGGAGAGATATTTTTGGAGCAAAATACACACGGGAGACTTGAGAACCACATAGTAGGGCTGACGTGGCATCCACGTATAGGGCGCGCCCCTGCCTCGTGGGCACCCCGTATGGCCCCCGGTGCCCTCCTTCCTCCTATATATTCCTACGTACCCCGAAACCATCAGAACAACACAGAAAACCCTAGTTCCACCGCTGCAACCTTATGGTCCCGTGAGATCCCATCTTGGGGCCTGTTTCGGAGCTCCACCGGAGGGGGGATCTTCCACGAAGTGCTTCTACATCATCATCTTCGCCTCACCATGAGTTGTGAGTAGTTTACCGCAGACCTTCGGGGTCCATAGCTAGTATCTAGATGGCTTCTTCTTTCTCTTTGGATCTCAATACCAAGTTCTCCTCGGTCTTCCAGGAGATCTATTCGATGTAATCTCTTTTTGCGGTGTGTTTGTCGAGATCCGATAAAGTGTGGGTTTATGATCAAGATTATCTATGAGAAATATTTGGTTCTTTTCTGAACTCTTTATGTATGATTATAATATCCTTGCAAGTCTCTTCGAATTATTGGTTTGGTTTGGCCTACTAGATCTATAGTTCTTGTAATGGGAGAAGTGCTTGGCTTTGGGTTCAATCTTGCGGTGTCCTTTCCCAGTGACAGTAGGGGCAGCAAGGCACGTATTGTATTATTTCCATCGAGGATAAAAAGATGGGGTTTATATCACTATGTTTGAGTTTATCCCTCTACATCATGTTATCTTGCTTAAGCCGTTACTCCCTTCTTATGAACTTAATAATCTAGATGCATGCTGGATAGCGGTCGATGTGTGGAGTAATAGTAGTAGATGCAAAGTCGTTTCGGTCTACTTGTCTCGGACATGATGCCTATGTATTATGATCATGCCTAGATAGTCTCATAATTATTCGCTTTTCTATCAATTGCTCGACAGTAATTTGTTTACCCGCCGTAGAATATCGCTATCATGAGAGAAGCCACTAGAGAACACTATGGCCCCCGGGTCTATTCTCAACATATCAATCTACAATCTACTTTACTTTTCCGCTTTTACTTTCTCTTCTTATATCCAAAAATACCAAAAATATCAAACTATCATCTCTATCAGATCTCACTTTCGTAAGTGACCGTAAAGGGATTGACAACCCCTTATCGCGTTGGCTGCGAAGTTCTTATTTGTTTGTGCAGGTGCGAGGGACTCGCATGTGGTCTCCTGCTGGATTGATACCTTGGTTCTCAAAAACTGAGGGAAATACTTACGGTACTGCGCTGCATCACCCTTTCCTCTTCGAGGGAATGCAACGCAAGCTCGAGAAGTAGCAAGAAGAATTTCTGGCGCCGTTGCCGGGAAGGCTTACGCAAAAGTCATATACCAAGTACCTATCACAAACCCTTATCATTCGCATTACATTTTTGCGTCTTGTTTTCCTCTCCCCCACTTCACCCTTGCCGTTTTAGTCGCCCTTCTTCTACCGTGTGTTTATCGTTCACTTGCTTGTGTGTTGGATTGCTCGCTAGTCACTATGGCTCAGAACAATACCAAATTGTGTGACTTCTCCAATACCAACAATAATGATTTTATTAGCACTCCGATTGCTCCTATTACCAATGCTGAATCTTGTGAGATCAATGCTGCTCTATTGAATCTTATAATGAAAGATCAATTCTCCGGCCTTCCTAGTGAAGATGTCGATACCCATCTAAACAGCTTTGTTGATTTGTGTGATATGCAAAAGAAAAGGGATACGGATAACGATATTGTTAAATTGAAGTTATTTCCGTTTTCACTTAGAGATTGTGCTAAAACTTGGTTTTCCTCTTTGCCTAGAAATAGTATTGATTCGTGGAATAAGTGCAAAGATGCTTTTATCTCTAAGTATTTCCCTCCTGCTAAGATCATCTCTCTTAGAAACGATATTATGAATTTTAAGCAACTAGATCATGAGCATGTTGCACAACCTTGGGAGAGAATAAAATTAATGATACGTAATTGCCCTACACATGGTTTGAACTTATGGATGATTATTCAAAACTTTTATGCTGGCTTGAATTTTGCTTCTAGAAATCTTTTAGATTCGGCCGCATGAGGCACTTTCATGGAAACTACCTTAGGAGAAGCTACAAAACTCCTAGATAATATTATGGTTAATTATTCTCAATGGCACACCGAAAGATCTACTAGAAAAAAAGTGCATGCTATTGAAGAGATTAGTGTTTTGAGTGGAAAGATGGATGAACTTATACAATTATTTGCTGCTAAAAGTGCTTCTTATAATCCTAATGATATGCCTTTGTCCACTTTCATTGAAAATAATAATGAATCTTTGGATGTGAACTTTGTTGGTAGGAATAATTTTGGTAACAATGCTTATAGAGGGAACTTTAATCCTAGGCCTTTTCCTAGTAATTCCTACAACAACTCTTATGGAAAGATGCCTTTTGAATTTGAAACTAGTGTTAAGGAGTTTATGATTTCGCAAAAGAATTTCAATGCTATGCTTGAAGAAAAATTGCTTAAGATTGATGAATTAGCTAGAAGTGTGGATAGAATTACTCTTGATGTTGATTCTTTGAAAGTTAGATCTATCCCACCTAAGCATGATATCAATGAGTCTCTCAAAGCCATGAGAATGTCCATTGATGAATGCAAAGAAAGAACCGCTAGGATGCGTGCTAAAAGAGAGAATTATATAAAAGCGTGTTCTTCTAGTTATCATGAAAAGAAAGATGAAGATCTGAAAGTTATTGATGTGTCTCCTATTAGATCCTTGTTTTCTAGTATGAATCTCGATATAGATAGGATTGGAGATGAGTCTACTTTAAGGTGTCCCAATGATTCGGAGTTTTTAGATCTTGATGCTAAAATTATTAAAAGTGGGAGTGAAGATATTAAAACTTTGCATAGTGATGAACCCACTACTTTGGATTTCAAGGGATTCAATTATGATAATTGCTATTTGATTGATTGTATTTCCTTGTTGCTATCCGTACTAAACACTCCGCATGCTTATAGTCAAAATAAAGCTTTTTTACCAAACACATAGTTGATGCTTTGATGTAGTCTTATGAAGAAAAACTCGAATTAGAAGTTTCTGTCCCTAGAAAGCTTTATGATGAGTGGGAACCTATTATTAAAATAAAAACTAAAGATCATGAATGCTTTGCTTTGTGTGATTTGGGTGCAAGTGTTTCCACTATCCCAAAAACTTTGTGTGATTTGCTAGGATTCCATGAGCTTGATGATTGTTCTTTAAATTTGCATCTTGTGGATTCTACCATTAAGAAACCTATGGGAAGGATTAATGATGTTCTTATTGTTGCCAATAGGAATTATGTGCCCGTAGATTTCATTGTTCTTGATATAGATTGCAATCCTTCATGTCCTATTATTCTTGGTATACCTTTCCTTAGAACGATTGGTGCATTTATTGATATGAAGGAAGGAAATATTAGATTCCAATTTCCGTTAAGGAAAGTCATGGAACACTTCCCTAGAAAGAAAATCAAATTACCATATGAATCTATTATGAGAGCCACTTATGGATTGCCTTCCAAAGATGGCAATACCTAGATCTATCCATGTATCGTGCCTAGCTAGGGGCGTAAAGCGATAGCGCTTGTTGGGAGGCAACCCAATTTTATATTTTTTTGTTTTTGATTCTGTTTAGGAATAAATATTACATCTAGCTTCTGTTTAGATGTGGTTTTGTGTTTTAATTAGTGTTTGTGCCAAGTAGAACCTTTGGGAAGACTTGTGTGAAGTTTATATGATCTTGCTGTGAAAAACAGAATCGTTAGCGCTCGCTAGAATGGTCACCAGATTTTACTGGAGCGTGCTATTTAGTTGATTATTTTTGCATATGATAAGTAGACAAATTCCTCACGTTTACCAATTTAGTTCAATTTATTTGGAGTTATAGAAGTATGCAAAAACTGCAGATTACTACAGGCTGTTCTGTTTTTGACAGATTCTGTTTTTCGTGTGTTGTTTGCTTATTTCGATGCATCTATGAGTAGTATTGGGAAGTATGAATCGTAGATAATTTGTAATACAGTAAGTTTAACACCAATATAAACAAAGAATGAATTCATTGCAGTACCTTTGAGTAGTGGTTTGCTTTCTTATACTAACGAAGCTCACAAGATTTTTGTCTAAGTTTTGTGTTGTGAAGTTTTCAAGTTTTGAGTATTCCTTTGATGGACTATGGAACAAAGAGTGGCAAGAGGCGAAGCTTGGGGATTCCCAAGGAACCCCAAGGTAAAATTCAAGGACAACCAAGAGCCTAAGCTTGGGGATGCCCCGGGTAGGCATCCCCTCTTTCGTCTTAATCTATCGGTAACTATACTTGGAGCTATAGTTTTATTCACCACATGATATGTGTTTTACTTGGAGCATCATGTATAATTTGAGTCTTTGTTTTTTAGTTTTCCACAATTATAATTGCTGGACACACCTATTTGAGAGAGTTAAATATGGCCTAGGAATTGTTAGAACACTCTATGTGCTTCACTTATATCTTTTGAGTTGAATAGTTTTTGCTCTAGTGCTTCACTTATATATTTTAGAGCACGGTGGTGATTATATTTTGTAGAAATTGTTGATCTCTCATGCTTCACTTATATCCTTTTGGGAGTCTATTAAAACAGCGTGGTAATGTTCTTTGGCTATAAAAGTAGCCTTCACATGATAGACATCCAAGATCAATGTAGTAAAAACTTTCACACTAAGTGCATTGAATATGATGAGAAGTTGGATGCTTGATAATTGTTTTGAGATATGAGGATAGTGATATTAGAGTCATGCTAGTGGAGTTATTATGAAATTGAGAAATGCTTGTGTTAAAGTTAGTGATTCCCGTAGCATGCACGTATGGTGAACCGCTATGTGACGAAGTTAGAGCATGAGGTATTTGTAGAGTGTCAACCTTTGTGTGGAGGTCGGGGGCGCGCGAAGGTTAACTCCTACCAACCTCCCCCCTAGGAGCATGCGTTGATTGCTTTGTTTTGATGACTCGTAAATTTTTGCAATAAGTATATGAGTTCTTATGACTAATGTTGAGTCCATGGATATTACGCACTCTCACCCTTCCACCATTGCTAGCCTCTCTTGTACCGCGCAACTTTCGCCGGTACCATACACCAACTACATATCCTTCCTCAAAATAGACACCATATATCTTCCCCAAAACAGCCACCATACCTACCTATCATGGCATTTCCATAGCCATTCCGAGAATATTGCCATGCAACTTTCCACCGTTCCGTTCATATGACACGCTTCATATTGTCATATTGCCATGCATGATCATGTAGTTGACATCGTATTTGTGGCAAAGCCACCATGCATAATCTTTCATACATGTCACTCTTGATTCATTGCATATCCCGGTACACCGCCGGAGGCATTCATATAGAATCATACTTGTTCTAGTATCGAGTTGTAATATCGAGTTGTAATTCAATATAAGTGTGATGATCATCATTATTAGAGCATTGTTCCATGTGAGGAAAGGCCAATAAAAAAAGAGATGGCCCAAAAAAATAGAGAGGGGCTAAATAAAAAAATAAAAAGAAGAAGAGAGAAAGCCCCTCCAAAAAAATGAGAGAAAAGAGAGAAGGGACAATTTCTACTATCCTTTTCCACACTTGTGCTTCAAAGTAGCACCATGTTCTTCATGATAGAGAGTCTCATGTTTAGTCACCTTCATATACTAGTGGGAATTTTCATTATAGAACTTGGGTTGTATATTCCAACGATGGACTTCCTCAAATGCCCTAGGTCTTCATGAGCAAGCAAGTTGGATGCACACCCACTTAGTTTCTTTTGTTGAGCTTTCATACATTTTTAGCTCTAGTGCATCCGTTGCATGGAAATCCCTACTCACTCACATTGAAATCTATTCATGGGCATCTCCATAGCCCATTGATATGCCTAGTTGATGTGAGACTATCTCCCTCCTTTTTGTCTTCTCCACAACCACCTCTCTATTCCACATAGTGTTATATCCATGGCTCACGGTCATGTATTGCGTGAAAGTTGAAAGGTTTGATATAATAGAGTATGAAAAAAAGTGTTTGGATGAAACCGGGGTTGTGCATGATATGAATATGTTGTGTGATGAAGAGGGAGCATAGCCAGACTATATGATTTTCTAGGGATAACTTTCTTTAGCCATAGTATTTTGAGAAGACATGATTGCTTTGTTAGTATGCTTGAAGTATTATTATTTCTTATGTCAATATAGGCTTTTGTCTTGAATCTTTCATATCTGAACATTCAAGCCACAATTAAGAGATTTACATTGAAAACTATGTTGTTAGCATTCCACATCAAAATTCTGTTTTTATCATTTACCTACTCGAGGACGAGCAGGAATTAAGCTCGGGGATGCTTGATACGTCTCCAACGTATCTATAATTTTTGATTGTTCCATGCTATTATTTATGATGTTTTGGATGTTTAATGGGCTTTGTTATACACTTTTATATTATTTTTGGACTAACCTATTAACCCAGAGCCCAGTGCCAGTTTATGTTTTCCCCCTGTTTTAGAGTATCACAGAAAAGGAATATCAAACGGAGTCCAAACGGAATGAAACCTTCGGGAGAGATATTTTTGGAGAAAAACACGCACGGGAGACTTGAGAACCACGGAGTAGGGCTGATGTTGCGTCCACGAGGGTGGGGGGCGCCCCCACCCTAAGGGCGCGCCGCCTGCCTCGTGGGTACCCTGTGTGGCCCCCGGTGCCCTCCTTCCTCCTATATATACCTACGTACCCCGAAACCATCAGAACAACAGAGAAAACACTAGTTCCACCGCCGGAACCTTCTGTTCCCGTGAGATACCATCTTGGGGCCTATTCCGGAGCTCCACCGGAGGATGGATCTTCCACGAAGTGCTTCTACATTAGCATCATCGCCTCACCATGAGTTGTGAGTAGTTTACCACAGACCTTTGGGTCCATAGCTAGTATCTAGATGGCTTCTTCTCTCTCTTTGATCTCAATACCAAGTTCTCCTCGGTCTTCGAGGAGATCTATTCGTGTAATCTCTTTTTGCGGTGTGTTTGTCGAGATCCGATGAATTGTGGGTTTATGATCAAGATTATCTATGAGAAATATTTGGTTCTTTTCTGAACTCTTTATGTATGATTATAATATCCTTGCAAGTCTCTTCGAATTATTGGTTTGGTTTGGCCATAGTGATATAAACACCGCATGTATAGGGATAAACCCAAAGCCAAGCACTTCTCCCATTGCAAGAATTATAGATCTAGTAGGCCAAACCAAACCTATAATTCGAAGAGACTTGCAAGGATATTATAATCATACATAAAGAGTTCAGAAAATAACCAAATATTTCTCATAGATAATCTTGATCGTAAACCCACAATTCATCGGATCTCGACAAACACACCGCAAAAAGAGATTACATGGAATAGATCTCCTCGAAGACCGAGGAGAACTTGGTATTGAGATCCAAAGAGAGAGAAGAAGCCATCTAGATACTAGCTATGGACCTGAAGGTCTGTGGTAAACTACTCACAACTCATGGTGAGGCGATGATGATGATGTAGAAGCACTCTGTTGTAGATACCCCCCTCCGGCGGAGCTCCGGAACAAGCCCCAATATGGAATCTCACGGGAACAGAAGGTTGCGGCGGTGGAACTAGGGTTTTCTCTGTTGTTCTGATAGTTTCGGGGTACATAGGTATATATAGGAGGAAGGAGGGCACCGGGGGCCAGACGGGGTGCCCATGAGGTAGGGGGCGCGCCCTATAGGGGGCCGCCCCCACCCTCGTGGACGCCACATCAGCCCTACTCCGTGGTTCTCAAGTCTCCCGTGCGTATTTTGCTCCAAAAATATCTCTCCCGAAGGTTTCATTCCGTTTGGACTCCGTTTGATATTCCTTTTTTGTAAAACCCTAAAACAGGAAAAAAAACAGCAATCTAGACTGGGCCTTTGGGTTAGTAGGTTAGTCCCAAAAATAATATAAAAGTGTATAACATAGCCCATTAAACATCCAAAACATCATAAATAATAGCATCGAACAATCAAAAATTATAGATACATTGGAGACCTATCAGTAGTCATCAAAACCAAGCATGTTGAATCATTGGTGGATGACTTACGCCTTACATTCGACAACCTCCGAACATATGACATAAAGCTCAATCCAGAAAAGTGCATTTTCGGCGTCCCTGCCGGCAAACTACTCGGGTTCATTGTTTCCAATAGAGGAATTGAAGCAAACCCAGCCAAAATTTGAGCCCTGTCACAATTGGCAACACCAACTAACCTCAAGCAGGTCCAAAAACTAGCCGGGTGCGTGGCAGCTTTGAGCCGTTTTATCTCCAGACTAGGAGAGAAAGCATTGCCATTGTATCTCCTGCTCCGACTCATCGACAACTTTGTATGGACGGATGCCGCAACAGCTGGACTGGAGGAAATAAAAACCTTGCTAGCAAGCAACCTCATCCTGGCCGCACCAAACGTCGGTGAACCAATGTTGCTCTACATATTGGCAACTCACCAGGTAATGAGTGCGGTGCTCGTCATTGAACGAGAAGAGGAGGGGCATAAATTCCTAACTCAAAAACCAGTATACTACGTATCGACGGTCCTCACACCAAGCAAATCCCGATACCCGCATTATCAAAAGATAGCATATGCGGCCTTTATGGCATCCCGCAAGCTGCAACACTATTTTCAAGAGTGCTCGATCACGGTGGCTTCAGAGGTACCACTCAATGATATTATAAACAACCGGGACGCCACCGGCTGGATCGCCAAATGGGCTATTGAGCTCTTACCATTTGAAATAGCATACAAACCATGCCGAGCAATCAAATCTCAGGTGTTTGCCGACTTCATCGCCGAATGGATAGAGGCTGAACTCCCTAAAGAGTACGGCACGTATTCCAACTGGGTGATGCACTTCAATGGCTCTAAAATGCTAGCCGGACTTGGGGCTGGTGTCGTCTTGACACCCCCACAGGAGACACAATCCAGTATGTGCTCCAAATACTGTATACACACTCTAACAATGCTGCCGAATACGAGGCCCTATTGCATGGTCTCCGGATGGCCGTCTCCATGGGCATACAACGCCTTGAGGTGCGCGGGGATTCAAACCTCGCAATATCCCAAATAAATGGAGAATTTGAGGCAAAAGATTCGAAGTTGGCGGCTTATCGCAATGCCGTACTCAAAATATCAGCTCGGTTAGAGGGTATCGAGTTTCATCACGTAGCTCGACAGAGTAATCAGGCCGCAGACATCCTCGCTTGCATGGGTGCTAAACGTGACCCAGTCTCACCCAACACCTTTGTGGAACGGCTCTTCAAGCTATCCGTGGTGTGGCTGGACGAGAGTGGCAACACTACTACGGAGCCGATCATACCCCCCCGATTCCGAACACAGTTCCGATATCACAGGAGGCTCGGGCACCGATATAACACCATCGGCCCACGAGATCATGGCTATAATTGCCCAGTGGACCGATCCTTTCCTCGACTACCTCACTAGGAACGAGCTCTCGGAGGATCAAACTGAGGCCCATCGCATCGTCCGATGCTCAAAGGCCTACAAAGTTCACGAAGGGGAGCCATACAAGAAAATTACTACCGGAGTCCTTCAAAGATGTATCTCCTAAGAAGCGGGACGACAGCTCTTGGCTGAAATACACACTGGTCTCAACGGCCACCATGCCGCAGCTCGGGCCCTTGTAAGTAAGGCCTTCCGCATGGGATTCTTCTGGCCCACGGCCCGGGTAGGTGCACAGGACCTCGTATAACACTGCGTTGGATGCCAGCTTTTCGCTAATCAAAGCCATATGCCACCCACTGCCCTAAGAACAATCCCAATCACTTGGCCCTTCGCGGTCTGGGGGCTAGATATGGTCGGACCCCTTAAAGGGGCAAGCCGTAAGAAGAAATACTTATTTGTTATGGTCGATAAGTTCACCAAGTGGATAGAAGTCAAGCCAGTTAAAACAACTGAAGCCGGACCTATGATAGACTTTATATCCGGCGTAATACACCGTTACGGTGTCCCACATAGTATTATTACTGACAACGGCTCTAACTTTATAGCCGATGAGGTGAAAACTTGGTGCGCCAATTTGGGCATCAAGCTCGATTATGCCTCTGTATATCACCCTTAGACAAACGGTCAAGTCGAACAGGCCAACGACATGAAAATGAGCGACATCAAACCCAGACTAGTGCGATCTTTGCAAGAATCAGACAAACATTGGGTCGAGGAACTCGATTCCGTACTCTGGGGCGTGCGGACCACGCCCAATCGCATGACCGGATACATACCTTTTTTCATGGTGTACGGCGCGGAGGCAGTCTTGCCTTGCGACATTATTCACGACACACCTCGAGTGCGCATGTATGAAGTGAGAGAATCCGAGTTCGATCGCCAGGACGACCTGGACGGCTTGGAGGAGGAGCGTGATGTCGCGAAGGCCCATTCCGCATTCTATTAATAGCAGGCTCGGCGGTATCAAAGCAGAGAAGTATGGGCAAAGACTTACAATGTCGGGGAACTCGTTCTACGCCTACCAGAGAAGAAAAAGGACAAGCTCAAGCCCAAATGGGAGGATCCCTTTATTGTAGATCAAGTTCTCACTGGAGGAGCTTGTCGTCTTCGCAATGCTTCGGATAATCGCTTGGAGCCAAACCCATGGAACGTGGCAAGGCTCCAAAGATTCTACGCCTAAATTCCATGTATATACCTTTTTCCCTCGGTTCTCCTTTTCTCCTTTTCACTATTTCCTTCTTTCTCGTTTCTATATGACTTTTTAGCGCGTGTTCGGATAAACCGCACACTTGAGGGGTATACATCCTTAAATGTACACACCCACAATACATGGGGGCTTATTTTTACAAGAAGCTTATTATAATTACTTTTTGAGCATCAAGCTCACCCTATATATGTGTCATCTATTCACATATGTCTCTTTCCCACCATTATATGCACCTTTATGACTTAAATTTTTTCCAAGCTGGGTTGCCTAGCTCATGTGCTTATCCCCTGTGCTCCCGCTTCTTCGGCTAGGGCATAAAGGGAGCACCTATGCAATTGTTACAGCCGGGTTATCCGGATGTGTACCTCAGACGGGCGAAGCCGAAAGCTAGCGTTCTTAAGGGAATGATCGGTCGGCGAGCAAAACGACGAACTGCCCTTGTTGCAAGACAAAACCCCAGACTACAATGTGTACTGTGATTTTTTCGCATCACAGCTTTGATATGCACAAAAATCTGCATACTGGCCCAGGGAAAGGAACCCTTAACGGAACTATTTTCTCTGGAAGATGTTTCTTACAATCAAATGTAATATAACATAACTCCCCGAACATAACTTGTTTGTTCAAGAAACTATGACCGGACTTCCTGGTTTCCGAACATACCTCGGTGTTTGCCTAGCGTACAGTATTCAGAAACACTCCGAACCTAGGGTTTCCAAAGGTCGAAGCAGAAACTCTGCCATGACAATCGTTTTACAAATTCGGTTGGAGACAATTTCATTGATAAAAAGTACATTACTACTTAGACTAAAAAAAATCATCTTCCTCTAGACCTTCTAATAGATTGTCTAGTTTACAATCTTGTTGGGAAAACTTGGCGGCCAACTTCACTTGATCGTACACCAGGTTGACCGGAATTTCTTGTCCATCGGATCCTCGAGGTCCGACCCGTGCCATATGATTTGGATAAAGCCCGGTGTACCGTGTTTTTACCATGGCCCAGGATTCCCGAGCACCTTCTCGGCATGCCGATATCTTCCATAGACCAAATTGGCACCGAGCTCCCTTGATTAAATTCACGAGTTCCACCATCCTTCCTGGACGAGAATCGCCTATCCATAAAGCCTTAGCAATGTTCCTCATTACCTTTCGTGCTCGCTCAAGCACCTTGGACAACTCTTGTAGCAGGTCACCTTGAAATCCAAACAACTCCTCTTTGGGCCGCCCAGTCAACACATCTGAAGAAATAACCTTGTCGGGATTTTGCATTAGCGAACTATACAACAATAAGTTTAAAGGTATACTGAATATGTCGCCTCTCAGATTTTTCTTTTCTTTTAAGGCGTCCGCAAGTTGGGCTTGCACGTCTTTTAGCTCCTCGCCGAGCTGGGTGTTGGCATCCTGTAGAGTGTTCTTCTCAACCCCGATCCGCGTGAGTACACGTTGACCAACGGCTTCTTGCCTTTTGGGATGTGCTTTATCCGCCAGTGCGGCCTTAATTTCTATTCCAGCTGATCCGACGATCCTTCCATCATAAAATACATCAGCGTTTATTCACATAAACGGTATCAGCATTTGATTCTATTTTCCGAACCGAAGGGGACACTACCAGTCGGGGCCTCCTTGGATTTCTCTAGTTCGGCAGTAACGGCAGTCAGCTTGGTCCGGCACTGTTTTAGCTCCCGGGATAGCATACTGTTCTTATCCACGAGTACCTGATTATACATCGATCCTTAAAATCAGTTATTTCAACTATTTTCAAGTATCTGGGGCTACTGGTATATGGTTATTAAATCTACACAAAATGATCTTACCCGCATATCCTTTGGAAGCTGGTAAGTGGCTCGAGCAAGCCCATCCCGAGCACCTAGGATATATGCATCCGCCGAACTAAAGGCATTGAATGCCTCTTTAGTAAAGTCAGGATCGCGCATAACTGCTCTCCGGTGTCGATGGTTCATTGCACTATCCACTTCGGAGTTGGTGACGGATACATTATACAAATCGTCGGAGAGAAGACAATCCAGCAGTGCACCCGTACCAGCTCTAGCCGTGGAGGCAGGGTCCGGGGTCGGATTGGCGGACGCATGTCCGGCTAGGTCTCCAGATATAGTCCGGTGGATGCTCTTCCTGAATTATGGAACATCATAAAATGTCATAGTTCAGTATGTTTGCCACATGGCATATTGAAAACCTTACCTTTTCGATGAAGGTAAGGGCTGGGAAGTATCGCCGTCCGCTTTTCTTTTCGAAGACCCACCTTGTGTTGACGTCCCCTACCTAAGGGACGATCCCTATGCAGCGTGACCAGACGAGCGCCGCCCCTTTGAGGCACGAGACATTGCAATGGGTGAGGCGCAATGGGAAAACTCTTTTGGAAGAGATGCTCCCTCGGCACTTACATAGGAAGAAGGGAGAAGGCCGTGGTAATCGGCTGCAATGGCCACTTCTGTGTCGTCATAGCTCGCTTGATAGAAGACCCCCTCCTTGAGCTCCACGGATATATCCGGATCCTCTTCAAAATCGGGATCTAGGTCCCGAATATGGTCCTCCGGCTGCAGAGCAGGACTGTAGATCCCCGCAGTGGCCTTCCTCCATTCCTATTAAAAATGGCCAGTGTTAAATCCAACTGGTTGCAGCCCAGGAAGAGGATTGAGTAAGGTACTGGATAAAGCTTACCCAGCTAGGAGGGTTGTACATGGAAAAGCCCTCTTGGCACTTAAGGTGAGTGAATTCTTCTTTCTCTCCTTTATAAAGATCAGCCAACATGGTGGACAGGGCGGCGAAGTTGTCCGGGCCCTTGCGACCGCATCGGGATGCATCATCCTTCCCGTTATAGTTCCACATGGGGATTCCTCTGGATTGGAGTGGCTGGACATCTCGCGTTATGGAAATCGCCATAACCTTAATTATGGACAGTCCGTATTGGGCGAGTATTTTTATCTTGTCATTAACATATTAACCTCTGCACTGTCCGTCTCCTCAGGGCTCCGGGGGCGCTAATTGTGGTGCTTCTTTAATGGAGCACTGGAAGACTTGGGAAGGCCTTGTCGGATGGGGTCCAAGAGAACGACGTTTTCAATATAAAACCACTCTGAGGGCCACTCTTTAGATGCTTTCTTCGGAGTGCCGGATAGGTATCTTGTCCCGGCTATGCGCCACACTTTGGCACCGCCCACCTCGAATATGGATCCCTTCTGGGAGCGAGGGACGAGGCATAAGAGTTTCTTCCATAGCTCAAAATGGGCCTCACAACCTTGGAACAGCTCACAGAGAGCGACGAAGCCCGCAATATGCAAAATGGAGCCTGGCGTGAGATTGTGCAGTTGGAGGCCATAGTGCTCTAGGAGACCTCTGAGGAAGGGATGGATTGGAAATCCAACACCTCTTAAAAGAAAGGAAACAAAGCACACTCTCTCCCCTTCAAAAGGGTTCGGGATATTCTCCGCCAAGGCTTCACCAGTGAATGAAGTTAATCCCGCCCAAACGGGGACTAGATCCTCAGGGGGGAGATAACCCTATGCCTGGAGCTTGGTTAGTTGGGCCTGAGATACGGAGTAGCTCTCCCAATCGCCTTTTTGAGGGCCGTGGGGGCGGGAGGAAGAACTAGGGGCGCTGGCCATGGTTGCGTGGTTTCTCGAGGCAAGCTCGAAGGATCTTTTCTTGTATGGGATGTCATGTGAGATCTAATCTCCTTAAATAGACACCTTTTGTATGATGTCGAGGGGTTACCTGTAAAAGTACTTGGACCCTTCATATTTGTTTACCACATGTAAGCTGAAGCGACGGAAGCACAGAAGACGAAAGATATGACATTTAAAGTAAAAAATCGTGGTGTTCCAAGAATTCACCTAGCCAAGATCGAAGATGTAAGGGCCGAATATAGCCATTCGGTTCAGATGCTTTGAAGTATTCGGAGGAGGAACCCGCCTTGCAATGCCAAAGACAATCTGCGCGCCGGACACATTGTCATTGAAGCCTGGTTCGGGGGCTACTGAAGGAGTCCTGGATTATGGGGTCATCGGGTGTCTGGGCTACGTGACGTGGGCTGGACTGATGGGCCGTGAAGATACAAGACGGAAGACTTTCCCCCATCTCCGGATAGGACTCTCCTCTACGTGGAAGGCAAGCTTGGCGTGCGAATATGAATATTCCTTTCTCTGTGATCCGACTTTGTACAACCCTAGCCCTCTCCGGTGTCTATATAAACCGGAGGGTTTAGTTTGTAGCAGCACTCATAATCATACAGACTAGACATCTAGGGTTTAGTCATCACGATCTCGAGGAAGATCAACTCTTGTAACCCCTATACTCATCAAAGTCAATCAAGCAGGAAGTACGGTATTACCTCCATCAAAAGGGCCCAAACCTGGGTAAACATCATGTCCCTTGCCTCCTGTTACCTTCGATCCTTAGACGCACAGTTCGGGACCCCCTACCCGAGATCTGTCGGTTTTGACACCGACAGTCATGCTGGTTTCTATAGGAGATTTATCAAAGACTTTTCTAAAATCTCTAGGCCTCTTACTAGTCTCCTACAAAAGGATATTCCTTTTGTTTTTTATGATGATTGTCTCGAAGCCTTGGAAACACTTAAGAAAGCCTTAATATCTGCACCTATTGGTCAACCACCTGATTGGAACTTACCTTTTGAAATTATGTGTGATGCTAGTGATTATGCTGTTGGTGCTGTTCTAGGGTAAAAGTTGATAAGAAATTGAATGTTATTCACTATGCTAATAAAACTCTAGATAGTGCTCAAAGAAATTGTGCTACTACTGAAAAGGAATTCTTAGCAGTGGTGTTTGCTTGTGATAAATTTAGACCTTATGTTGTTGACTTTAAAGTCACTATTCACACAGACCATGCTGCTATTAAATATCTTATGGAAAAGAAGGATGCTAAGCCTAGACTTATTCACTGGGTTCTCTTATTGCAAGAATTTGATCTACATATCGTTGATAGGAAAGGAGCTTAGAACCCCGTAGCCGATAACATGTCTAGGCTTGAAAATGTGCTTGATAACCCACTACCTATTGATGATAGTTTTCCTGATGAGCAGTTAGCTGCAATAAATGTTTATCATAGTACTCCTTGGTATGCTGATTATGCTAATTACATTGTTGCTAAATATTTGCCACCTAACTTTACTTAGTAACTGTCGATGTACAAAAGTAGGGGCCTTTCTGTACCCCTTTACTTGTGCACGGGCAGTCATAGCCACACCTGCGGCCATGCTTGGCGGGGCAGAGGAAGGAAAGGTATGAGACTGCCAAGGCAGCACTCAAGCCCGAGGCATGAAGAGCAAAGGGGCATGATGGGCTTTCCCCGATAACACCCTTGCCAGGGCGCCCTACATAGCCCCCGTAGGAGTCTTGCCGGGGCGACTTGCCCAATACTAGCAAGGCCGCCACCCTCGAGCCTGAGAGCTCTGACACCATCGATGACGTCGAGACCCAGACTCAGGGGCGCTTGTGTGGTGGCATGAAGATCTTTGCGAAGACCAAAGGCCTGTGAATCTAGACAGGGACCAGAAGACGAAGACCCCGGGCAAGATCCTTGTCGGGGATGACTGAAGACCCTCGGCAAGATCCTTGCCAGGGATGCCCATGAGGCCCCGACAAAACTTTTGCCGGGGGCGTCTGCGGGGCCACGGCCAGGCCCGCACCTGGCAAAGTTTCGATGTCCCGTGGCCGTTCCGACGCGGCAACCGGCCCGCCAACTAGACAAGCACCTGTGTGGCAGCATGCAGCTTCTAGGCCAACTAGTTAAGCACCTGCGTGGTGGCATGCAGATCTCCATGAAGACCCTGTCACGGCACCAGCACAGCGACCAGCCAGCCAGTGTGGCACTGCATGCCTCGTCAGCTTGGACGCGCGTCGGAACAAGGCGAGGCGGAGACATACAGGATGAGCTCTGTTGCCGTCCCCGACAAAGCAAGAGGGCACATAGGTAGCGCATTAAATGCATTTGCCCTATGATGTTAGGCGATAAACTCGTACACTGTAGATACTTTCCACCTCCTGTGTGCCACTTTGGCGACCCCTTTGCCTTATAAAAGGAGGCCAGAGGCATACTGTCGAAGGGATTCGGACTTTTTGGACAGGGCACGCATGGTAGCCAGTTCAAGAACTAAAGAACACAAGATAAATAAAGACAAGCAGGACTAGGGTTTTACGCATAATTTTCGGCCCGAACCTGGGTAAAAATCCCCACGCATTGATCGCTAGACATGCTCTTTGCGCATCTCTACGCCCCCACCAACCGTAGTAGGGGTCCCCGGGATCCCATAGGTGTCGTTCTCCCCGATATTTTTAGCACGCCAGGTAGCGGGCGCTAGGATGCGAAAATCTAGTCTAGAAGTTAGCGGATCAACTCCTTCATCACGATGGCCCCGAAGAAGAAGGCGGCCCCAGCGGTCGGCTCGTCTGAAGCTGGTCGGTCCGCGCTGGTGCGTGCAAGAGACAGGGCGGACGCTGGCGACGGAGGAGGTCAAAATCATCCCCATCACTCTGGTTCCGTCAGCCAGGCGAGCGGTGTCGTCTGCAGCCGCAAAAACCATCCGCGTGGCGACGAAAAAGCTAAGTCACGCAAAACCTTGAGCAATTTCCTTTCTATAGAGTTATTTTCTTCAAAAGATTTTGCTCCTTGTATGGAGAACCGGCACACAAAGGAACCCTTCCGCTATTGGCAACACCCTTGTTCTATTTTGAGTTCGCTCAACAATTCAAGCGGCTGCGCCGAGAATGCGAAGGTGGCTTGCCCGACAGCAAGCACCCCCGGCAGGCTGCGAAGGATCCATTCCTCAATGTGCCACAGCATGGGTTTACACGCCGACAAACCTATCCAACTAAGCATAGGGTGCGTACATACAAAGAAAGATCAAATAGGAAGATAGCATGCACTATTTCAAAATACTGCAAAGTTATATTACATCAGTGGTTGTTGCGATTCTAACTTAAGATAAATTTGTCTTGGACATGAACTCGCAGCGGCAATGAGAAACATGGTGGCTAGTCCCAGCGCTGTCCTTCCAACCTCTTGACTCCGTCAACGCAGTTGATGATGGGCTCGATACGCTCTTCGAGTGGCGTGAGGGCCGCATCCTCTGGCAAACTCTCAAGCGCATTGGCAAAGTTGACGCTGGGGTTCCAGAACGCCACCTTGGTGAGCACCTTGGTCAGGGCGCCCCGACAAAGCTTTCGAGCCTGATTGGCCAGATAAGTCGCTTGATTGGAGCGGAGCTGCTCCATGGCGTCGAGGACACGCTCGAAGAACAAGTTCAGCATGGCACTGTGGCTTATGTTCGCCTCCTGGGAGTACGTGAAGTCCGGCATGCCCATGATGGCTAGCTACGTGGTGAGCCCCTCTGCAAAATCGATGAGGCGGCCGGTACAGAGCTCTGTGTTGTCCACATAGTTCTTGTGGGCAGCGGCGTCATCCTGCCGCGGCTGCCTCTCGCTCTCAAGGGCCTTGTTCAGGGTCTCCTCACGGGCCCTGACCTCCGAAAGCGTCCCTTCCAAGGTGTCCAGCTTCAGCTTTAGATCACCGATGGAATCGTTGGCCTCAAAGAGCAGGTTGGTCTTGTCGGAGATAGTGACCTGCAAATCTGCCATAGTGTGGTTGCTCATGTCCCTGTCCTTCGTCAGCTTTGAGGTCTCCTCCTTCAGCTCCTCCCGCTCCAGCTCCAGCTTCTCCACCTTGCCAGCCCGGTCCAGGGCCAGAGCATCAAGTTCATCTCTATGTTTCTGCTCCAGCTCCCGAGTCCACTTTGTAAATGAGCAGCGCTCCTGTGGCTTCCTCTTTTTCATGGGGAAGACGCGGGTCGCCTCTTTACTATTCACCGCGAGGTGACACGAGCGTGCTTTGACTGTTCCGCGCACGACCCCCACTTCACGCACTCAATGCAAGTCTTGCGGAAGCGTAACTGGCGAAGAAATTACCACGGTTAAAACTCTGCCACGCGTGCTTGCACACCGTTCTGGGCCTGGCCGAACATCGCTTCACGCTTATGTGTGGCCCGGGCCTGGGGGCTCCTGTCGGTGTACAAAAGTAGGGGCCTTCCTGTACCCCTTTACTTGTGCATGGGCAGTCGTAGCCACACATGCGGCCATGCTTGGCGGGGCAGAGGAGGGAAAGGTACGAGACTGCCAAGGCAACACTCAAGCCAGAGGCATGAAGATCAAAGGGGCAAGATGGGCTTCCCCGGCAACACCCTTGCTGGGGTGGCCAACATAGCCCCGACATGAGTCTTGCCGGGGCGACTTGCCCAACACCAGCAAGGCCGCCACCCTCGAGCCTGAGAGCTCTGACACCATCGATGACGTCGAAACCCAGACTCAGGGGCGCCTGTGTGGTGGCATGCAAATCTTTGTGAAGACCAAAGGCCTGCGAATCTAGATAAGGACCAGAAGACGAAGACCCCGGGCAAGATCCTTGCCGGGGACGACCGAAGACCCCCAGCAAGATCCTTGTCGGGGACGACCGAAGACCCCCAGCAAAATCCTTGCCGGGGAAGGCCAGGAGACCCCGGCAAGACCCTTGCCCGGGGCGTCTGCGGGGCCATAGCCAGGCGCACACCTGCCAAAGTTTCGCTGCCCCGCGGCTGTTCCGATGCGAGAACTAGCCCGCTAACTAGATAAGCGCCTGCGTGGCAGCATGCAGCTTCTAGGCCAACTAGTCAAGCACCTGCGTGGTGGCATGCCGATCTTCGTGAAGACCATATCACCGCACTAGCATAGCGACCAGCCAGCCAGCATGGCGCTGCATGCCTCGTTATCTTGGACGTGCGTCAGAACAAGGCGAGGTGGCAACGGACGGGATGAGCTCTGTTGGTGTCCCCGATAAAGCAATAGGGCACATAGGCAGCGCATTAAATGCGTTTGTCCTACGATGTCAGGCGATAAACTTGTACACTGTGGATACTTTCCACCTCCTTTGTGCCACTATGGCGACCCCTTTGCCATATAAAAGGAGGCCTGAGGCGTACTGTGGAAGGGATTCAGACTTTTTGGACAAGGCATGCATAGTAGCCAGTTCAAGAATTGAAGAACAGAAGATAAACATAGACAAGCAGTACTAGGGTTTTACGCATCATTTCCGGCCCGAACCTGGGTCAAATCCCCACGCGTTCATCACTAGACCTGTTCTTTGCGCAGCTCTACGCCCCCGCCAACCATAGTAGGGGTCACCAGGATCCCGTAGGTGTCGTTCTCCCCGACACGAACACAAGAAAAAAAATTCTTGTATGATTTAAGACATTACTTTTAGGATGACCACATCTTTATAAAGAAGGAGTAGACGGTATTATTAGATGTTGTGTACCTGAGCATGAACAGGGACAAATCCTATGGAAATGTCACTCCGAGGCTTATGGAGGGCATCATGCTGGAGATAGAACTGCTCACATGGTATTGCAATCAGGATTTTATTGGCCTACTCTCTTCAAGGATGCCCGTAAGTTTGTCTGATCTTGTGATGAATGCCAAAGAATATGTAATATCGATAAGCGTCAAGAAATGCCTATGAATTATTCACTTGCTGTTGAACCATTTGATGTCACGGGATTTGACTATATGGGACCTTTTCCTTCCTCTAATGGGTATACACACATTTTGGTTGCTGTTGATTACGTTACTAAATGGGTAGAAGCTATTTTAACTAGTAGTGCTGATCACAACACCTTTATTAAAATGCTTAAGGAAGTTATTTTCCCAAGGTTTGGAGTCCGTAGATATTTAATGACTGATGGTGGTTCACACTTTATTCATGGTGCTTTCCATAAAAATGCTTGCTAAGTATGATGTTAACCATAGAATTGCATCACCCTATCATCCTCAGTCTAGTGGTCAAGTTGAACTTAGCAATAGAGAAATAAAATTAATTTTGCAAAAGACTGTCAATAGGTCCAAGAATAATTGGTATAAGAAATTAGATGATGCACTTTGGGCTTATAGAACAACATATAATAATCCTATGGGCATGTCTCCTTATAAAATGGTTTATGGAAAAGCTTGTCATTTGCCTCTTGAGTTAGAACATAAAGCATATTGGGTAGTTAAAGAACTCAACTATGATTTCAAACTTACTCGTGAAAAGAAGTTATTTGATATTAGCTCATTAGATGAATGGAGAACCCAAGCTTATGAAAATGCAAATTTATTCAAAGAAAAAGTTAAAAGATGGCATGACAAAAGAATCCAAAAGCATGAGTTTAAAGTTGGAGAATATGTTCTTTTGTACTACTCTTGTTTTAGATTTTTTGCAGGGAAGCTCCTCTCGAAATGGGAAGGCTCATATGTCATCGAGGAGGTTTACCGATCAGGTGCCACCAAAATAAATAATTCTGAAGGCACTAACCCGAAGGTTGTTAACGGGCAATGAATAAAGCATTATATCTCAGGTATCCCCATTAATGTTGAAAGCAATATTATCCAAACTTTAACACCGGAGGAGCACACAAAAGAATCCTTCCGGAACACTCCAGAATCGTCAAAATAAGGAGGTACGTGATACGGTAAGTAAACGAAATCCGAAAAATCCGCAAAAATATTTTCTATCAGTTTTGGGATATTTACAAAATTAGGAAATAAAGAAACTTCCAGGAAGCATCCCCTGGTGGGCACAAGACACCAGGGCGCGCCAGGCTTGCCTGGCGCGCCCAGGTGGGTTGTGCCCACCTGGGACACCTCCCGTACTCCTTTTTTTCCCATGTACTTGTCCCTCAAGATAAAAAATCTATATATACTCCCCGAACCTGTTGACCACCGTATCACGGAGAAATCTTCTGTTTTCTTTTCTTGTTGTTTTTCTATCAGATCTGAAATCATGTCGTCTCAAGGCTCAGGAGATGAGAGCCCTTCTTCCCTTGAGTCTTTTGGTATCTATGTTTTTAAGCCTACACATGCTTGGTCCACGGATGAGGAAGAAGATGAGCCCCTTCCTCCCCGCTTCCAACGAGAGACCAAGGAAGCATTGGGCAAGAAAATATTGAAGCTGGAGCTGGAGTTGGAAGTCGATGATTTAAAGGAGGAGATCACTCTCCTCCACTATAATATAAAAAGTTGAAGGCACAATTATCACCACCATCATCTTCTTCACCACCAAAGGAAAATTGAGTACCGGGTATGGGCACTCCCCTTGGCTTCCGCTAAGCTTGGGGGAGGTGCCCAGTATCGTATCATCCCACTATCTTTTTGCTTTTACTTATTTTAGTTCAATCTTTTTGCTTTAGATGAAATAAAGTTTAGTTCGATCCTTTCTGTTCGAGAGTTTGCTTAGTGATCTATTCTTGTAATCATGTGCAAGTTATATAATAATGTTTGGTTTGAGTTTTTGCTTTCTTTACTTTCATCCTACAAATAAAGAAAAGAAGTAAAGGAAAGAAATAAATCAAAAAGATCATATGCTACTCTTATGGTAGGTGATAGCACCGCATAAGGAAAAGTATAAGTAGAAACTTTTGTTAGAGATTGACAAACATAGCATTGGTCAGTGATGCAACTCATGAAATAATTAATAAGGGAAGAGAAGATTCACATATAAATATACTATCCTAGAAATCATTTGTGATTGTGAGCCCCCATCAATATATTATATGCCAAAATTGTTGATGTTGGACAAGGAAGAAAACTTAATGATTTATGTTTGTTCATATTCACATAAAAGTCATATTGTCATAGATCCTTTAACATGTGGTGCTTTCCCAATATCTTTTCTAGCCAAAAATTCCACACTAAGTCGAGATACTACTTGTGCATCCAAAAACCCTTAAACCCAAACATTTTTCGAGAGTCCACCATACCTACCTATGGATTGAGTAAGATCCTTGAAGTAAGTTGTCATCGGTGCAAAAAGGCAATAAAAATTGCTTCTAAATATGTGAGATCATTTAGTGTAAGGAAAAATTGAGCGTTGTACGAACTTGGATGACAAAGAATAAAAGCGACAGACTGCATAGTAAAGATTGTCATCTTAAGGGGCAATACAATGTGACGTTCTCTTGCACTATGGGGTTGAGCATGCAAACAAATAAGCGCATGAAAACCTCTATTTCCCTCTGCCAAGGGCCTATCTTTTACTTTTATGCAAAGAGTCAAAGTTTTCCCTCTTTCCTCTTTTATTTTTATCCTTTGGCAAGCATCATGTGATTAGGAAAGGTCTAGGCACATATGTCCAATTGAAGATGGGTGACATGAGTTATTATGGTTGCCATCACCCTTGAGGTGAGTATGTTGGGAGGCGAAACTATAAGCCCCTATCTTTCTATGTGTCCGGTTGAAATGTTTTGCTCATGTGTATGTGGTGAGTGTTGATGTCGCTTAAAGCTACGTCGGTATTGCCCGAAATAGGAAGGGATAATGCAGCACATCGGCAGTAGGTTTCCCTCAGATGTGAAACCAAGGTTATCGAACAAGTAGGAGAACCAAGCAACACAACGTATTCAACACCTGCACAGAAATAATAACTTCTCACAACCCGACGTGTTAAAGGGATTGTCAATCCCTTTCGGGGTACAACGCCTCAAGATAGGCAAAACAGATGTGAGGAATTTGTAGTAAATTGATAGACCGAACGCCAAATAAAATAAATAAGAATAAATTGCAACAAGGTATTTTCGTATTTTTGGTTTAATAGATCTGAAAATAAATGCAAGGAAAAAGTAGATCACAAAGGCAAATATATGAGAAAGAAGACCCGGGGGCCGTAGGTTTCACTAGTGGCTTCTCTCAAGAAAATAGCAAACGGTGCGTAACAAATTACTGTTGGGCAATTGATAGAACTTCAAATAATTATGATGATATCCAGACAATGATCATTATATAGGCATCACGTCCAAGATTAGTAGACCGACTCCTGCCTGCATCTACTACTATTACTCCACACATCGACCGCTATCCAGCATGCATCTAGTGTATTAAGTTCATGGAAAACGGAGTAATGCATTAAGAATGATGACATGATGTAGACAAGATCCGTTTATCTATGGCGTTAGATATGGATCTCGTCGTTTTATCCTTAGTAGCAATGATACATACGTGTTGGTTCCCTTTCTGTCACTGGGATCAAGCACCGTAAGATCGAACCCACTACGAAGCACCTCTTCCCATTGCAAGATAAATAGATAAAGTTTTCTAGACAAACCCAAACATCAGAGAAGAAATACGAGGCTATAACCAATCATGCATAAAAGAGATCAAAGAAACTCAAATACTTTCATGGATATAAAAAGATAGATCTGATCATAAACTCAAAGTTCATCGAATCCCAACAAACACACCGCAAAAAGAGTTACATCATATGGATCTCCAAGAGACCATTGTATAGATAATCAAAAGACAGAGAGGAAGCCATCTAGGTACTAACTACGGACCCATAGGTCTACAAAGAACTACTCACGCATCATCGGAGAGGCACCAATGCAGGTGGTGAACCCCATCCGAGATGGTGTCTAGATTGGGTCTGGTGGTTCTGGACTCTACGGCGGCTGGATGAATATTTCATCGACTCCCCTAGGGTTTCTTGAATATTGGGGTATTTATAGAGCAAAGAGGCGGTGCAGGAGGCCACCGAGGTGGGAACAACCCACCTGGGAGCGCCAAGGGGGTCCTGGCATGCCCTGGTGGGTTGTGCCCCCTCGGGGCAACCCCAGGTGCAGCTTTGGCCCATCAGGTGTCTTCTGGCCCATAAAAATTCTCCAAAAAGTTTTGCGGTGTTTGGGCTCCGTTTGATATTGATTTCCTGCGATGTAAAAACATGTAGAAATAGCAACTGGCACTTGGCACTATGTCAATAGGTTAGTACCAAAAAATGGTATAAAATGACTATAAAATGATTGTAAAACATCCAAGAATGATAATATAACAGCATGGAACAATCAAAACTGATAGATATGTTGGAGACGTATCAGCATCCCCAAGCTTAACTCCTGCTCGTCCTCGAGTAGGTATGTGATAAAAACAGAATTTTTGATGTGGAATGCTTCCTATCATGTCATATCATGTAGCGACCTCGATCCCAATGGATCAGAGTCTCTTTGCTCAGTGTCATCACTGGATCGGTATGCTGATACACATAATACTTCTAGGATTTATAACAGAGTTTCAATCACACATCATTGCATCGAAAATCCTCATAAAGAGTCTGATTACAAAAATATGGCTGAAGGCCATCTAACAGTAATAAACTAAACTGAAATGCGGAAGCATCGAAGATAAGTTGAGTCCATCCAACTCCACGGCAAACATTGAGTGCATGACAACGACCTAATCGCACCTTATTCTTTGTTGGAAAACTCTGCAACATGAGATGTTGCAGCCGTGTAGGTCAACACATTGAATATGTTGGCAAGAACACACTATAACAAGTAATGATGAACAAGTGTCTACAACTATATGCATATTTGGCTGGTGGAGGCTGTAAGATTATTTTTCCATAAAGCTAGTTTTCCCTATAGCAAAGGAATAAATTTATTTTACTACTCAGTTGAATTAAGAAATATTGAGAAATGGTTCCTCCATCTCAATCCCAAAATATCCAAAGTCCTTAATAAGCCAACAAGTTAATTAAATAGACTGTAGAGATTAGTCCATAATTCAAATACCAGGATACTCAAGATGTCCATAACCACTGAGACGGCTACTCATGAATAGTTTGTACACTCTGCAGAGGTTTGTGCACTTTTCCCCTCAAGACTCAACCGCATCCACCATCGGAAAATCGAGACATGGTCTTTTAAAAGCATTTACTCTTTACCCTGGATAGACCGGTACACCTACTTTCCCCTACGTCTGCTAGTCCACCACTGAAAGAGCTCACACAACATACTCAACTATGCCAGAGCCCATAATGGCTTGTGGCTGCACACGGAAGTTTCTAGGCATGAATGATATATGATCCCTTTGAGCCTGGGTGGCATTCCATAGAATGATCACACGGTTCCTCCGGGATATCCTAGGACAACACTAGATTCTCCAGGTGCCCTGCAACCAATCCACCAAGTTGTATATTAAAGTGTAACATCCCAAATTTTCAATTTGGAATGTTATACATAGATCATATTGCATTTCATGCTTTTGCATTTTTGTTCGTGGAGTTCCTCGAAATTCTAAGCAACTCAAGGACCTACGGAGAGAGTTGGGGATTTTACCGTTTTCGTATTTGAGTTCGCTCGAATACCGGTACGAGGACAGTGTGATTCTAATAATTTTTCTCTCCTAAAAATATTTCTCAATACAAAAAAATGAGCGGAGATAATATGACTTCTCCAAAATAACAGAAATATTGGAGGAAAAATATTAAAATCACTTTTAGTATTTTTCTGGATTTATTTGCGGATTTATTTGCATAGGAAAAATACGCGTTTTTCAAAATTGCATTTAGGTCCGGGAAAAATGTTCACTTTGTCCTAAATATTATTAGAGGACGGCGAAAATTTATTTCGGGAATTTTGGAGTCCGTTTGGTATTTTTTTGTTAGTTTTTCTGCGCCGGGACTCTTTTAGAAAAAAATAGGAAACCGACTTAGACTCGTGAAGGACCAGGAGACTGGGCTTTATAAGCCAGCCCCGCCGGCCCAAGTCGCCCCAGCCAGCGCCTCCCGAACCCTAGCCGCCAGCCCTAGCCGCCGCCGCCGGCTGACGCCACCGCCGCACGCCGCCGCCGCCGCACACCGCCGCCAGCGCCGCCGCACGCCGCCCCGCCGGAGCCGCCCCGCCGCCGCCCGCCGGAGTCGCCGGAGATCGTCCAGGTAGTTACGGTTTTCTTTTTAGAAACCGATCGGTTTAGTAATAAAACTGTAGATTCGTTTTCTTATTATTAGATTAGATCGGTTCGGTTTTTTCGGTTTAGCTATTTAGCGGACGTTCGTCCGTACGTTTGTCTTAACGAATGGTTTTCGTTAGTTAACCGCAGACAGCGAACGTTCGTTCGTTAGCCTGTTCGTCGTTTTTCTTTTTCGGGGTATTTATCCGCGGTTATTCCGATCGCGATTTCTGCCCTAATCTTGTTTTTCGTTTTTCTTTTCGCTCGAGAGTCGGAATTAGGTGATTCAAAATCCCAGATCTTCGTCTCGAAGCCCTCTTTACGTTTAATCAACTTGAACAAAGTTTTGGCTACTGTAAAATTTGACTTTATGCCAACTAGTAAACCAGAGTTCGTTTCTTTTGCAGTTGAGTTTCGTTGCTTCTTTCGAGTTGATTCTTTTTGCAAACCGGAATTCTTAAGTTGAACTTTCTGGTTAGATCTCTTATTTGAGTTTTACCCGTGCATTAGTTAAGTACTTATTGTATGCTTGTTTGATTGCGATAGAGTACCCGGAGTGCGCCGCTTGCTACTTTGAGTCTCTAGGTTTTGCGGATCATCAGCAAGGCAAGTAACACTTTGATCATGCTTTCCAATTACCCAGTTTTCATTGCATTAGTCAAACCCTCACATATTACATGAGTAGGATCAATTAACTTGTGGGATTGGGAAGTAGATTGAGGTAGTACCTATTACCTGCATTACATTCAAACCTTTGGGAGTTACTTCTACGTTTGCTGTTAGGACATGCTATGCTCGTAGACGTGGATTGGGTGAGTGAAATCCATGACAGATGTGAGTTTGTTAATTAATGGTTCAACTTAAGGTGGCAACATTAATACACATCTGGGTGGATTGAGGCATCTGGGTATTCCAGTGATTGCCTGTTTTTCTTTCGGACCGCCACCCAGGCTCAAAGGGATCATGAGATTATTCATACTAGAAACTTCCGTGTGCAGCCACAATGCTATTATGGGCTCTAGTATAGTATGAGTAAGTTGTGCGAACTCTTACACTGGTGGACTAGCAGATGTAGGGGATGTAGGTTGGTACGGTCCGCCCGATCGTAAGGTGGTAGCGCTTCTGAAAGACTATGTCTCGGTCATCCGTTTCTCAAATACCATGTAGTGCGAGAAACCAAACGGAGGCGATCGAGTCTTGTGGGAAAAGTGTACAAACCTCTGCAGAGTGTACAAACTGATCATGATTAGCAGTGTCCCCGGTTATGGATGTCTTGAGTATCTAGTACTTGGATTTTCATGTGCATCTCATCATGTTACTTTAATTTAATTTTGTTGCGTTTAATGATGAACTTTAATTGGGGTTGAGAGGATGTCTATCTTCTCAACGATGTTTCAACTACCATGATAGTTAATTAAAATGCATTCTTTTGAAGTAGGGAAAATTGGCTTTACGCAAAAACTTAACCATAGAGCTTTCCACTAGCCATATTGCATATAGTGTAGCTTTATTTTCATTGCATTCTCTTGTGTTGCCTTGCCAGCATATTCCATGTGCTGACCCGTTTTCGGGCTGCAACGTTTCATGTTGCAGACTTTTCAGACGACGAGTAAGATGCCCTTTTAGGTCGTGGTTCTATACTCAGTGATGCCGCTGGAGTTGATGGACTCACTTATCTTCCAAGCCTTCCGCTGTTATCGTGTTAGATGGCCTTCAGCCATATTATTTGTAATAAATTCATCGTTGGACTATCGATGTAATAAGTGTGTGATTGCTACTCTGTTATAAATCCTTCAAGTACTGTGCGTGTCAGCATTACTGATCCAGGGATGACACTGATGCATAGAGATCAGACTGTTTGAGGTCTGGTCGCTACAAGATGGTATCAGAGCACACGCTGACTGTAGGACACGACCACTAAGACAAGCCCTAGAACACAACTCACTCTTCTCTTTTCTGACTCCTCATATTTTCTACTCTTTAGGATGGTGGAAGCAAAGCACAAGTTCATGCAACCGGATGATGAAACACCCTTTGGACGACACCTAAAGGAAGTCACAAGATATCTAAACATTGGATTACCAAGTTTCACCGGAACCTACAATGCCAGTCTACCTGAGGAGGAGCGTTGGTTGATTCAAGCCCAAGTTCCAGGAAGGACGTTTGCACCTATCACCTCACTCATAGCATTTTCCTTTAATGCACCTATATGGAGCCTAGGAAGGAGTATGGCAGCCCACATTGCTATGGGAAGGATTGGAGAAGTCTACAAGCAGGAGCTAAAGGACACCATCTACCAGATTTGTGGACGCCGAGATGAGAATTGGGATATGATTAGCACCCGGAAGGATAGGTCCATTGCAGCATTCATCCAGGAGTTGAACCACCACATTCGTCGTTATGAGCACCAAATGTGTGCAGGGATGATAGATTTGAAGAAAGCCCTAAATAGGAATTTGGAGCTAGAAGAAGAACTCAAGTCTACCCGCGACGGATATGAGGAGGAGATGAACATACTTGTCGAGAAGAATGATGATTTGACCCGGAAGTTAGGGATGCTCATGGGAGAAGAAGACGAGGAAGAAGAACCCAAGGAGATTCCACCGGAAGACTATATCATCATAGATGACACGGATTAGAAGCTGAGGATAGCAAGGACAAAGACTATGAAGATGAAGCTGGAGCAGATATTATGGAATCCTCTGCCGATCAATATTTTTAGATGACCACCCTGTGACTAGAAGTTTACCACCCAATATTAGTTTTAGAACACCTTTGTAACGATCGTTAGATTTGTAAGACCTTGTTGAAATTGATTGGTGTGATATGATTGTGTGTTTGCCTCATGTGCATATGGGTAGTGATTTTCCCTTAGACCCATCAGATGCAACTTCTTTTCTATTCTAATCTCTTCCCTCTACACCCATCAGATGCCTCCAAGACGTGCATTCGATTTCCCCCCTGAGCTCACCCAGTTGATCTAGCAGCAGAACACCCTGATGCAACTTCTTGTCCAGAACACTCAGAACAACCACAACAACAACAACCCTCCACCACCACCACCCGTGGACAACCTGACACGTTTCTTAAGGTTGCAACCACCCGTGTTTGCTAGCAGCATCGAACCAATTGTGGCTGATGACTGGCTATGCAAGATTGGAAGGGATTTGACCACCGCCAATTGCTCGGATGCTGAGAAGGTGCGATTTGCCGCACACCAGTTGTCTGGACCAGCCGCAGCATGGTGGGAGAATTACACAGCCACTTACCCCGTAGCCAATGTCACTTGGGATCAGTTTCAGCAAGTTTTTCGTACCGCCCATGTCTCAACTGGAGCAATGAGTATGAAGAAGCAGGAGTTTCGCAATTTGCGCCAAGGGAATCGTACTGTGGCCCAGTACGTGGATGAGTTTAGTACCCTATCTCGTTATGTCCCAGATGATGTGGCCACAGATGCCAAGAAGCAGGAGAGATTCATGGAAGGGCTGAATGATGAGATGAGTGTACAGTTGATGGTGGCAACTTTCAATAACTACCAGGAGTTGGTTGACCGTGCCCTAATGATTGAAAGGAAGCATCAACAAATTGAAAGTCGCAAGAGGAAGTATGGGCAAGGCAAGTATAATTCTGGAGCACAACAGAAGCCCCGCTTTACCCCTAAAGCGGTAGGACAGTTTCAGCATACCCATGGAGGAAGTAGCTCGCACAACCACAATGGCACCAAGAATGGGAATGGAAATGGGAATGGAGCCAATGGAAACCAGAACCGCCCTGCACCGTCCACACCCACCAAGAGGGATTTTAGCCATGTCACTTGTTACAAGTGCGGGAAGACTGGACATTATGCTAATGAATGCCTAGAAGTTAAGAATGGGAACGGCAATGGAAGCGCCGGGAAGAAGCCAACCCGTTCAACAAAGGACAAGTGAACCACGTGACTGTGGAGGAGGTAGAGGAGCAACCAGATGCAGTTATAGGTAAGTTCTTAGTTAAGTCCTTTACTGCACTCATTCTTTTCGATACTGGTGCATCACATTCATATATTTCAAGGGATTCGTGGATAAGTATAAGCTACTGACCCAAGCCCTTAGATCGCCCATGTTAGTAACCTCACCAGGAGCAGAGTATATGGCTAAGTCATGGTGTGATCAGTTGCCCTTAAGGATTGGTAATTACATTTTCCCTTCGGACCTAATAGTATTGGAATCTCAAGGACTGGATGTGATATTAGGCATGGATTGGTTATCTAAGTATGAAGGAAATATTGAATGTGCCAGTAAGACCATTTTGCTTACTACGCCGGAAGGAAGAAGGATCAAGTATGTATCCCGGCATGAGTCAAAGAGGAGTAGATTAAATTCCTTGTCAGGAGTTGTAAGGAGGAAGTGCCAGTAGTGAAGGATTATCCGGATGTGTTTCCAGAGGAGTTACCTGGCATGCCACCGGATAGAGATATAGAGTTTTTGATTGAACTTTTGCCAGGCACCGGGCCAATTTCTAAGAGACCATATAGGATGCCCGCAAAGGATTTGGAGGAAATTAAGAAGCAGATTAAGGAGTTACTGGATAAAGGATTCATA
>LR738713.1:348681610-348695725 GCA_902687465.1 Secale cereale
ATGAATGCCTAGAAGTTAAGAATGGGAACGGCAATGGAAGCGCCGGGAAGAAGCCAACCCGTTCAACAAAGGACAAGTGAACCACGTGACTGTGGAGGAGGTAGAGGAGCAACCAGATGCAGTTATAGGTAAGTTCTTAGTTAAGTCCTTTACTGCACTCATTCTTTTCGATACTGGTGCATCACATTCATGTATTTCAAGGGATTCGTGGATAAGTATAAGCTACTGACCCAAGCCCTTAGATCGCCCATGTTAGTAACCTCACCAGGAGCAGAGTATATGGCTAAGTCATGGTGTGATCAATTGCCCTTAAGGATTGGTAATTACATTTTCCCTTCGGACCTAATAGTATTGGAATCTCAAGGACTGGATGTGATATTAGGCATGGATTGGTTATCTAAGTATGAAGGAAATATTGAATGTGCCAGTAAGACCATTTTGCTTACTACGCCGGAAGGAAGAAGGATCAAGTATGTATCCCGGCATGAGTCAAAGAGGAGTAGATTAAATTCCTTGTCAGGAGTTGTAAGGAGGAAGTGCCAGTAGTGAAGGATTATCCGGATGTGTTTCCAGAGGAGTTACCTGGCATGCCACCGGATAGAGATATAGAGTTTTTGATTGAACTTTTGCCAGGCACCGGGCCAATTTCTAAGAGACCATATAGGATGCCCGCAAAGGATTTGGAGGAAATTAAGAAGCAGATTAAGGAGTTACTGGATAAAGGATTCATATGCCCAAGTTCTTCGCCTTGGGGTTCGCCAGTACTTCTAGTGGAGAAGAAGGATGGATCGTTAAGAATGGTTGTTGATTACCGAGGATTGAATGAAGTAACGATCAAGAACAAGTACCCACTGCCGATGATCAATGACCTGTTCGATAGATTGCAAGGAGCTAAGGTATTTTCCAAGATCGATCTGCGATCAGGGTACCATCAATTGAAGATCTGAGAGCAAGATATACCTAAAACGGCCTTTACCACTAGGTATGGGTTGTACGAGTATACCATTATGTCGTTTGGTCTGACAAACGCACCGCATACTTTATGAACCTGATGAACAAAGTGTTTATGGAGTATTTGGATAAGTTTGTCGTAGTGTTCATAGATGATATATTGATCTTCTCGAAGGATGAAGAGGAGCATGAAGAGCATTTGCGTTTGGTATTGGAGAAGCTCAGAGAACATCAGTTATATGCCAAGTTTAGCAAATGTGAGTTTTGGTTGAAGGAAGTTGGATTCCTCGGACATGTTATATCCGGAGAAGGAATAGTAGTAGATCCCGCCAAGGTGGACACTATGACCAGTTGGGAAGCACCGACAACAGTTGGAGAGATCCCGAGTTTTCCTGGACTCGCAGGATACTACCAGAGATTTATCGAGAATTTCTCAAAGATTGCAATACCAATGACGGAGTTGTTAAAGAAGGACACCAAGTTCAGATGGACAGAAGAATGTGAGGCTAGTTGCCAGGAATTAAAGAAACGTTTGGTCTCATCCCCTGTGTTGATTCTGCCAGATCAACATAAGGATTATGAGGTGTACTGCGACGCTTCACGTCGAGGACTTGGAGCAGTTCTGATGCAGGATGGAAGAGTTGTTTCGTATGCTTCACGACAACTGAAACCTCATGAGTTGAACTATGCCACCCACGATTTGGAGTTAGCAGCCATAGTACATGCATTGAAGACGTGGAGACATTTCCTCATTGGAAACCATTGTGAAGTATATACGGATCATAAGAGTTTGAAGTATATATTCACTCAGAAGGAGCTGAATCTTAGGCAAAGGAGATGGCTGTAACTCATTAAGGATTATGACATGAGATTGCATTATCATCCCGGAAAGGCTAACGTAGTAGCTGATGCGCTAAGCCATACGAGCCATGTCAATACCCTAATGATGGAGGAGTTTCCAAAGGAGTTAGCCGAGGACCTACGAGGACTACGTTTGGAGATAGTTCCGAGAGGCTATGTAGCAACACTAGAAATCCAGTCTACCCTGATGGATAAAATCAGAGAAGCTCAGAAAGTTGACAAAGAGATTGCCTCTATAAAGGAGAGGATGAGCGAAGGAAAAGCTAAAGGTTTTCGTGAGGATGAACACGACACCTTATGGTTTGAGGATCGAATTTATGTGCCCAATGACCCGGAGATTAGGAAGTTGATTTTACAGGAGGCCCATGATTCACCGTACTCGATTCACCCAGGAAATACTAAGATGTATTTGGATTTGAAGGATATTTTCTGGTGGACCGGTATGAAGAAGGATATTGCGGAGTATGTAGCAGTTATTGATGTATGCCAGAGAGTAAAGGCAGAACATCAGAAGCCAACAGGATTGTTACAACCTATGCCGATACCCGAATGGAAGTGGGAGAAGCTTGGTATGGATTTTATCACCGGATTGCCTAGGACCAAAGCAGGTTATGATTCAATCTGGGTAGTAGTAGACCGATTGACGAAGGTAGCCCACTTTATTCCTGTGAAAACCACTTATACCAGTGCAAAGTTGGCCAAGATATACATGACCAGAATTGTATGTCTGCATGGAGTTCCGAGGAGCATCGTATCAGATAGAGGAACCCAGTTTACCTCAAAGTTCTGGAATAAGTTACCAGACTAGATTTTAGCACAACATTTCACTCGCAGACAGATGGACAGAAGGAGAGAGTCAATCAGATTCTGGAGGATATGTTAAGAGCCTGTGCATTAGATTATGGATCTAGTTGGGATGACAATTTGCCCTACGTGGAGTTCTCATACAACAACAATTACCAGGCCAGTTTGAAGATGGCACCGTTCGAGCCATTGTATGGAAGGAGATGCCGAACACCATTGTCGTGGGACGAAGTTGGAGACCGACAGTTGTTTGGACCAGACTTAATCCAAGAGTCTGAGGAGAAGGTGAAGTTGATCCGAGATAGACTTAAAGTAGCTCAGTCCAGGCAGAAGAGTTATGCAAACTCGAAGCGTAAGGAGATAACCTATGAGATCGGAGACAGAGTGTACCTGAGAGTATTGCCTTTGAGAGGAGTTAAGCGTTTCAGAGTTAAAGGGAAGTTAGCCCCGAGATTTGTGGGACCCTACCGTGTTTTGGAACGCATGGGAGAGGTTGCCTACAAGTTGGAATTGCCCGAAGGATTGTCAAGAGTGCACGACGTGTTTCACGTTTCACAGCTTAAGAAGTGCCACGCGGAGATGGCCGGTATACCGCTTAGAGACACAGTACCCCTGGAAGCAATTCAGTTGAACAGTGATTTGACCTACGAGGAGAAACCCGTTAAGATTCTCGAATTTTCGAGCAGAGTTACACGCAGTAAGGTTATCAAGTTTTGCAAAGTTCAGTGGAGTCACCACACCGAGGAAGAAGCCACCTGGGAACGAGAAGATGATCTACGCAAGGACCACCCACACCTGTTCTCTAGCCAAGTCGAATCTCGAGGGCGAGATTCATTCTAAGGGGGGTAGGTTTGTAACATCCCAAATTTTCAATTTGGAATGTTATACATAGATCATATTGCATTTCATGCTTTTTCATTTGTTTTCGTGGAGTTCCTCGAAATTCTAAGCAACTCAAGGACCTACGGAGAGAGTTGGGGATTTTACCGTTTTCGTATTTGAGTTCGCTCGAATACCGGTACAAGGGCAGTGTGATTCTAATAATTTTTCTCTCCTAAAAATATTTCTCAATACAAAAAAAAAATGAGCGGAGATAATATGACTTCTCCAAAATAACAGAAATATTGGAGGAAAAAAAATATTAAAATCACTTTTGGTATTTTTCTGGATTTATTTGCGGATTTATTTGCATAGGAAAAATACGCGTTTTTCAAAATTGCATTTATGTCCGGGAAAAATGTTCACTTTGTCCTAAATATTATTAGAGGACGGTGAAAATTTATTTCGGGACGTTTGGAGTCCGTTTGGTATTTCTTTCGTTAGTTTTTCTGCGCCGGGACTCTTTTAGAAAAAAAATAGGAAACCGACTTAGACTCGTGAAGGACCAGGAGACTGGGCTTTATAAGCCAGTCTCGCCCGCCCAAGTCGCCCCAGCCAGCGCCGCCCGAACCCTAGCCGCCAGCCCTAGCCGCCGCCGCCGCCTGACGCCGCCGCCGCCGCACCCCGCCGCCGCCACACACCGCCGCCCGAGCCGCCGCACGCCGCCCCGCCGCCGCCCGCCGGAGTCGCCGGAGATCGTCCAGGTAGTTACGGTTTTCTTTTAGAAACCGATTGGTTTAGTAATAAAACCGTAGATTCATTTTTTTATTATTAGATTAGATCGGTTCGGTTTTTTTTCGGTTTAGCTATTTAGCAGACGTTCGTCCGTACGTTCGTTTTAACGAACGGTTTTTGTTAGTTAACCGCAGACAACGAACGTTCGTTCGTTAGCCTGTTCGTCATTTTTATTTTTCGGGGTATTTATCCGCAGTTATTCCGATCGCGATTTCTGCCCTGATCTTGTTTTTCGTTTTTCTTTTCGCTCGAGAGTCGGAATCAGGTGATTCAAAATCCCAAATCTTCGTCTCGAAGCCCTCTTTACGTTTAATCAACTTGAACAAAGTTTTGGCTACTGTAGAATTTGACTTTAGGCCAACTAGTAAACCGGAGCTCGTTTCTTTTGCAGTTGAGTTTCGTTGCTTCTTTCGAGTTGATTCTTTTTGCAAACCGGAGTTCTTAAGTTGAACTTTCTGGTTAGATCTCTTATTTGAGTTTTACCCGTGCATTAGTTAAGTACTTATTGTATGCTTGTTTGATTGCGATAGAGTACCCGGAGTGCGCCGCTTGCTACTTTGAGTCTCTAGGTTTTGCGGATCATCAGCAAGGCAAGTTACACTTTGATCATGCTTTCCAATTACCCAGTTTTCATTGCATTAGTCAAACCCTCACACATTACATGAGTAGGATCAATTAACTTGTGGGATTGGGAAGTAGATTGAGGTAGTGCCTATTACCTGCATTACATTCAAACCTTTGGGAGTTACTTCTACGTTTGCTGTTAGGACATGCTATGCTCGTAGACGTGGATTGGGTGAGTGAAATCCACGATAGATGTGAGTTTGTTAATTAATGGTTCAACTTAAGGTGGCAACATTAATACACATCTGGGTGGATTGAGGCATCTGGGTATTCCAGTGATTGCCTGTTTTTCTTTTGGACCGCCACCCAGGCTCAAAGGGATCATGAGATTATTCATACTAGAAACTTCCGTGTGTAGCCACAATGCTATTATGGGCTCTAGCATAGTATGAGTAAGTTGTGCGAACTCTTACAGTGGTGGACTAGCAGATGTAGGGGATGTAGGTTGGTACGGTCCGCCCGATCGTAAGGTGCTAGTGCTTCTGAAAGACTATGTCTCGGTTATCCGTTTCTCAAACACCATGCAGTGCGAGAAACCAAAAGGAGGCGATCGAGTCTTGTGGGAAAAGTGCACAAACCTCTGTAGAGTGTACAAACTGATCATGATTAGCCGTGTCCCGGGTTATGGACGTCTTGAGTATCTAGAACTTGGATTTTCATGTGCATCTCATCATGTTACTTTAATTTAATTTTGTTGGGTTTAATGATGAACTTTAATTGGGGTTGAGAGGATGTGTATCTTCTCAACGATGTTTCAACTACCATGATAGTTAATTAAAATGCATTCCTTTGAAGTAGGGAAAAATTGGCTTTACGCAAAAACTTAACCATAGAGCTTTCCACCAGCCATATTGCATATAGTATAGCTTTACTTTCATTGCATTCTCTTGTGTTACCTTGCCAGCATATTCCATGTGCTGACCCGTTTTCGGGCTGCAACGTTTCATGTTGCAGACTTTTCAGACGACGAGTAAGATGCCCTTTTAGGTCGTGGTTCTATACTCAGTGATGCCGCTGGAGTTGATGGACTCACTTATCTTCCAAGCCTTCCGCTGTTATCGTGTTAGATGGCCTTCAGCCATATTATTTGTAATAAATTCATCGTTCGACTATCAATGTAATAAGTGTGTGATTGCTACTCTGTTATAAATCCTTCAAGTACTGTGCGTGTCAGCATTACTAATCCAGGGATGACACTGATGCACAGAGATCTGACTGTTTGAGGTCTGGTCGCTACATAAAGTTGCCACCTTAAAACTTTCCCTTAGTTGTTATTACACTCACAACTTTCATGAAATTGTCACATACCAATCCATGTCTTCGAGCATGGCTAAGCAATAAGTAACAACGCATATATTCCCTGGTTGATCTCAAGTCAGTGGGTTCTTAATTCATGAACTACTCAGCAATTTCACATATATCCATGTCCTACTCATGCAATCTTTGAGGATAGAACTAATGCAATAGAAACTGGGTATTCGAAAGTATGATCAAAGTATGAACTTGTCTTGCTGATGATCGGTGAAACCTAGTGACTCATAGTAGCACGCTTCACACTCCGGAAATTCTATCGCAATCAAACAATTGCACACATAAGCAAATCATGCAACAGAATTGAAGAAGAGATCTCGAAAAGTCTCGAAAATAAGCGAATAACTCTTGCAACAAAAAATAATAATTTCTAACAGTACCAAAATTAAGTGAATTTGGCCTTATAATAAAGTTTAGGTCAAGAGCTTCGATTTGCAAAAAGAATCAACTCAAACGGAGTTACGAAACTCAAGTTACGATCAAAACAAGTTCAAATACAAATATATTTGAATTCAAATTTTAAAACTTTAAAAAACATATTTGAGCTGTTTTACTGGAAAGATGCCATCAAAACGAAGAGTTTGGCATTGGTTTCACGTAATTCCGACTAACGAGTAAAAAGTAGTGATAATTTGAAAGCCAGGGGCTAATGTGTAAAAATAATAATCTCGGATAGGTCCTTGAAGAAAAATAACAGAAAAAGAAAAACAGTAAACATCGAACGTTCGTTCTTCTGAACTAAACTGCGGACGTTCGCTGTTTAAATAAAACCTAAAAAATGGACCTAGTTTTTTAATAAAAAATCAATCTAGGTTTTTGAAAAAAACAGAAAACAAAAATAAAAAATGGCGGCGTTTTTTTTTACCAAAAAGGGGTCGGGTTCGGGGCTCCGGCGGGTCGTAGGTTGGCAGGGCGGCGGGCGTCGACGGGCTCCGGCGGTGGCGGCGGCGTCCGACGGTGCTGGCGCGCGGGTGCAGGCGGATACGGGGCGGCGGCTCGGCGGCGGGTGGCACGAGGCGGCGGCGTAGCGACGACGGCGGGGCAGGCGCGCGGCGGCGGGCGACGGTGAGGAGCGAGGGGGGTGATACGTCTCCAACTTATCTATAATTTTTGATTGTTACGTGCTATTATATTATCCTTCTAGGATGTTTTATGGGCTTTAATATACACTTTTATATGATTTTTTGGGACTAACCTATTAACCGAGAGCCCAGTGCCAGTTTCTATTTTTTCCCTGTTTTAGAGTATCGCAGAAAAGGAATATCAAACGGAGTCCAATTGAGCTGAAACTCAACGGAGGTGATTTTTGGACCAGAAGAAGCCCAGGAATTGCCAGAGGGGGACCAGAAGGTCCACGGGCTGCCCACGAGGGTGGGGGCGCGTGCCCCCCTGGGCGCGCCCCCTGCCTCGTGGATAGCCCGGAGACCCCCTTTACGTGTCCTAGACTCCAACACCTCCTATATATACTGAAACCTCCGGAAAGTAACCTAGATCGGGAGTTCCGCCGCCGCAAGCCTCTGGAGCCACCAAAAACCAATCTAGACCCGTTTCGGTACCCTGCCAGAGGGGGGATCCCTCTCCGGTGGCCATCTTCGTCATCCCGGCGCTCTCCATGACGAGGAGGGAGTAGTTCACCCTCGGGGCTGAGGGTATGTATCAGTAGCTATGTGTTTGATCTCTCTCTCTCTCTCTCTCTCTCTCTCTCTCTCTCTCTCTCTATCTATCTCTCTCGTGTTCTTGAGATGGCACGATCTTGATGTATCGTGAGCTTTGCTATTATAGTTGGATCTTATGATGTTTCTACCCCTCTACTCTCTTGTGATGAATTGAGTTTTCTCTTTGAAGTTATCTTATCGAATTGAGTCTTTAACGATTTGAGAACACTTGATGTATGTCTTGCATGTGCTTATCTGTGGTGACAATGGGATATCACGTGATCCACTTGATGTATGTTTTGGTGATCAGCTTGCGGGTTCCGTGACCTTGTGAATCTATGAATAGGGGTTGGCACACATTTTCGTCTTGACTCTCCGGTATAAACTTTGGGGCACTCTTTGAAGTTCTTTGTGCTGTTAGAATAGATGAATTTGAGATTGTGTGATGCATATCGTATAATCATGCCCACGGATACTTGAGGTGACAATGGAGTATCTAGGTGACATGAGGGTTTTGGTTGATTTGTGTCTGAAGGTGTTATTCTAGTATGAACTCTATGATAGATTGAACGGAAAGAATAGCTTCGTGTTATTTTACTACGGACTCTTGAATAGATCGATCAGAAAGGATAACTTTGAGGTGGTTTCGTACCCTACCATAATCTCTTCGTTTGTTCTCCGCTATTAGTTACTTTGGAGTGACTCTTTGTTGCATGTTGAGGGATAGTTATATGATCCAGTTATGTTATTATTGTTGAGAGAACTTGCACTAGTGAAAGTATGAATCCTAGGCCTTGTTTCCTAGCATTGCACTACTGTTTATGCTCACTTTTACCACTTGCTAACTTGCTGTTTTTATATTTTCAGATTACAAAAACCTATATCTACCATCCATATTGCACTTGTATCACCATCTCTTCGCCGAATTAGTGCACCTGTACAATTTACCATTGTATCGGGTGTGTTGGGGACACAAGAGACTCTTTGTTATTTGGTTGCAGGGTTGTTTGAGAGAGACCATCTTCATCCTACGCCTCCCACGGATTGATAAACTTTAGGTCATCCACTTGAGGGAAATTTGCTACTATCTTACAAACCTCTACACTTGGAGGCCGAACAACGCCTACAAGAAGAAGGTTGCGTAGTAGACATTAAGCTCTTTTCTGGCGCCGTTGCCGGGGAGGTGAGTGCTTTAAGGTATATCTTTAGATCTTGCAATCGAGTCTTTTAGTTTCTTGTTTTATCACTAGTTTATTTTATAAAAGAAAACTACAAAAAAAATGGAATTAAGGTTACCTCATATGCTTCTTCGTTTTAATATTTTTCATGAAAATGATGGGAAGGAAAATTGTGCTCAAGTACTAGAAGAAGAATTACATAGAATGCTTGGCATAAAATATGTGCATGATGAGCATGATTTCAATGTTGTTAGTGTGAATTCTTCAAATATCCATAGTACTAATAATGATTGCACTAGTTATGATGAAAATATCTCTTATAAGCATGTCAATTTTTGTGGAGTGCATAGAGTTTGCAAGTACATACCAAATAGGGAAGATATATTTTGCAAGAGACATAAGTATTTAGAAACTAAATGGTTGCAAGAAAGGCTAGATGATTGTGCTGAAAATTTAATATGTCTTAGCCGTACTTGTGAACTTTACAATGAACATGGTCATTTAAATATCCAATGCAAATTGTTTCATGATTGTATTGTGTCCAAAAATTGTGATAACTTGATTTCCCTTGCGCATCATAATGAACTTAGTTTGCTTGTGGGTTATGAAGAAATGAAACGTTTAACTAAGGATCTTCCAGGATTTGCCCTTGATAAACTTCTTGATTCTGATCTAGAGGAAATTTATATGTATTGTGCGGTGAATTGCATTGAAAATACTTATATTGCCAATTACATAAAGACCAGAAAACAAATGGAAGATGAAGAGAATACTAATGAAAGGGGAGAGATTTCCCAATATCCTCCTATTCTTTCTTATGATGAATCAGGTAACGATGAGGAGCCTTCTATTCAACCAATCTCATTAATAAGGAGCTCCAAAAAGAAGATTAAACCCACACATAATGTGATGAAGAAAAAGAAAAGACGAAGAATCAAAGGTAAAGAGGCATCCCTTCCAAATGATGTTGCTCCTATACTCATTGTGATGATGATAATTGCTATACTATCGGTGCTATCCATACTATTAATGATGAGAGTGATTATGCTTATGATATGATAAGGCCCGAGCTTCGGGATGCTATGTTTGATGAGAATGACATTTTTGAGAATATATTTGCTGCAATTAATGTTTGTCCCAAGCTTGGGGATGCTACGTTTGATGAGGATGATATTTTTAGTTCCCCAAGTTTTGGTGAGCAAATTTATTATGATGAAAGCATGCCTCCTACTTATGATGATTATTGTGATGACACATATGCCATAAAAAGTAGTGATGATTATATTTTAAAAAACTTGTCATGATTATGATTACCCTCTTTCTGAACATTACTCTATTAATGTGGAAACAATCTATAGTATTCAAGTCTCTTATGATACTCCCACTATTCTGAATGAGAAGAATTTTGCTTATGTGGAGAGTAATAGAATTTATATGCTTGGGGATCATGACAAGAATGCTTTATGTGATGGTTATATTGTTGAATTCATTCATGATGCTACAGAAAATTATTATGAGAGAGGATCATATGCTTCTAGGAATTGCAATAATACCAAGTTTTCTCTCTATGTGCTGAAATTTTGAAGTTATGCTTGTTTTGCCTTCCTATGCTAGTTGATTATTGTTCCCATAAGTTGTTTGCTCACAAAATCCCTATGCATAGGAAGTGGGTTAGACTTAAATATGCTAGTCATATTCTTCATGATGCTCTCTTTATGTTTCAATTCTTGTCTTTTATGTGAGCATCATTGCAATCATCATGCCTAGCTAGGGGCGTTAAACGATAGCGCTTGTTGGGAGGAAACCCAACTTTATTTTTGTTCTTTGATTTTTTTTTGCTTCTATTTAGGAATAAATATTACATCTAGCTTCTGTTTAGATGTGGTTTTGTGTTTTATTTAGTGTTTGTGCCAAGTAGAACCTTTGGGAAGACTTGTGTGAAGTTTATGTGATCATGCTGAAGAAACAGAAACTTTAGTGCTCACGAGATTAGCTACCATTTTTTACTGGAGAGTGATATTAAGTTGATTCTTTTTGCATATGGTTAAAAGACAACTTACTCACGTCAACCAATTTATCTCAGAATTTTTAGAGTTACAGAAGTATTCGAAAGTTACAGATTGCTACAGAATGTTCTATTTTTGACAGATTCTGTTTTCTATGTGTTGTTTGCTTATTTTGATGAATCTATGAGTAGTATCATAGGGTATGAACCATAGAGTAGTTGGAATATATTACATATTACACCAATATGAATTTAGAATGAGTTCATAACAGTACCTAAGTGGTGGTTTTATTTTCTTATACTAACGAAGCTTACGAGTTTTCTGTTGAGTTTTGTGTTGTCAAGTTTTCAAGTTTTGGGTAAGGATTCGATGGACTATAGAATAAGGAGTGGCGAGAGCCTAATTTTGGGGATGCACAAGGCACCCCAAGGTGATATTAAAGGACAACCAAGAGCCTAATCTTGGGGATGCCCCGAGAAGGCATCCCATCTTTCATCTTCGTTCATCGGTAACTTTACTTGAGGCTATATTTTTATTCACCACATGATATGTGTTTTGCTTGCAACGTCAATTTATTTTATCTTGCTTTGCTTGCTGTTTGAATAATATCCCAAGATCTGAAATTCTTAAATGTTAGAGAGTCTTCACATAGCTACACAATTATTCAACTACTCATTGATCTTCACTTATATCCTTCGGAGTAGTTTATTAGGTCTACTGATTCACTTATATCTTTTTAGAGCACAACGGTGGTTTTATTTTGAAGAAATAGATGAACTCTCATGCTTCACTTATATTATTTTGAGAGTCTTTTAGAACATCATGGTAATTGGCTTAGGTTATGAATTTAGTCCTAATATGATAGGCATCCAAGAGGGATATAAAAAAACTTTCATATAAAGTGCATTGAATACTATGAGAAGTTTGATGCTTGATGATTGTTTTGAGATATGAGGATGGTGATATTAGAGTCATGCTAGTAGAGTAGTTGTGAATTTGAGAAATACTTGTGTTGAGGTTTGCAAGTCCCATAGCATGCACGTATGGTAACCGTTGTGTGACAAATTTGAAGCATGGGGTATTTCATTGATTGTCATCCTTTGTGTGGAGGTCGGGATCGCACAAAGGTTAACTCCTACCAACCCTTCCCCTAGGAGCATGCATGTAGTACTTTGTTTTGATGACTTGTAGATTTTTGCAATAAGTATGTGAGTTCTTTATGACTAATGTTGAGTCCATGGATTATACGCATTATCACCCTTCCACCATTGCTAGCCTCTCTTGTACTGAACTCTCGCCGGTACTATACACCCACCATATACCTTCCTCAAAACATCCACCATACCTACCTATCATGGCATTTCCATAGCCATTCCGAGATATATTGCCATGCAACTTTCCACCGTTCCGTTTGCTATGACACGCTTCATCATTGTCATATTGCCATGCATGATCATGTAGTTGACATGTATTCGTGGCTAGGCCACCATGCCTAATTTTTCATACATGTCACTCTTTATTTATTGCACATCCCGGTACACCGCCGGAGGCATTCATATAGAGTCATACTTTGTTCTAGTATCGAGTTGTAATATCGAGCTGTAAATCAATATAAGTGTGATGATCATCATTATTAGAGCATTGTCCCAAAAAAAATAAAAAAAAAGAAGAAGGAAAGGCCAAAGAAAAAAAGAAAGGCCCAAAAAAGAAGAAAAAAAAGAAAAGAAAAAGGACAATGCTACTATCTTTTTCCACACTTGTGTTTCAAAGTAGCACCATGATCTTCAAGATAGATAGTCTCTTGTTTTGTCACCTTAATATACTAGTGGGAATTTTCATTATAGAACTTGGCTTGTATATTCCAACAATGGGCTTCCTCAAATGCCCTAGGTCTTCCTGAGCAAGCAAGTTGGATGCACACCCACTTAGTTTCTTTTGTTGAGCTTTCATACATTTATACCTCTAGTGCATCCATTGCATGGCAATCCCTACTCACTCACATTGATATCTATTGATGGGCATCTCCATAGCCCATTGATACGCCTAGTTGATGTGAGATCTTCTTCCTCCTTTTTGTCTTCTCCACAACCACCACTCTATTCAACCTATAGTGCTATATCCATGGCTCACGCTCATGTATTGCGTGAAAGTTGAAAACGTTTGAAAAAATTAAAGTATGAAACAATTGCTTGGCTGAAACCGGGGTTGTGCATGATTTGAGTATTTTGTGTAACGAAGATGGAGCATAGCCAAACTATATGATTTTGTACGGATGAACTTTCTTTGGCCATGTTATTTTGAGAAGACACGATTGCTTTGTTAGTATGCTTGAAGTATTATTATTCTTATGTCAATATAGACTTTTATCTTGAATCTTTCGGATCTGAACATTCATGCCACAATAAAGAAAATTATATTGAGAACTATGTTAGGTAGCATTCGACATCAAAATTCTGTTTTTATCATTGACCTACTCGAGGACGAGTAGGAATTAAGCTTGGGGATGTTGATACGTCTCCAACGTATCTATAATTTTTGATTGTTCCATGCTATTATATTATCTTTCTAGGATGTTTTATGGGCTTTAATATACAATTTTATATGAATTTTGGGACTAACCCATTAACCCAGAGCCCAATGCCAGTTTTTGTTTTCCCCCTGTTTTAGTGTATCGCAGAAAAGGAATATCAAACGTAGTCCAATTGACGTGAAACTCAACGGAGGTGATTTTTGGACCAGAAGAAGCCCAGGAAGTGCCGGAGGGGGACCAGAAGGTCCACGGGCTTCCCACGAGGGTGGGGGGCGCGTGCCCCCTGGGCGCGCCCCCAGCCTCGTGGATAGCCTGGAGACCCCCTTTACGTGTCCCCAACTCCAACACCTCCTATATATATTGAAACCTCCGGAAAGTAACCTAGATCGGGAGTTCCGCCGCCGCAAGCCTCTGGAGCCACCAAAAACCCATCTAGACCCGTTCCGGCACCCTGCCGAAGGGGGAATCCCTCTCCGGTGGCCATCTTCACCATCCCGGCGCTCTCCATGACGAGGAGGGAGTAGTTCACCCTCGGGGCTGAGGGTATGTATCAGTAGCTATGTGTTTGATCTCTCTCTCTC
>LR738713.1:348703910-348730391 GCA_902687465.1 Secale cereale
AAATAGCACCCGCATAAAATCTAGTAGTTCTAAGTATAGGGGCATCAACAAGACATAGATTCCCAACACAATCGAAAAACTCTTGGATACGTTCTTTTCCCATAACATTCCCTTGCCCCAAGATAAAAGTTTTAGCACCCAGATTGCCAGTACTTCCAATCTTAGGAGTTAGGCCGTCATCTGTTGGTGTCATACCGAAATCACTCATAATTGCAAACAAAGAATACATCTGATGAGAAAACGGCGAACGAAAAAGAGGGCGAATAAAACGACAAATATTTGTGAAGTGGGGGAGATGAAAACGAGAGGCAAATGGAAAATAATGTAATTGTGAGGAGATGAGATTTGTGATTAGGAACCTGGTATATGTTGAAGGTGCTCCCCATCAACGGCGCTAGAAACTCCTTTTGATGTCGCTTAAAGCTACGTCGGTATTTCCCCAAAGAGGAAGGGATGATGTAGCACAGCGGCGGTAGGTATTTCCCTTAGATGTGAAACCAAGGTTATCGAACCAGTAGGAGAGCCAAGCAATACAACGTAAACAACACCTGCACACAAATAATAACTTCTCGCAACCCGACATGTTAAAGGGGTTGTCAATCCCTTTCGGGGTACGACGCCTCAAGATAGGCAAAACATACGTGGGGAATTTGTAGTAAATTGATAGATCGAACGCCAAATAAGATAAATAAGAATAAATTGCAGCAAGGTATTTTTTGCATTTTTGGTTTAATAGATCTGAAAATAAATGCTAGGAAAAAGTAGATCGCAAAGGCAAATATATGACAAAGAAGACCCGGGGGCCGTAGGTTTCACTGGTGGCTTCTCTCGAGAAAAATAGCAAACGGCGGGTAACAAATTACTATTGGGCAATTGATAGAACTTCAAATAATTACTGTTAAAGGGGGGCCTGGCGTGCCCTGGTGGGTTGTGTCCCCCTCGGGGCACCCCTAGGTGCAGCTCTGGCCCATCATGTGTCTTCTGGCCCAAAAAAATTCTCCAAAAAGTTTCACGGTGTTTGGCCTCCGTTTGATATTGATTTCCTGTGATTTAAAAAACATGAAGAAAACAACAATTGGCACTTGGCACTATGTCAATAGGTTAGTACCAAAAAATGATATAAAATGACTATAAAATGATTGTAAAACATCCGAGAATGATAATATAACAGCATGGAACAATCAAAAATTATAGATACGTTGGAGACGTATCAAGTGTTAGCAATCATAGAAGAGTATATGATGGTTGAGTCTGTGGACTTGCCTAAAGGCTCCAATACGTGACCCTTCCTGAAAAGATTATGAATTGAAGTTGCAAAACTTGACTGAAAACTTGCCTAAAGGCTCCAATACGCGACCCTTCCTGAAAAGATTATGAATTGAAGTTGCAAAACTTGACTGAAAACATAGTTTGTTGGTTTCTAATAGATTTTATGCTTTATACTTCAGTTGTGTGATGACCTATCACTTATTCATGAGAAGTTTATAATACAAGTTCTGTGATAAAAGTCTTATGTTTAATTTTATTGTTGTTATAATAATTAACATGATGGTTCTATGTCCGTATTTTGTTTTTATCAATACCTCTCTCTCAAAGCATGTGGACATGTTTTTCGATTTCGGTTTTCGCTTGAGGAAAAGTGAGGTCTAAGCTTGGGGGAGTTGATACATCCATTTTGCATCATCTTTTCTTACTGTTATTTATAATGTTTTTACCCATAATAATGCTTTTTGGGGGTAATTCTTATGCCTTTTCTCTCATAATTTGCAATTAACATACCAAGAGGGAGAATTCTGGCGGCAGGAAATCTGGACCTGGAAAAGCTACGTCAGGCCACCTATTCTACACAACTCCAAACAAGCTGAAACTTCACGGAGATTTTTTTATGGATTATTTAATAAATACTGGAGTCAATAAACAGCGGAGGGAGGCCACCAGGTGGGCACAACCCACCTGGGCGCGCCACACCCACCAGGCGCGCCCTGGTGCATTGTGGCCTCCTCGGCGCACCTCTGGTGCCCATCTTCTGGTATATAAGTCATTTTGACCTAGAAAATAAAGGGAAGGCTTTCGGGACGGAATGCCGCCGTCTCGAGGCGGAACTTGGGCAGGAGCACTTTTGCTCTCCGGTGGAGCGATTCCGCCGGGGGAACTTCCCTCCCGGAGGGGGAAATCATCATCATCTTCATCACCAACCACTCTCCCATCTTGGGGAGGGCAATCTCCATCAACATCTTCAATATCACCATCTCATCTCAAAACCTAGTTCATCTCTTGTATTTAATCTTGTTACCAGAACTAAAGATTGTGCTTGTGGGTGACTTGTAGTGTTGATTACATCTTGTAGTTGATTACTATATGGTTTATTTGGTGGAAGATTATATGTTCAGATCCATTATGCTATATATTACCTCTCTAATCTTGAGCATGTTCATCACTTGTGAGTAGTTACCTTTGTTCTTGAGGTCACGGGAGAAATCATGTTGCAAGCAATCATGTGAATTTGATATGTGTTTGATATTTTGATAGTATGTATGTTATGATTCCCTTAGTGGTGTCATGTGAACGTCGACTACATGACACTTCACCATATTTGGGCCTAAAGGAATGCATTGTGGAGTAGTAATTAGATGGTGGGTTGCCAGAGTGACAGAAACTTAAACCCCAGTTTATGCACTATTCCGTAAGGGACCGATTGGATCCAAAAGTTTAACGCTATGGTTATAATTGATTCTTAATACTTTTCTCGTAGTTGCGGATGCTTGCGGGAGGGTTAATCATAAGTAGGTGGTTTGGTCAAGTAAGAATAACACCTAAGCATTGATCCACCCACATATGAAATTATCAAAGTAGCAAACACAAATCAAACAAACATGATGAAAGTGACTAGATGAAATTCCCGTGTACCCTCAAGAATGCTTTGCTTATCATATGAGACCGTTTTGGCCTGTCCTTTGCCTCAAAAGGATTGGGCTGCCTTGCTGCATACTTGTTACTATTATCGTTACTTTCTCGTTACAAGTTATCTTGCTATCAAACAACTCGCTACTTACAGTTTCAGCACTTGCAGACATTACCTTACTAAAAACTACTTGTCATTTCCTTCTGCTCCTCGTTGGGTTTGACACTCTTACTTATCGAAAAGAGCTACAATTGATCCCCTATACTTGTGGGTCATCATCACCTTAGGAGGAACTTCCTTCAGCACCAACCTCAGGCGCCCCGGCCTGTAGCCCGACCTCCGGAGCCCACTTAATTCTCGTACTAGAACCTCAGGAGAGGTGCCTGACTGAGGAGTTCACGACATACCTACTCCAGGGAACCCTGTCAGAGAAAGAAGAAGACACGAAGCATGTGGCCCGGTAGGCCACCGCATACTGCATTCAGGATGGTGAGCTCTACCGGAGAAGGCCGAACGACGTCTCTCTGTGGTGCATTTCCAAGAAGCAGGGGAGCGAGCTGCTGGCTGACATACACAGCGAAGAGTGCGGGCATCACTCCTCGCGCACCCTGGTGGGCAAGGCATTCCGAAGTGGATTCTATTGGCTTACAACACTCGATGATGCCACCAAACTAGTAAGGTCCTGTGAAGCCTGTCAATTTCATGCGAAACAGATCCACCAGCCGCTCAAGGGCCTCCAAACCATCTCATTGTCCTGGCCATTTGCGATTTGGGGGATGGACATCTTGGGCCCGTTTCTACGAGCGCCCGGGGGCTACCGAAACGTCTACGTCGCCATCGAATAATTCACCAAGTTGGCAGAGGTGGAGGCCGTCTGCACCATCCCGGCAGGCTCGGTAGTCAAGTTCATCAAGGGTCTCATTAGCCGTTTCGGGGCCCCGAACCGCATCATCACCGACAACGGTTCGTAGTTCACCAGCAATATCTTCACAACATATTGTGCTAACCTTGGAACACAGATATGCTACGCTTTGGTGGCGCACCCGCGAAGCAATGGCCAGGCCGAGCGCGCTAACACAGAGGTGCTGAGGGGCCTCAAGGCGAGGACTTCAAGGAGAAGCTCGAAGCCTGCGGCAGGGGCTGGCTAGATGAGCTTCAGCCCGTGCTATGGTCCATCCGCACCACAACAACCAAGCCAATGGGCGAGACTCCATTCTTCCTCGTCTACAGAGCTGAAGCGATTCTCCCCCACGAGGCCAGGCATCGCTCCCCGCTGAAAGTGCAACTAATCCCCGGGTGGTTTTGGTAATTTATAACAACATATAGCTCATGAACTAATGATTTCTCAAGCTAAATATTTTAGGAAAGTTCAATGAATGGCATGGCTATTGCGGTGATGTGGACCCCTCAAAAAGCTAAGGAAGCAAGTTTGGCAAAATGTCAAGACTCTACCTTTTCACTTTTAGTGATCCAAGATCACATTGAGTCCTTAGGAAAGCCCAATACTATAAAAAGGGGATGAGGTGTTGCTTAATGAATTGGTTGCTCACAATGCTTGATGACATGCTCCAAAACCCTCACACAACCTCTCCATTCCAAACAAGTCAAAACCAAAATGCCAAACTCGGACTCACTGATTTCCATATCCAGTCCCACCGAGTTTCCTTTGACTTAGCCAGAGACACAAACCCTAACATTTCGGTCTCACCGATATAGGATTTTGGTCTCACCGAGTTGGTTCTGTAAGCTCTCTGTTACAGGTTAATTTATTTTGGTAATACGGAGTTCATTAATCGGTCACACCGAGTTTACCTTGCCAGCTCTCTGATGACTTAACCCTAGCCTTCGGTCCCACCAAGATGTCCCAATCGGTCCCACCGAGATTCCTAACATTCACATATTTGAACCTTTCGATCAGACCGAGTTCACTGAATCGGTCCCACCGAGTTGGCCAAAATGTGTGTAACGGTTAGATTTTGTGTGGAGGCTATATATGCCCCTCCACCCCCTCTTCATTCATGGAGAGAGCTATCAGAACAAGCCTACACTTCCATTACTCATTTTCTGAGGGAGAACTACCTACTCAGTGTTGAGATCAAGATATTCCATTCCTACCACATAAATCTTGTTCTCTAGCCATCCCCAAGTTGCTTTCCACTCAATCTCTTCTTCCATCATATCCAAATCTGTGAGGAGCTATTTGAGTGTTGGGGAGACAATCATTTGAAGCATTTGAGCAAGGAGTTCGTTATCAACACACCGTCTATTACCTTTTGGAGAGTGGTGTCTTGTAGATTGGTTAGGTGTCACTTGGGATCCTCTAACAAGATTGTGGAGTTGAACCAAGGAGTTTGTAAGGGCAAGGAGATCGCCTACTTCGTGAAGATCTACCCTAGTGAGGCAAGTCCTTCATTGGTGATGGCCATGGTGGGATAGAAAAGGTTGCTTCTTCGTGGACACTTCGTGGGTGGAGCCCCCCGTGGACTCGCGCAGCCGTTACCCTTCGTGGGTTGAAGTCTCCATCAACGTGGATGTACGATAGCACCACCTATTGGAACCATGACAAAAACATCAGTGTCTAGACTTGCGTTTGCACTCTTCAAACCCCTCCCTTTACCTTTTTATGCAATGATTTACTTGAGTTGTGCTAAGTTACTAAAATCTGCCAAGAATAAAAATTGGGAAAAGGCTAGATTTTTATTTGGTCAAGTAGTGTCGGCGTCTTGGGAACCAAGGTACCCAGACTTGCCTGTCTGCGGGCCACGACGCGCTCCTACTACGGCCTGGTACGGCCCAGCTGATCGACCAGCTGCTCAAGACCCATGCGAGGGTGTTAGACCTCGCGAGGAGAACGACACCAAGACTCCCTCAGGAGCAGCCTCGGCTAGGTTGCTCCGGAGGGGCGGAGAATCCAAGGCCAAGCCTGCATCAGGAGGAGTCAGTGACGCGAGCAGTGATGCACCGCGCTAGCTGGTGCCAGCGCGTGCCAGCGGCGCAGTTGCCGTTTTGGTGCAAAGGAGACAGCGTAGGCGCAGGTTCCCAAGGAGCGGGACAAAGGTTTCTCCTTTGGTGCAACAAGACCGAAGACCACAAGGACGACAGGGAGGATGTCACCAACAAGCCCACCACCGCGTCCCGCCTGATCCCTTTGCAGGCGAAGACCGCTTTTGTCAGGATAGGAATGTCCTTGTGTTCCCGCTCAAAATGGCCGTTCTGGGATCCCTTCCCGCCTAAACATTTCAGGGGAAGAGGAACCTGGCCGCCTATATAAGTAGCTAGGGTCTCCACTATGGAGGCATTCTGATCAGATCCAGAGAGACTCCGCCCTCACACCAAGGAGCAAGAACCCTTGCCTCCTGACCCTCCTGAGCTCCCCTCCTAAGCTCAGGAACCACTGTACTTGTTCATACTCAAGCCCTCCCGAGGCTAATCCACCAAAGCAGGACGTAGGGTTTTACACCACAAGGTGGCCTCAACCTGGGTAAATTCATGTGTGCTTTACTTGCTGCTTGCTTGAATCTCTTCATTGGACTAGGGAGAGAGGCTAGGTAGACGTGAGTGGGAGAGATCTTCGTTCACGCCCCTGTGTTCGAACTTCTTGGGTTTGCGGAGCCCGTAAACCGACATTTGGCGCGCCAGGTAGGGGGGCGTGTCGAAATCTCGCCTCTCCGACGACCTCGTCCCGCTCTCAACATCGACCTCGCTTCACCGCCATGGTGGACACACGCCGGGCACGCGCCGCCAACGTCGCTCAGACGGCGCTCGCGGGCAACGGTGCATCGCTCCGCCCTTACTCGCCGGTCGCCAACGCCGCCACCGACCCGATCGTCCATGAACAGCAGGACTCGTCGCTGCCGCTTTTCGTGTGGCACGATGGCCGCACGGCGATGCCGTCACCCTTGCCGGCCGCGGCGTCGTCCTCGCTGATCCGCCGCGGGCCGGTCTACCAGTAGCCGCGCTACTGATGGCGTGGGAGGTCCTGTGCTACCGCCCGATGGAAGACCTCTACGACGAATGGCTCCACCGCATCACCGAGCTCGTCAACACCGCCGGGGAGGTACCTGCACCAACTCACTCCTCCCGTCCACCATCGCTCATGGCGGAGAACGAGGGCCATGGTGTCCCGGCTCCACCTCCACTGTACGGCGCCGGCCAGGGGCTCAGACGCGAGGCTCCGCGTCGCGAGCAGCCCCGCAGGGCCCCTGGACGCAATGAGGAGAGCTGCCAGGTGATTCCACATCCCCAGGCAGAAGCTTACGCCCCCCCGTCCCGCAGCACCAGAAGCGCGGACCACAGGAGGTGGTGGCGTCTGCGCCCCAGGAACCAGCACCGCAGGTGCAGGGGGCGCCTGCAATCATGAGTGTGGCTAGATGTCGTGCCCTAGCTCCAGAGCTGTGGCGCCTCGTCTGGCCCGGCAAGTTAAAGCCCGATCTGCCTCCGCGCTATGATGGCACCGTCGACCCTGCAGAGTTCCTCCAGCTCTACGAGCTGAGCATCGAGGCGTCCAACGGCATCGAGTAGGTCATGGCGAACTGGTTCCCCATGGCCCTCAAGGATGGCGCCCACTCCTGGCTCCTGAACCTTCCCGTGGGATCCATCTCCTCTTGAGGGGAGCTCCGTGAGCGTTTCGTCGCAAACTTCCAGGGTACCCGCGACCGAGCCCCGGCGGCCGCGGATCTGCGCAGCCTGAAGGAGCAACCTTGGGAGACCCTTAGAAGTACATCCAGCGTTTCAACACCGTGCGCCTCAGGATCCCCAGGGTCTCAGACGAGGCCATCATCTCGGTGTTCTCCAACGGTGTCTGCGACGTCAGGATGAAGGAGGAGCTCGCCATCCATGAGGACCTCTGCACAGCCCTCGAGATGTTCAAACTCACGGCGAAGTGTGCCAGGGCAGAGGAAGGACGCCTCTCTCTCCTGGAGCTTCCTGAAGCGGAGGCTGACGACAAAAAGGCCAAGATCAAGGAAGCGAAGCACAAGGGACCCGCCGTGCTTGCTGCGGAGCTAGAAGTAAAGTGTGGCTGTGGCTACAACGACCCCCCCCCCCACAGAGACAACCGTCCGTACTACGTCTTCCACGATGTTCACAGCCACAACACTAATGAATGGCAAGAGCTCAGGGCGATGCGCGGCGGGCGCGTCGGGCAGTGCCCTGAGCACGACAACTGCGGCTACGACCACAGAGGGGGCCGTGGTGGAGGACCATGGGACGGCAGGAACTCGCGCCAAGGATGGCGTGACCAACCTCGTGAAGACCACTGGCAGGAGCAGCCGCGTGACGCCCCCTCGCGCGACCAGCCTCGTGAGGGTCGCCCTCAGGGCAATGCAGGCCTGCCACCGCCGCCAAGAAGGAACGACGATGTCCGACAGGGGGATGAAGCAGGGGGGCTTTCAGGAGCCAGACACGGTTGCATGCATCTTGGGAGGTTCCCATGCTCCGGCTTCCCACCGCATCTTCAAGCAGTTCACTTGCGAGGTGAATGCGGCGCTTCCCAGGCCTGATGCCGCGCGCAACCTCAGGTGGACCAAGCAGGTCATCGCCTTCGACCCCAAGGACCAACTCAAGTGCACCACAGCCCCAGGCGCTCTCCCGATGCTCTACACTCCGACCATCAGCAACGTCCTCGTGACCAAGACCCTCATCGACGGCGGAGCAGGGCTCAACGTCCTGTTTGTCCAGGCCTTCGAGACGCTCCAGGTCCCCTATGATCAGCTCCACCCAACCAAGCATTCTACGGAGTCACAGATGGCTCCACACTCCCGATGGGGTAGGTCAGCCTCCCCGTCACCTTCGGTGATCGCGACAACTATCACACCGAGCTCATCACTTCGACGTCGCCAACATTCACCTCTCGTACAATGCTATCCTTGGGTATCCGACCGTTGCCAAGTTCATGGCGGCGACCCATCATGGCTACAACGTCCTCAAGATGCCCAGGAGTGGCAGACTCATCAGAATCGCCTCTGACGAGAAGGGAGAAGTGCATTCCCTGGAGCGCGCCTACCAAACCACGGCGGCCGAGAGCCCCGACGAAGGTGGAGCCGTCTTCGCCCTGCAGACTGATGACCCACAAGTGTAGGGGATCTATCGTAGTCCTTTCGATAAGTAAGAGTGTCGAACCCAACGAGGAGCAGAAGGAAATGATAGGCAGTTTTCAGTAAGGTATTTTCTGCAAGCACTGGAATTATAGGTAACATATAGTTTTGTGATAAGATAATTGGTAGCTAGTGACAAAAGGAAAAAGTAAATAAGGTGCAGCAAGGTGGCCCAATCCTTTTTGTAGCAAAGGACAAGCCTAGAAAAACTCGTATATAAAGGAAAGCGCTCCCGAGGACACATGGGAATTATCGTCAAGCTAGTTTTCATCACGATCATCTGATTCGCGTTCGGCACTTTGATAATTTGGTATGTGGGTGGACCGGTGCTTGGTTGATGTCCTTACTTGGACAAACCTCTCACTTATGATTAACCTCTAATGCAAGTATCCGCAACTACAAAAGAATTATTAAGGTAAACCTAACCATAGCATGAAACATATGGATCCAAATCAACCCCTTACGAAGCAATGCATAAACTAGGGTTTAAGTTTCTGTCACTCTAGCAACCCATCATCTACTTATTACTTCCCAATGCCTTCCTCTAGGCCCAAATAATGGTGAAGTGTCATGTAGTCGGCGTTCACATGACACCACTGGAGGAGACACAACATACATCTCATCAAAATATCGAACGAATACCAAATTCACATGACTACTAATAGCAAGACTTCTCCCATGTCCTCAGGAACAAAAGTAACTACTCACAAGACATAATATTGTTCATGATCAGAGGGGTATTAATATGCATAATGGATCTGAACATATAATCTTCCACCAAATAAGCCAACTAGCATCAACTACAAGGAGTAATCAACACTACTAGCAACCCACAGGTACCAATCTTAGGTTTGGGTACAAAGATTGGATACAAGAGATGAAATAGGGTTTGAGAGGAGATGGTGCTGGTGAAGATGTTGATGAAGATAGCTCTCCCCAAGATGGGAGAGTGGTTGGCGATGATGGCGGTGACAATTTCCCCCTCCCGGAGGGAAGTATCCCCGGCAGAACAGCTCTGCCGGAGCCCTAGATTGGTTTCCTCCTCGGTTCCACCTCGAGACGGCGGCGTCTTGTCCGGAAATCCTTCTTATGATTTTTTCCTGGTCAAAACACCTCATATAGGAGAAGATGGGCATCGGGGGACCGTCGGTGGGCCCACGAGGCAGGGGGCACGCCCAGAGAGGGGGGCCCGCCCCCCACCGTCGTGGATAGCCGGTGGCCCCCCTCGTGAACTTCTATCGCCAGAGTTTCCAGAGTTCTGTGGAGTTTCGGGGCTTTTGGAGTTGTGCAGAATAGGTTTCCAGAGTTTGCTCCTTTTCCAGCCCAGAATTCCAGCTGCTGGCATTCTCCCTCTTCATGTAAACCTTGTAAAATAAGAGAGAAAGGCATAAGTATTGTGACAAAACAAGTAATAACAGCCCATAATGCAATAAATATCAACTTATAAGCATGATGCAAAATGGATGTATCAACTCCCCCAAGCTTAGACCTCGCTTGTCCTCCAGCGAAAGACGATATCGAAAAATATATCCACATGTTTCGAGATAGAGGGGCCGATTAAAATAAAATACGGACATGAGGGCATCATGATCATTCTCATAACAGCAACATATATATAACGTCATATGATTCTTATGCTAAAGTAACAATTCATCCACAATATCAAGCATGAATCATAAACTTCATTGGAAACTAACAAACTTTGATCTCGGTCACTGAAGCAATTGCAATTTATCGTAACATCGGAAAGAGTCAATATAAGAGCTTTTCAGCAAGCCTACATACTCAACTATGATATAGTCTTTCACAATTGCTCACACTCACACAATACTTATGTTTATAGAGTTTTAGTCGGAAACAGAGAAAGATAGGGGCTTATGGTGTTGCCTCCCAACCTTTTACCTCAAGGGTAATGTCAACAGTAATAGATCATGAAAACTTACATCCAAGTGGGTATATATGTCAGGTTCTTTCCAACACAATGTGCTTGCCAAAGGATAAAATGTAAAACGGAAAGGTGAATTTCACCTTGACTCTTAAGGAAGAATAATAGATAGGCCCTTCGCAGAGGGAAGCAGAGGTTGTCATGTGTTTTTATGGTTGGATGCACATAGTCTTAGCATAGAAGAATGTCACTTTATATTGCCACTTGTGATAAGAACCTTTATTATGCAGTCCGTCGCTTTTATTACTTCCATATCACAAGATCGTATAAAGCTAATTTCCTCCACACTAATAAATCATAGATATATTAGCGAGTTTGCAACATGACAACTTACTTGGAAGGATGTTTCTTAAATCCATAGGTAGGTATGGTGGACTCTCATGGCAAAACTTGCTTTAAGGATGTAAGGAAGCACAAGTAGTATCTCTACTTGGTGCGAGGAGATTTGGCTAGCATGAGGGGGAAAGGCAAGCTCAACATGTTGGATGATCCATGACAGTATACTTTATTTCGGATATAGGAAAACATAACCCATTATGTTGTCTTCCTTGTCCAACATCAACTCTTTAGCATGTCATATTTTAATGAGTGCTTGATACGTCCAAAACGTATCTATAATTTCTGCTTGCTCCATGCCTTTTTTGTGTGATATTGCTATGATATTTATGCACTTTCATACACTTTTAATCATATTTGGACTAACCTACTAATGGTTGCAAAGTGCACAATGTTCTTGTTTTACACTTTATTGTGTAGGAATTACTTGGAAGTTGACAAAAACGCAAAAGGAGTCGTATTGGAGTAGGACTCTGACTTTCTGAAATCTGTCTGAGAACGTTTTTTAAAGATGGTCACGTTCCGGCCAGAGGACGACGTCAAACGGAAAAGGTCTAGTTGCGAAAGTTGTGGGGAATTTCGAGGCGATGCTTCTGGATATAAAATTCGTTCAAATCGGAGTCCGGACGGCCGAGTAAAGCCCGTTTTACTGAGGCCCAAAATCTGATGACGGGAATCCGAGAGTCTATATAAAAAGAGGAAACCTAGGTCACCGAGGGCCACGAATTTTCCTCCTCCCGAGCCGCCGTCTTGGAGGGGAGGACCAGCACCATTGCAGCACCATCCACAAGGAAGAAGGGGGGCCAAGGAGCCGCTACCCCCGAGGGCCGCCGCCGCCCTCTAGGGCCGCCGCCGCCTCCGTGGCTGCCGCCGGCCATCTCCTCCTCGTGGGGCTGCACCTCTCCATCAACACCATCATCAACCTCCTCCTCACCATGTCCATGTGTGAGTAGTCTTCTCCGGGGCTGAGGGCTCGTACGTGTAGCTATGTGGTTATCTTTCTCTCCCATGATGTGATCTTCGTTGTGATCATAGGCTATGTTAATCTAGGGTGATCCCATGATATTTCCCCTTCCTCTATGTATTGGATTGATGTACTCACTTGTCTTTATCTAGTATAATCCCCGAGACCAAGGTGACAGTGGTCTATTGGACATGGATTAGAAAAATATTTTCATGAGTGATTTCCTCTCTTGTGTGTTGATTGAAGATTGAGAGTCTCTTGGTGCTTGTCTTTGACTATCCTTTAGATATGTTGTGGTGATTGTGGGACTCTCTTTGGATGGCCGCAGTGACATTGGGAAATCCTTAGATTGAGAACTACGAACTTTGAGGTGTGCTTTTGTAGCCCTACATAATTCTCGTCCTCTCTTGACCACGGAGGAATGACCTCCGGGTGCGTCTCCATTGCATGTTTTATGGGAAATATCATGTCATTCGATTATGTTAATGTTGTTGGGAGTTGCCTCTAGTCAAAGTATGATCCCTAGGCCTTGTTTCCACCATTGCAATACCATATGTGCTCACGTTTACCACTTGTTTGCTTGCTGCACTTTTTATTACAGATTTATATTACTTTGTTTTGCCATCCATATCACTTGCCATTTAACATCTCTTCGCCGAACTAGTGCACCTATACATCTGACAAGTGTATTAGGTGTGTTGGGGACACAAGACACTTCTTGTATCTTAGTTGCAGGGTTGCTTGAGAGAGACCATCTTCAACCTCTACTTCCCTGAGTTCGATAAACCTTAGGTCATCCACTTGAGGGAAATTGCTGTTGTCCTACAAACCTCTGCGCTTGGAGGCCCAACATAGTCTACAAGAGTAGAAGCGTGTGTAGACATCAAGCTATTTCTGGCGCCGTTGCCGGGGAGGTGAGTGCTTGAAGGTATATCTTTAGATCTTGCAATTAAATCTTTTCGTTTCTTGTTTTTAGTTTCACTAGTTATGTTTATGGAAAACCATGCTATTGGATCGTGGCTTGCGGGAAGACGCCACACACCTGTGGTGGTTGCTCCTCCCCCTACTGAAATTGTGCCCTATAAAATACCAGCTGGTATTATCGATTATGTTTTGGCTAATTGTTATGCAGGAGACAGACATCCCGGTGAACACTTGCTATATCTGTCACAATTATGTTCATTATTTAAGCTTGCAGGTGTATCAAGGGAGTTTGTCATGAGGAAATTGTTCGCCGTATCACTTATCGATAAAGCTTCAGATTGGTATAAGCTTCTCGATAACTCGCACTTGCTTGATTGGGAAGAGATCCAGTCTCTCTTTTACTCCAAGTTTTATCCTCTTCATGAAGTCCATGAGAATAGGAATTATGTTTATAATTTCTATCCTCATGACGGAGAGAGCATAGCTCAAGCTTGGGGGAGACTGAAAACGTTAATGCTAAAATGTCCTAACCATGGGCTCCCCAAAGATATGATTATTACTAATTTCTATGCGAGGCTCTCTCGACAGGATAAAGATTTGCTCGATGCTTCCTCTATGGGTTCTTTCACAAACGAAAAGATTGATGCTAAATGGGAACTCCTTGAAAGAATTCAACGCAACACTGAAGATTGGGAGATCGACAAAGGTAAAGAGTCAGGTATAGTTTATGAGTATGATTGCATTAAGTCCTTTGTTAAAACTACAAGTTTTAATAAGTTTAGTGCTAAATTTGGGCTTGATTCTCAACTCCTTGTTGATTTCCTCAAATCTTTTGCTTCACATCTTAATATGCCTAATGAGGATTGGAACAAGCATCATGAACCTTTTAAAGAGATTTGCAAAGAAAACGAAATTGTTCATGATGATTGCAACATGCATGATCCAATTCCTAAAAATGAAGTTTTATATAAGCATGTTAATTTTTGTGGAGTCGATAGACCTTGTGAAAGGCCTATGATGGAAGAAGAGAAGTATTGTAAGCAACATAAGCATGAAAGAACAATCACTTGGGTCAGAGATTTAAATGAAATTGCTAGAGAATTGTGTGACCTTTATCCTTTTACTTGTGAACTTTGCTGTATAGAAGGTCACTTTAATTTTCAATGCATGAACTTTCAAAACATAATTGTTAACCAGTTGTGTGATAACATGATCACCTCTGATCTTTATGATGAGCTTATTTTATTTTTGATGTGTGAGGAGTTATCAGAAAAGACTTCTTGGCTAGATGTTAATGCCATAGGAATAAAAAACACTTTGCAAAATTGCCATCTCTATTGTGTTGTTAATTGCCATGAAAATGATTACATAAGTAAGATTAGAAGGGAGGGAACTTTACCAAAGTATAAAAATGTCTCTTATATTTCTGCTAATAAAAAGGAGAGTTTATCCCAAGTTTCCCCTATTGTTTCTAATGATAAACCAGGATATGTGGAGAAGCTTCATCTCCAACCACCCCCTCCTAAGGTGAAGAAGAAGAAAAAGAAGAGGAGGAGGAAGAGGAGCAAAAAGGAAGAAGAATGGGTATCAACCTGGCCTGAGCATATTCCTCCCATCAACTTTTATCCTAACGGTTGTAAGTTTAAAGAAGAAGGTGAAGTCCATTGCCTTAATTATCATCTTGATGATACGTCCGTAGGTACTATTGAAGATGATTTTGATTATGATATGCATGTTACTTATTGTGATTGGGAAAATGATGATAATGCTGCTTATGATCTTGAAAATATTTTTGGTACCAACTCTGAAAGTGATGATATGGAAAGCTCTAAGCTTGGGGATGATAGGATTGCAAATCCTTTACCCACTAGTGATGTGATAATTGATAATTCTTTTGCTAGTAAGAATAAAGACAACATGTTTAGAAGTATAGTTGCTAGCAATGATAATGCTCTTCTCTACTATGATGATGTTATAACTCCGATCTATAGTGATTATAAAGGTACCTATGACATAAGGAGAAATTATCCTTATGAAACTTGTCATAATCATGGAGGGAATTACTCCCTTGTTGAACACCATCTTCCTAATACACAATTAATCTATAGTGTTCAAGTTGTTTATGATAGTCCTACTCGCACTATTACCAATGACAAAGAGTATGCTTATGTGGAGAGTAAGAGTACCCTTTTGCATGTGGATCATGGTAACAATGCTTTATGTGATGCTTATATTGTTGAGTTTATCCGTGATCCTGCTGAAAATTATTATGAGAAGGGAACATATGCTTATAGATATTTCAATAATATCAAGTTCCCTCTCTTTATGTTGAAGGTTTTGAAGCTGCACTTGTTTTGTCTTCCTATGCTTATTGCTTTGTGCTTCAATGAATTATTCTATTGCAATATTCATATGCATAGGAAGCATGTTAGGCTTAAATCTGTTTGGTATTTGCTTCTTGATGCTCTCTTTTGTTCTTCAACTCTTATCCCTACGAGAGCGTCATTAAAGTCTTATGCCTAGCTTAAAGGCATAAAAGAAAGCGCTTTTGGGAGGCAGCCCACAATGAATAAAATTTTATTTTGCTTTTGTTATGTCTTGATGTTGTTACTACAGTAGCATCATCATTGTATCTTTACTTTTCAGCTTTGTGCCAAGTATTGCCTCTGATTGCAAGAAAGTTCAAAAGTTGTGACGTGCTGTCCAGGAAACAGATTCTGTCATTGGACAGAAAAATTCGTATAAAATCACCAGATCATCATTTTGGTCTGAATTTTCTCGACAGCGTGCTCTATACAATTGGCATTCGGGCGTCTGTTCTGAGGTTTTTGATTTGAGTTGCAGAAGTGCCCCGAAAAAATCATTTACTACCTGCTGGTATGTTTTTCACAGATTCTGTCCTGTTTTGCCTTTCCTTCGTTTTGCAAACCTTGAGCTTGCTTTTTCTTTGCAAAAACCTTTTGGCAATCTTGAGAAACAGTAGACCTTCAAGAATATCCTTATTTCCAGCAAGGAAAAATTATTTTATTAAGGGTACTAACCTCGCTAATCAGATTATGATGAGTTATGTATGAAGGGAGTTTTCAATTGTGCGAGGGAAGATGATAAAAAGATTCAGGAGTGTCAAACGCTCAAGCTTGGGGATGCCCCCATGCACCCCCAAGAAATATTCAAGAAGACTCAAGCGTCTAAGCTTGGGGATGCCCCCGTGCATCCCCTTCTCCATCAACATTATCAGTTCGTCTTTCGTTCCACTATATTTTTATCACTTCATGTGTTATGTTCTATGCTTGGAGCGTCTTGCTTTTAGTTTTCCTTTTTAGTTTTCTTTAGCTTTGCTTGCTGTTCATAACGAGTTGGAACTCAACTTTCTTTGTGTGGGAGAGAAACATGCTCCACTTCAACCTAGAACATAACATAGAATTTTCATGCCTATCTTTGCTGTGTGTGTTCTTTGTCTTTCAACAGCTACTGTCATGCTTAGCTCTTAGTTTTCATGTTTATCTTTTTAAAGAGCTTTTGTTTAGTTGGTCGCTAGAACTCTTTTTAGTTATCATGCTTATCTTATTAAGAGAGTTGGCTTCTGTTGCACTGGTCGATATGTCTATGATAAAAATGCTATGTGCATAATGATGCTTAGTAGTTCATGTTTTCTTATGGTTAGTCTCAAATTGCTGGGGGGTTCTCAATGTGTTATTGAAGTACCAACATGATTTGTTTGCCTATGATGTGGTATGGTTTAGTGATATCTTCCTCCAGGAATTTATTTTGATTGACTTGGTGTATGCTCACGCATATTTAAGACTGTAAAGAAAGTCTATCAAGCCTTGATGATCTTTAATTTCTGAGTAGCGATATAACTTCCATGCCTGATTCAATGTTGCTTTGTCGCTCTGCATGATTATGACCGTCATTGCTCTTTTAGTTGGTCGCTCCCTGTCTTTTGCTAACCTTCGCCTGTACTAAGCGGACTGACTGCTTGTGCATCCAAAATCCTTTAAACCAGTTATGCCATATGAGTCCACAATACCTTCTTATACATGGTATTTACCGGCCATTCCTAACGAAGACTTTCATGTACCATCTCGAAATTATTCAAAAAAAAGCATTTCTATTTTGTGCCTCTGTTTTAGCTCATGAGGAAGTAGTAGTTAATTCATGATCTTTTTAAGTTGGACAAGCTTCACCCCGGGATTGCATGTCTAATGTGCAAACCCATAATACGAGAAGGAACTGGCATAGAGTGCGCCCGACTCATTAAAAAATTATACAACAAACAAACCCTCCTTCACGCTTTGTTCATGAGAAATCAGAAAACTTTGGCAGTGATAAACAGAGGAGATTAAGAGGATGTGATCGTCCTTATTCGGGAGTCGTTCCTCGAAACTTGTCCAGCTCAAGAAGTAATTGAGTTATCTGCTAGCATTCGTTGACGAAACATGCATATTCAAAAATAATAATTATTACCTCTGTTTTTAAAACCAAGAGCTCTGGTACATGTTTAGTTTTTGTTTCCGACCACGGGTTTTCAACCTTGCCATCAAAAGCCACGGTTCGAGAGTCTCCACCTTCTTTCTTTAAAGCACCAACTACTGAGAGCATGATTTTCATTCTGAGTGTAATGTGCATTGTCCCAAAGTACCATTGTCTTTTGCATGATTATGATATCGTTTATTCTGAAATCATTGTATCTAGTCGTCACTTAAACTTTGGAGGTGCCCCTGCATTTATGTTTTGCTTCACTAAAGGGGGCAAGCGAGGTACCATTTTATCATATTTGCACATCATGCTCATTACAAATCTATTTGAGTGTTTCAGTATCATATTGTAAAACTTTCAGTTCTTTGTGATTCTCTCATGAGGCAACTTAATTACTACAGATTCATTGTCTCAGTAAGCACTTGTCATCTGACTGTGAAAAGTTCTTATATGGTTAATAGCATGTCACCACAGAAATTATGCTTGTTATCGTTTACCTACTCGAGGACGAGTAGGAATTAAGCTTGGGGATGTTGATACGTCCAAAACGTATCTATAATTTCTGCTTGCTCCATGCCTTTTTTGTGTGATATTGCTATGATATTTATGCACTTCCATACACTTTTGATCATATTTGGACTAACCTACTAATGGTTGCAAAAGTGCACAATGTTCGTATTTTACACTTTATTGTGTAGGAATTACTTGGAATTTGGCAAAAACGCAAAAGGAGTCGTATTGGAGTAGGACTCTGACTTTCCTGAAATCTGTCTGAGAACGTTTTTTTAAAGATGGTCACGTTCCGGCACGAAGACGTCCTCAAACGGAAAAAGTCTAGTTGCGAAAGTTGTGGGGAATTTCAAGGCGATGCTTCTGGATATAAAATTCGTCCAAATCGGAGTCCGGACGGCCGAGTAAAGCCCGTTTTACTGAGGCCCAAAATCTGATGACGGGAATCCGAGAGTCTAAATAAAGAGAGGAAACCTAGGTCACCAAGGGCCACGAATTTGCCTCCTCCCGAGCCGTCGTCTTGGAGGGGAGGACCAGCACCATTGCAGCACCATCCACAAGGAAGAAGGGGGGCCAAGGAGCCGCTGCCCCCGAGGACCGCCGCCGCCGCCGCGCCCCCTAGGGCCGCCGCCGCCGCCTCCGTGGCTGCCGCCGGCCATCTCCTCCTCGCGGGGCGGCACCTCTCCATCAACACCATCATCAACCTCCTCCTCACCATGTCCATGTGTGAGTAGTCTTCTTCGGGGCCGAGGGCTCGTATGTGTAGCTATGTGGTTATCTCTCTCTCCCATGATGTGATCTTCGTTGTGATCATAGGCTATGTTAATCTAGGGTGACCCCATGATATTTCCCCGTCCTCTATGTATTGGATTGATGTACTCACTTGTCTTTATCTAGTATAATCCCCGAGACCAAGGTGACAGCGGTCTATTGGACATGGATTAGAAAAATATTTTCATGAGTGATTTCCTCTCTTGTGTGTTGATTGAAGATTGAGAGTCTCTTGGTGCTTGTCTTTGACTATCCTTTAGATATGTTGTGGTGATTGTGTGACTCTCTTTGGATGGCCGCGGTGACATTGGGAAATCCTTAGATTGAGAACTACGAACTTTGAGGTGTGCTTTTGTAGCCCTACATAATTCTCGTCCTCTCTTGACCACGAAGGAATGACCTCCGGGTGCGTCTCCATTGCATGTTTTATGGGAAATATCATGTGATTCGATTATGTTAATGTTGTTGGGAGTTGCCACTAGTGAAAGTATGAATCCTAGGCCTTGTTTCCACCATTGCAATACCATTTGTGCTCACGTTTACCACTTGTTTGCTTGCTGCACTTTTTATTACAGATTTATATTACTTTGCTTTGCCACTCCTATCATCCATATTTTACCATCTCTTCGCCGAACTAGTGCACCTATACAACTCCTAGTTGTATTAGGTGTGTTGGGGACACAAGAGACTTCTTGTATCGTAGTTGCAGGGTTGCTTGAGAGAGACCATCTTCAACCTCTACTTCCCTGAGTTCGATAAACCTTAGGTCATCCACTTGAGGGAAATTGCTGCTGTCCTACAAACATCTGCGCTTGGAGGCCCAACATAGTCTACAAGAGTAGAAGCGTGTGTAGACATCAAGCTATTTCTGACGCCGTTGCCGGGGAAGTGAGTGCTTGAAGGTATATCTTTATATCTTGCAATTAAATCTTTTTGTTTCTTGTTTTTATTTCACTAGTTATGTTTATGGAAAACCTTGCTATTTGATTGTTGCTTGTGGGAAGACGCCCCACACCTGTGGTGGTTGATCCTCCCCCTACTGAAATTGTGCCCTATAAAATACCAGCTGGTATTATCGATTATGTTTTGGCTAATCGTTATGCAGGAGACAGACATCCCGGTGAACACTTGCTATATCTGTCACAACTATGTTCATTATTTAAGCTTGCAGGTGGATCAAGGGAGTTTGTCATGAGGCAATTGTTCGCCGTATCACTTATAGATAAAGCTTCAGATTGGTATAAGCTTCTCGATAACTCGCACTTGCTTGATTGGCAAGAGCTTATGTCTCTCTTTTATACTAAGTTTTATCCTCTTCATGAAATTCATCGAGACAGGAACTATATCTATAACTTTAGGTCTCATGACGGAGAGAGCGTAGCTCAAGCTTGGGGGAGACTGAAAACATTAATGCTAAAAAGTCCTAACCATGGGCTCCCCAAAGATGCTTATGTGGAGAGTAAGAGTACCTTTTTGCATGTGGATCATGGTAACAATGCTTTATGTGATGCTTATATTGTTGAGTTTATTCGTGATCCCACTGAAAATTATTATGAGAAGGGAACATATGCTTATAGATATTTCAATAATATTAAGTTCCCTCTCTTTATGTTGAAGGTTTTGAAGCTGCACTTGTTTTGTCTTCCTATGCTTATTGCTTTGTGCTTCAATGAATTATTCTATTGCAATATTCCTATGCATAGGAAGCATGTTAGGCTTAAATGTGTTTGGTATTTGCTTCTTGATGCTCTCTTTTGTTCTACAACTCTTATTCCTACAAGAGCATCATTAAAGTCTTATGCCTAGCTTAAAGGCATAAAAGAAAGCGCTTTTGGGAGGCAGCCCACAATGAATAAAATTTTATTTTGCTTTTGTTGTGTCTTGATGTTGTTACTACAGTAGCATCATCATTGTATCTTTACTTTTCAGCTTTGTGCCAAGTGTAGCCTCTGATTGCAAGAAAGTTCAAAAGTTGTGACGTGCTGTCTAGGAAACAGATTATGTCCTTGGATAGAAAAATTTGTATAAAATCACCAGATCATCTTTTTGGCCTGAATTTTTTCGACAGCATGCTCTATACAATTGTCTTTCGGGCGTCTGTTCTGAGTTTTTTTATTAGAGTTGCAGAAGTGCCCCGAAAAAATCATTTACTACCTGCTGGTCTGTTTTTCACAGATTCTGTCATGTTTTGCCTTTTCTTCATTTTGCAAACCTTGAGCTTGCTTTTTCTTCGCAAAAACCTTTTGGCAATCTTGAGAAACAGTAGACCTTCAAGAATATCCTTATTTCCAGCAAGGAACAATTATTTTATTATGGGTATTAACCTCGCTAATCAGATTATGATGAGTTATGTATGAAGGGAGTTTTCAAGTGTGCGAGGGAAGATGATAAAAAGATTCAGGAGTGTCAAACGCTCAAGCTTGGGGATGCCCCCATGCACCCCCAAGAAATCTTCAAGAAGACTCAAGCGTCTAAGCTTGGGGATGCCCCCGTGCATCCCCTTCTCCATCAACATTATCAGTTCGTCTTTCGTTCCACTATATTTTTATCACTTCATGTGTTATGTGCTATGCTTGGAGCGTCTTGCTTTTAGTTTCCTTTTTAGTTTTCTTTAGCTTTTCATAACGAGTCGGAACTCAGCTTTCTTTGTGTGGGAGAGAAACACGCTCCACTTCAACCTAGAACATAACATAGAATTTTCATGTATATCCTTGTTGTGTGTGTTCTTTGTCTTTCAATAGCTACTATCATGTTTAGCTTTTAGTTTTCATGATTATTTTTCAAAGAGCTTTCGTTTAGTTGGTCGTTGGAACTCTCTTTATTTATCATGCTTATCTTATTAAGAGAGTTGGCTTCTGTTGCATTGGTCTATATGTCTATGATAAAAATGCTACGTGCATAATGGTGCTTAGTAGTTCATGTTTTCTTATGGTTAGTCTCAAATAGCTGGGGGGGTTCCCAATGTGTTATTGGAGGACCAACATGATTTGTTTGCCTATGATGTGGTATGGTTTAGTGATATCTTCCTTCAAGAATTTATTTTGATTGACTTGGCGTATGCTCACGCATATTTAAGACTGTAAAGAAAGTCTATCAAGCCTTGATGATCTTTTATTTCTGAGTAGCGATATAACTTCCATGCCTGATTCAATGTTGCTTTGTCGCTCTGCATGATTATGACCGTCATTGCTCTTTTAGTTGGTCGCTCCCAGTCTTTTGCTAACCTTCGCCTGTACTAAGCGGACTGACTGCTTGTGCATCCAAAATCCTTTAAACCAGTTATGCCATATGAGTCCACCATACCTTCCTATACATGGTATTTACCTGCCATTCCTAACGAAGACTTTCATGTACCATCTTGAAATTATTCAAAAAAGCATTCCTATTTTGTGCCTCTGTTTTAGCTCATGAGGAAGTAGTAGTTAATTCATGATCTTTTTAAGTTGGACAAGCTTCACCCCGGGATTGCATGTCTAATATGCAAACCCCTAATACGAGAAGGAACTGGCATAGAGTGCGCCCGGCTCATTAAAAAAATAATACAACAAACAAACCCTCCTTCACGCTTTGTTCATGAGAAATCAGAAAACTTTGGCAGTGGTAAACAAAGGAGATTAAGAGGATGTGATCGTCCTCGTGCGGGAGCCGTTCCTCGAAACTTGTCCAGCTCGAGAAGTAATTGAGTTATCTGCTAGCATTCCTTGACGAAATATGCATATCCCAAAAATAATTTTACCTCTGTTTTTAAAAACCAAGAGCTCTGGTACATGTTTAGTTTTTGTTTCCGACCACGGGTTTTCAACCTTGCCATCAAAAGCCACGGTTCGAGAGTCTCCACCTTCTTTAAGGCACCAACTATTGAGAGCATGATTGTCATTCTGAGTGTAATGTGCATTGTCCCAAAGTACCATTGTCTTTTGCATGATTATGATATCGTTTATTCTGAAATCATTGTATCTAGTCGTCACTTAAACCTTGGAGGTGCCCCTGCATTTATGTTTTGCTTCACTAAAGGGGGCAAGCGAGATATCACTTTGTCATATTTGCACACCATGCTCACTACAAATCTATTGAGTGTTTCAGTATCATATTGTAAAACTTTCAGTTCTTTGTGATTTTCTCATAAGGCAACTTAATTACTACAGATTCATTGTCTCAGTAAGCACTTGTCATGTGACTGTGAAAAGTTCTTATATGGTTAATAGCATGTCACCACAGAAATTATGCTTGTTATCATTTACCTACTCGAGGACGAGCAGGAATTAAGCTTGGGGATGTTGATACGTCCAAAACGTATCTATAATTTCTGCTTGCTCCATGCCTCTTTTGTGTGATATTGCTATGATATTTATGCACTTCCATACACTTTTGATCATATTTGGACTAACCTATTAACTCAGTGCACACCAGTGCCAGTTTCTGTTTTCTGTTGTTTTTGTATTTCAGGTTTTCCCATTACGTAAACTGCCAGAAAAATTCCGGGAAAAATATATAAAAAATCAGCGTTCCGGAAGCTTCTAGGCGGCCAAAGTAGGGCCGGAGGGGAGCCACCAGGGCTCCAGGCGCCCTGGCCACGCGGCCCCCCTCCAGGCCGCGTCGGGGGGGCGCCTGGGCCCCCCTTAGCTCCCCTGGCGACCCCCTTTGGCATATATTTAACACCCGTCGAGGAAACCCTGATGCCAGACCCCTTTTCTCCAGACGCAATTCCGATCTCCGCCGCCATCGCCATCAAGCTTCGGGGGACCAGAATTCCTGTGCCGGCACCCTGCCGGGACGGGGAAGTGCCCCTGGATTCATCTCCATCGACGTTGCTTCCTCCCTCCATGATGCGGGAGTAGTTCCTCCTCGGGGCTGAGGTTCTTACCAGTAGCTATGTGATCAATTCTCTCTCCCATGATGTGATCTTCGTTGTGATCATAGGCTATGTTAATCTAGGGTGATCCCATGATATTTCCCCTTCCTCTATGTATTGGATTGATGTACTCACTTGTCTTTATCTAGTATAATCCCCGAGACCAAGGTGACAGCGGTCTATTGGACATGGATTAGAACAATATTTTCATGAGTGATTTCCTCTCTTGTGTGTTGATTGAAGATTGAGAGTCTCTTGGTGCTTGTCTTTGACTATTCTTTAGATATGTTGTGGTGATTGTGGGACTCTCTTTGGATGGCCGCGGTGACATTGGGAAATCCTTAGATTGAGAACTACGAACTTTGAGGTGTGCTTTTGTAGCCCTACATAATTCTCGTCCTCTCTTGACCACGGAGGAATGACCTCCGGGTGCGTCTCCATTGCATGTTTTATGGGAAATATCATGTGATTCGATTATGTTAATGTTGTTGGGAGTTGCCTCTAGTGAAAGTATGATCCCTAGGCCTTGTTTCCACCATTGCAATACCATTTGTGCTCACGTTTACCACTTGTTTGCTTGCTGCACTTTTTATTACAGATTTATATTACTTTGTTTTGCCATCCATATCACTTGCCATTTAACATCTCTTCGCCGAACTAGTGCACCTATACATCTGACAAGTGTAGTAGGTGTGTTGGGGACACAAGAGACTTATTGTATCTTAGTTGCAGGGTTGCTTGAGAGAGACCATCTTCAACCTCTACTTCCCTGAGTTCGATAAACCTTAGGTCATCCACTTGACGGAAATTGCTGCTGTCCTACAAACCTCTGCGCTTGGAGGCCCAACATAGTCTACAAGAGTAGAAGCGTGTGTAGACATCAGTGCTCACAATCAAAAAAGATGTCCAAGATAGTATATTTGTATGTGAAACCTCTCTTTCTTTATTACTTCCTATTAATTGCAACGATGAACAAAACTATTTTTTTCAACTCCCAACAACTTTTATTTATCATACTCTTATATGTGAAGTCATTACTTCCCACAAGATCAATATGATCTCTTTGATACTTTTCATATTTTCTTTCTTTTTATCATAAACCAAGTGAGGAAATCAAGCCCTTGACTCAACACTAATCTTTATTATATAGCTCACGGACTCGATTACAAAGGGTAAAGATCATAAAGCAAAAGCTCACAACTAGATCATGCTAACTTTATTCTACTAGATCAAGATACCACCAAAAGGATCGAACTAAGAAAACGGTAAAGATAGGAGTGATGGTGATACGATACCGGGGTCACTCCCCCAAGCTTGGCAGTTGCCAAGGGGAGTGCCCATACCCATATGATTATGTCTCCTTCTTCGGGGGTGGTGATGGTGGATATGAAAGTAGTGACGCCGGATCATCATATATCGAGCGTAGGAGATCCTCCAACCTGCGGATAATACCTTTAAGTGCAGCTATGTAATCATTCAACAAAATATTTTCACTTGTGAGATGCTTGTTTCAAATTTGAGCTACCCCAATCATCCTGAAAGCTTCAATCTCAGTTGGGGTAAAGATATTGGGAAGAGATTTAGGGGTGTCTTCTTCTCCCGATGTCGGAGCTAGATCTTCCACCTCCTTATTGATCTTCTTCTCCTTGTGGGTCTCCTCGGGTCCTTCCCTCTTCAGATCTATCTTTATTAGCCAAGCATCGTTGCCTTTTTTGTTGGAGGAGGGAGACGACATGGTGCCTGGCTTTGCAAACCCTAGCAGAAAACAGCTCGAAACGAAAACAGAGGGTTTTTGCGTGATACAGAGGTCAAAACCTTCGGGAGTATATATAATGAATTTTTACCGAGCAAAAGGAGTAACATACAAGAAAACAGAGTCCGGGAGGCACACAGGGTGCCCATGATGGAAATACGCCCTAGAGGCAATAATAAAGTTATTATTTATTTCCTTATATCATGATAAATGTTTATTATTCATGATAGAATTGTATTAACCAGAAACTTAGTACATGTGTGAATACATAGACAAAACAGAGTGTCCCTAGTATGTCTCTACTAGACTAGCTCATTGATCAAAGATGGTTATGTTTCCTAGCCATAGGTATGAGTTGTCATTTGATCAACGAGATCACATCATTAGGATAATGATGTGATGGACAAGACCCATCCGTTAGCTTAGCACTATGATCGTTTAGTTTTACTGCTATTGCTTTCTTCATGACTTATACATGTTCCTATGACTATGAGATTATGCAACTCCCGAATACCGGAGGAACACCTTGTGTTCTATCAAAAGTCACAACGTAACTGGGTGATTATAAAGATGCTCTACAAGTGTCTCGGAAGGTGTTCGTGGTGTTGGCATAGATCAAGAATAGGATTTGTCACTCCGAGTGTCGGAGAGGTATCTCTAGGCCCTCTCGGTAATACACATCATAATAAGCCTTGCAAGCAAATGACTAATGAGTTAGTCACGAGATGATGTATTACGGAATGAGTAAAGAGACTTGCCCGTAACGAGATTTACTAGGTATGGTGCTACCGATGATCGAATCTCGGACAAGTAACATACCGATGACAAAAGGAACAACGTATGTTGTTATGCGGTTTGACCGATAAAGATCTTCGTAGAATATGTAGAAGCCAATATGAGCATCCAGGTTCCGCTATTGGTTATTGACCGGAGATGAGTCTCGGTCATGT
>LR738713.1:348730401-348755878 GCA_902687465.1 Secale cereale
TATCGAGCGTAGGAGATCCTCCAACCTGCGGATAATACCTTTAAGTGCAGCTATGTAATCATTCAACAAAATATTTTCACTTGTGAGATGCTTGTTTCAAATTTGAGCTACCCCAATCATCCTGAAAGCTTCAATCTCAGTTGGGGTAAAGATATTGGGAAGAGATTTAGGGGTGTCTTCTTCTCCCGATGCCGGAGCTAGATCTTCCACCTCCTTATTGATCTTCTTCTCCTTGTGGGTCTCCTCGGGTCCTTCCCTCTTCAGATCTATCTTTATTAGCCAAGCATCGTTGCCTTTTTTGTTGGAGGAGGGAGACGACATGGTGCCTGGCTTTGCAAACCCTAGCAGAAAACAGCTCGAAACGAAAACAGAGGGTTTTTGCGTGATACAGAGGTCAAAACCTTTGGGAGTATATATAATGAATTTTTACCGAGCAAAAGGAGTAACATACAAGAAAACAGAGTCCGGGAGGCACACAGGGTGCCCATGATGGAAATACGCCCTAGAGGCAATAATAAAGTTATTATTTATTTCCTTATATCATGATAAATGTTTATTATTCATGATAGAATTGTATTAACCAGAAACTTAGTACATGTGTGAATACATAGACAAAACAGAGTGTCCCTAGTATGTCTCTACTAGACTAGCTCATTGATCAAAGATGGTTATGTTTCCTAGCCATAGGTATGAGTTGTCATTTGAACAACGAGATCACATCATTAGGATAATGATGTGATGGACAAGACCCATCCGTTAGCTTAGCACTATGATCGTTTAGTTTTACTGCTATTGCTTTCTTCATGACTTATACATGTTCCTATGACTATGAGATTATGCAACTCCCGAATACCGGAGGAACACCTTGTGTTGTATCAAACGTCACAACGTAACTGGGTGATTATAAAGATGCTCTACAAGTGTCTCCGAACGTGTTCGTGGTGTTGGCATAGATCAAGAATAGGATTTGTCACTCCGAGTGTCGGAGAGGTATCTCTAGGCCCTCTCGGTAATACACATCATAATAAGCCTTGCAAGCAAATGACTAATGAGTTAGTCACGAGATGATGTATTACGGAATGAGTAAAGAGACTTGCTCGTAACGAGATTTACTAGGTATGGTGCTACCGATGATCGAATCTCGGACAAGTAACATACCGATGACAAAAGGAACAACGTATGTTGTTATGCGGTTTGACCGATAAAGATCTTCGTAGAATATGTAGAAGCCAATATGAGCATCCAGGTTCCGCTATTGGTTATTGACCGGAGATGAGTCTCGGTCATGTCTACACAGTTCTCGAACCCGTAGGGTCCGCACGCTTAACGTTTGATGACGATCGGTATTATGAGTTTATTTGTTTTGATGCACCGAAGGTAGTACGGAGTCCCGGATGAGATCGGGGACATGACAAGGAGTCTCGAAATGGTCGAGACGTAATGATCGATATATTGGATGACTATATTCGGACATCGGAAAGGTTCCGAGTGATTCTGGTATTTTCGGAGTACCGGAGAGTTACGGGAATTCGCCGGGGAGTATATGGGCCTTATTGGGCTTTAGGGGAAAGAGAGAGAGGAGGCTGCGCCCCTCCCATGGCTTAGTCCGAATTGGACTAGGGAGAGGGGCTGCGCCCCCTCCTTCCTTCTCTTCTCTTTCCCTTTCCTTCTCTCCTACTCCTACTACTTGGAAGGGCTCCTAGTTCTACTAGGAAAGGGGGAATCCTACTCCCGATGAGAGTAGGACTCCCCTAGGGCGCGCCATAGAGAGGGCCGGCCCCCCCTCCTCCAGTCCTTTATATACGGGGGTAGAGGCACCCCATAGACACACAAGTTGATCAGTTGATCTCTCCCAACCGTGTGAGGTGCCCCTCTCCACAGAAACACACCCCGGTCATACCGTTGCAGTGCTTAGGCGAAGCCCTGCACCGGTAGCTTCATCATCTTCGTCACCACGCCGTCATGCTGATGAAACTCTCCCGTGAGGTTCTACTGGATCAAGGGCTCGTGGGACGTCATCAAGCTGAACATGTGCTGAACGCGGAGGCTCCATACGTTCGGTGCTTGATCGGTTGGATCACGAAGAAAGTTCGACTACATCAACTGCATCACTAGACGCTTCCGCTCCCGGTCTACGAGGGTATGTAGACACACTCTCCCCTCTCATTGCTATGCATCTAGTAGATAGATCTTGCGTGATCGTAGGAAATTTTTTAAATACTACGTTCCCCAACAATGGCATCATGAGCCAGGTCTATGCGTAGATGATATGCACGAGTAGAACACAATGAGTTGTGGGTGATAATAGTCATACTGCTTACCAGCAAGTCATACTTTGGTTCGACGGTATTGTGAGATGAAGCGGTCCGGACCGACATTACGCGTATGCTTACGCGAGACTGGTTTCACCGTCATGAGCACTAGTTGCTTAAAGGTGACTGGCGGGTGTGTGTCTCTCTCACTTTAGCTGAATCGAGTGTGGCTACGCCCGGTCCTTGTGAAGGTTAAAACAGCACATACTTGATGAAAAATCGTTGTGGTCTTTATATGCGTAGGTAAGACGGTTCTTCCACGTAAAACTTGCAACAACAAAGTAGAGGACGTCTAACTTATTTTTGCAGGGCATGTTGTGATGTGATATGGTCAAGACATGATGAGTTATACGTCATTGTATGAGATGATCATGTTTTGTAAATTTATCGGCAACTGGCAGGAGCCATATGGTTGTCGCTTTATTGTATGAAATACAGTCGCCATGTAATTGCTTTACTTTATCACTAAGCGGTAGCGATAGTCATGGAAGCAATAGTTGGCGAGACGACAACGATGCTACGATGGAGATCAAGGTGTCGCGCCGGGTGACGATGGTGATCATGACGGTGCCTTGGAGATGGGGATCAAAAGCATAAGATGATGATGGCCATATAATGTCACATATTTTGATTGCATGTGATGTTTATCTTATTATGCTTCTTATTTTGCTTAGTACTGCGGTAGCATTATAAGATGATCCCTTACAAAATTTCAAGGTATAGGTGTTCTCCCTGAGTATTCACCGTTGCGAAAGTTCGTCGTGCTGAGACACCACATGATGATCGGGTGTGATAATCTCTACGTTCACATACAACGGGTGTAAGCCAGTTTTGCACACGCATAATACTCGGGTTAAACTTGACGAGCCTAGCATATGCAGATATGGCCTCGGAACACTGGAGACCGAAAGGTCGAGCGTGAATCATATAGTAGATATGATCAACATAAGATGTTCACCATTGAAAACTACTCCATCTCAAGTGATGATCGGACATGGTTTAGTTGATTTGGATCACGTGATCATTTAGATGACTAGAGGGATGTCTATCTAAGTGGGAGCTCTTTAGTAATACGATTAACTGAACTTTAGTTTATCATGGACTTAGTCCTGGTAGTATTAGCATATCTATGTTGTAGATCAATAGCTCGCGATGTAGCTCCACGTTTGTTTTATATGTTCCTAGAGAAAACTAAGTTGAAAGATGTTAGTAGCAATGATGCGGACTTGTTCTGTGATCTGAGGATTTTCCTCATTGCTGCACAGAAGAATTATGTCCTTGATGCACCGCTAGGTGACAGACCTATTGCAGGAGTAGATGCAGACGTTATGAACGTTTTTGACAAAAGCTCGGTATGATGACTACATGATAGTTTAGTGCACCATGCTTTACGGCTTAGAACCGGGTCTTCGAAAACGTTTTGAATGCCACGGAGCATATGAGATGTCCCGAGAGTTGAAATTGGTATTTCATACTCATGCCTGTGTCGAGAGGTATGAAACCTCTGACAGTACTTTGCCTACAAGATGGAGGAGAATAACTCAACCAGTGAGCATGTGCTCAGATTGTCTGGGTACTACAATTGCTTGAATCAAGTGGGAGTTAATCTTCTAGATAAGATAGTAATTGACAAAGTTCTCTAGACACTATCACCAAGTTAGTAGAACTTCGTGATGAACTATAATATGCAAGGGATGACGATAGTAATTCCCGAGCTCTTCGCAATGCTGAAATCGGCGAAGGTAGAAATCCAGAAAGAGCATCAAGTGTTGATGGTTAACAAGACCACTTGTTTCAAGTAAAGGGCAAAGGGATAGAAGGGGAACTTCAAGAAGAATGACAAGCAAGTTGTCACTCCCGTGAAGAAACCCAAAGCTAAACTCAAGCCTGAAACTAAGTGCTTCTACTGCAAAGGAAATGGTCTCTGGAAGTGGAACTGCCCTAGATACTTGGCGGATAAGAAGGATGTCAAAGTGAACAAAGGTATATTTGATATACAGATTATTGATGTGTACTTTACTAGTGTTCATAGCAACCCGTGGGTATTTGAAGTGATGATGTGTGTTGGAAGTGGTTGCAAGATTGATATGATCATCATCGCACACTCCCTATACTTTCGGGATTAGTGTATAACCTAAATAAATTTTATTTGGCATTTGCGTTAAGCATGAATATGATTTGATCATGTTTGTTGCAATACGGTTATTCATTTAAAGTCATAGAATAATTGTTATTCTGTTTACATGAATAAAGCCTTCGATGGCCATACACCCAATTAAAATAGTTTGTTGGATCCCGATGGTAGTGATACACATATTCATAATATTGAAGTCAAAAGATGCAAAGTCTATAATGATAGTGCAACTTATTTGTGGCACTGCCGTTTAGGTCATATTGGTGTAAAGCACATGAAGAAACTCCATAGTGATGGACTTTTGGAATCACTTGATTATGAATTTTTGGTGCTTGCGAACCATGCCTCATGGGCAAGATGACTAAAACTCCATTCTCCGGAACAATGGAGCGAGCAACTGATTTATTGGAAATCATACATACTGACGTATGTGGACCGATTAGTGTTAATGCTCGCGGCGAGTATCGTTATTTTCTGAACTTCACCGATGATTTGAGAAGATATAGGTATATCTACTTGATGAAACACAAGTTTGAAACATTTGAAAAGTTCAAAAAATTCAGAGTGAAGTAGAGAATCATCGTAGCAAGATAATAAAGTTTCTACGATCTGATCGTGGAGGTGAATATTTGAGTTACGAGTTTGGTCTTTATTTAAAACAATGTGGAATACTTTCACAGCTCACGCCACCTGGAACACCACAGCGTAATGGTGTGTCCGAACGTCGTAAGCGTACTTTATTAGATATGGTGCGACATATGATGTCTCTTACGAATTTACCACTATCGTTTTGGGTTATGCATTAGAGATAACTGCATTCACGTTTAATAAGGGCACCATCTAAATCCGTTGAGACGACACCTTATGAACTATGGTTTGGCCAGAAACCAAAGTTGTCGTTTCTTAAAGTTTGAGGCTGCGATGCTTATGTGAAAAAGCTTCAACCTGATAAGCTCGAACCCAAGTCAGAAAAAATGTGTCTTCATAGGATACCCGAAGGAGACCATTGGGTACACCTTCTATCACAAGTCTGAAGGCAAGATATTCGTTGCTAAGAATGGAACCTTTCTAGAGAAGGAGTTTCTCTCGAAAGAAGTGAGTGGGACGAAAGTGGAACTTGATGAGGTAGTTGTACCTTCTCCCATATTGGAAAGTAGTACATCATAGAAACTAGTTCCAGTGATTCCTACACCAATTAGTGAGGAAGCTAATGATGATGATCATGAAACTTCGGATCAAGTTACCACTGAACTTCGAAGATCAACCAGAGTACGTTCCGCACCAGAGTGGTACCGCAACCCGGTTCTGGAAGTCATGTTACTAGACCATGATGAACCTACGAACTATGAGGAAGTGATGATGAGCCCAGATTCCGCAAAATGTTTTGAGGCCATGAAATCTGAGATGTGATCCATGTATAAGAACAAAGTGTGGACTTTGGTTGACTTGCCCGATGATCGGCAAGCCATCGAAAATACATGGATCTTCAAGAGGAAGACCGAAGCTGACGGTAATGTTACTGTTTACAAAGCTCGACTTGCTGCGAAAGGTTTTCGACAAGTTCAAGGAGTTGACTACGATGAGATTTTCTCACCCGTAGTGATGCTTAAGTATGTCCGAATCATGTTAGCAATTGCCGCATTTTATGATTATGAAATCTGGCAAATGGATGTCAAAACTGCATTCCTGAATGGATATCTTAAGAAGAGTTGTATATGATGCAACCATAAGGTTTTGTCGATCCTAAAGGTGCTAACAAAGTGTGCAAGCTCCAGCGATCCATCTATGGACTGGTACAAGCATCTCAGAGTTGGAATATACGCTTTGATAAGTTGATCAAAGCATATAGTTTTATACAGACTTGCGGTGAAGCCTGTATTTACAAGAAAGTGAGTGGGAGCACTACAGCCTTTCTGATAAGTATATGTGAATGACATATTGTCGATCAGAAATGATGTAGAATTTTCAGGAAAGCATAAAGGAGTGTTTGAAAGGAGTTTTTTCAAAGAAAAACCTCGGTAAAGCTGCTTACATATTGAGCATCAAGATCTATATAGATAGATCAAGACGCTTGATAATTTTTTTCAATGAATACATACCTTGACAAGATTTTGAAGTAGTTTAAAAGGGAACATTCAAAGAAAGAGTTCTTGCCTGTGTTGCAAGGTATGACGTTGAGTAAGACTCAAAACCCGACCACGGCAGAACATAGAGAAAGAATGAAAGTCATTCCCTATGCCTCAGCCATAGGCTCTTTAAAGTATGCCATGTTGTGTACCAAACATGGTGTGTACCTTGCCATGAGTTTGGCAAGGAGGTACAAAAGCGATCTAGGAGTTGGTCACTGGAGAGCGGTCAAAATTTTCCTTAGTTACTGGATGACTAAGGAAATATTTCTCGGTTATGGAGGTGATAAAGAGTTCGTCGTAAAGAGTTACGTTGATGCAAGCTTTGACACCGATCTGGATGACTCTGATTCTCGATCTGGATACATATTGAAAGTAGGAGCATTTAGCTAGAGTAGCTCAGTGCAGTGCATTAGACATAGAAATTTCCAAAATACATACGGATCTGAATGTGGCAGACCCATTGACTAAACCTCTCTCACAAGCAAAACATGATCCCACCTTAGTACTCTTTGGGTGTTAATCACATGGCGATGTGAACTACATTACTGACTCTAGTAAACCTTTTTGGGTATTGGTCACATGGCGATGTGAACTATAAAGTGTTAAGTCACATGGTGATGTGAACTATTGGTGTTAATCACATGGTGATGTGATCTAGATTATTGACTCTAGTGCAAGTGGGAGACTGAAGGAAATATGCCCTAGAGGCAATAATAAAGTTATTATTTATTTCCTTATATCATGATAAATGTTTAATATTCATGCTAGAATTGTATTAACCGGAAACTTAGTACATGTGTGAATACATAGACAAAACAGAGTGTCCCTAGTATGCCTCTACTAGACTAGCTCATTGATCAAAGATGGTTATGTTTCCTAGCCATAGGTATGAGTTGTCATTTGATCAACGAGATCACATCATTAGGAGAATGATGTGATGGACAAGACCCATCCGTTAGCTTAGCACTATGATCGTTTAGTTTTACTGTTATTGCTTTCTTCATGACTTATACATGTTCCTATGACTATGAGATTATGCAACTCCAGAATACCGGAGGAACACCTTGTGTGCTATCAAATATCACAACGTAACTGAGTGATTATAAAGATGCTCTACAGGTGTCTCCGAAGGTGTTCGTTTTGTTGGCATAGATCAAGAATAGGATTTGTCACTCCGAGTGTCGGAGAGGTATCTCTGGGCCCTCTCAGTAATACACATCATAATAAGCCTTGCAAGCAAATGACTAATGAGTTAGTCACGAGATGATGTATTACAGAACGAGTAAAGAGACTTGCCGGTAACGAGATTAACTAGGTATGGTGATACCGACGATTGAATCTCGGACAAGTAACATACCGATGAGAAAAGAAACAACGTATGTTGTTATGCGGTTTGACCGATAAAGATCTTCGTAGAATATGTAGGAGCCAATATGAGCATCCAGGTTCCGCTATTGGTTATTGACCGGAGATGAGTCTCGGTCATGTCTACATAGTTCTCGAACCCGTAGGGTCCGCACGCTTAACGTTTGATGACGATCGGTATTATGAGTTTATGTGTTTTGATGCACCGAAGGTAGTTCGGAGTCCCGAATGAGATCGGGGACATGACAAGGAGTCTCGAAATGGTCGAGACGTAAAGATCGATATATTGGACGAATATATTCAAACATCAGAAAGGTTCCGAGTGATTCGGGTATTTTCGGATTACCGGAGAGTTACGGGAATTCGCCGGGGATTATATGGGCCTTATTGGGCTTTAGGGGAAAGATAGAGAGGAGGCTGCGCCCCTCCCATGGCTTAGTCCGAATTGGACTAGGGAGAGGGGCTGCGCCCCCTCGTTCCTTCTCTTCTCTTTCCCTTTCCTTCTCTCCTACTCCTACTACTTGGAAGGGCTCCTAGTTCTACTAGGAAAGGGGGAATCCTACTCCCGGTGAGAGTAGGACTCCCCTAGGGTGCGCCATAGAGAGGGCCGGCCCTCCCCGTCGTCCACTCCTTTATATACGGGGGTAGAGGCACCCCATAGACACACAAGTTGATCAGTTGATCTCTCCCAACCGTGTGCGGTGCCCCTCTCCATAGAAACACACCTCAGTCATACTGTTGTAGTGCTTAGGCGAAGCCCTGCACCGGTAGCTTCATCATCTTCGTCACCACGCCGTCATGCTGAAGAAACTCTCCCGCGAGGTTCTACTGGATCAAGAGCTCGTGGGACGTCATCAAGCTAAACGTGTGCTGAACGCAGAGGCTCCGTACGTTCGGTGCTTGATCGGTTGGATCACGAAGAAAGTTCGACTACATCAACCTCGTCACCAGACGCTTCCGCTCCCGGTCAATGAGGGTACGTAGACACACTCTCCCCTCTCATTGCTATGCATCTAGTAGATAGATCTTGCGTGATCGTAGGAAATTTTTGAAATAGTACGTCCCCCAACAGCCCACGAGGCAGGGGGGCGCGCCCTCCACCCTTGTGGACGCCTCGTGTCTCTTCCGGACTACTACTTATTTTTCTATTTTTCTAAATATTCCAAAACGGAGAAAAATTTCCTTTAGAGCTGTTTTGGAGTCGGTTTACTTACCGTATCACATACCTCTTCCTTTTCGGAGACTGAATTGTTCTAGAAAGTGTCCCTTATGTATTCCTCCGGGGATACGCTTTCAATAACATTGGTTTCAACATTTATAGGATTGCCTGAGATATAATGTTTGATTCTTTGACCGTTCACCACCTTCGGATTTGTGCCTTTGAAGTTGTTGATTTTTATGGCACCGAAATGATAGACCTCCTCGGTAACGTAAGGTCCTTCCCACTTGGAGAGAAGTTTTCCTACAAACAACTTAAACGAGAGTTGTATAGCAAGACATAATCACCTACGTCATACTCACGCTTTTTTATCCTTTTGTCATGCCATCTTTTAACTTTTTCTTTAAACAGCTTGGCATTCTCATATGCCTGGGTTCTCCATTCACCGAGACAGCTAATGTCAAATAACCACTTTTCACCGGCAAGTTTGAAATCATAATTGAGCTCTTTAATAGCCCAATATGCCTTATGTTCTAGCTCAAGAGGTAAGTGACAAGCTTTTCCATATACCATCTTATATGGAGACATACCCATAGGATTTTTGTATGCAGTTCTATAGGCCCATAATGCATCATCAAGTTTCTTGGACCAATTCTTCCTAGACCTATTAACTGTCTTCTACAAAATTAATTTCAACTCTCTATTACTTAGTTCTACTTGACCACTAGTCTGTGGGTGATAAGGGGATGCAATTCTATGGTTGACATCATACTTTGCAAGCATCTTACGGAAAGCACCATGAATAAAGTGTGAACCACCATCAGTCATTAGATATCTAGGGACTCCAAACCTTGGGAAAATAACTTCTTTAAGCATCTTAATAGAGGTGTTGTGATCAGCACTACTAGTTGGAATAGCTTCTACCCACTTAGTAACGTAATCAATAGCAACTAAAATATGTGTATACCCATTAGAGGCAGGAAACGGTCCCATATAATCGAAGCCCCAAACATCAAATGGTTCAATAACAAGTGAATAATTCATAGGAATTTCTTGACGACTACAGATATTACCAATTCTTTGACATTCATCACAAGATAAGACAAACTTACGGGCATCCTTGAAGAGAGTAGGCCAATAAAAACTGGATTGCAATACCTTGTGTGCAGTTCTATCTCCCGCATGGTGTCCTCCATAAGCTTCGGAGTGGCACTTGCGTACCATCTGTTCCTGTTCATGCTCAGGTACACAACATTTTATAATACCATCTACTCCTTCTTTATAAAGATGTGGGTCATCCCAGAAGTAATGTCCCAAATCATAGAAGAACTTTTTCTTTTGCTGGTATGTGAAGCTAGGAGGTATAAACTTAGTAACAATATAATTAGCATAATCAACATACCATGGAGTAGTATGAGAAGTATTTATGACAGATAATTGTTCATCAGGAAAGCTATCATCAATAGGTTGTGGGTCATCAAGTATATTCTCTAACCTAGACAAGTTATCTGCGACGGGGTTCTCAGCTCCCTTTCTATCAATAATATGCAAATCAAATTCTTGCAGCAAGAGAACCCATCTAATAAGTCTAGGTTTAGCATCTTTCTTTTCCATAAGGTATTTGATAGCAGCATGATCAGTATGAATAGTTACTTTAGAATCAACAATATAGGGTCTAAACTTATCACAAGCAAATACAACTGCTAAAAATTCTTTCTCAGTAGTGGCATAATTTCTTTGGGCACTATCTAGAGTTTTGCTAGCATACTTGATAACATTCAACTTCTTATCAACTCTTTGCCCTAGAACAGCACCTACAGCATAATCGCTAGCATCACACATAATTTCAAAGGGTAAATTCCAGTCAGGAGGCTCGACAATAGGTGCAGAGATCAAAGCTTTCTTAAGTATTTCAAATGCCTCTAGACAATCATCATCAAAGACAAAAGGAATATATTTTTGTAAGAGATTAGTCAGAGGCCTGGAGATTTTGGATAAGTCCTTTTTGAACCTCCTATAAAACCCGGCATGACCAAGGAAACTTCGTATACCTTTGATGTCCTTAGGGCATGGCATCTTTTCAATAGCATCAACTTTAGCTTTGTCAACTTCAATACCTCTTTCAAATTTTTTATGTCCTAAGACAATTCCTTCATTAACCATAAAGTGGCACTTCTCCCAATTCAAAACAAGATTAGTGTGTTCACATCTCTGCAAAACTCGATCAAGGTTGCTTAAGCAATCATCAAAAGAAGTTCCGTAAACGGAGAAATCATCCATGAAAACCTCAACAATCTTTTCACAAAAATCAGAGAATATAGCCATCATGCATCTTTGAAAGGTAGCAGGTGCATTACATAAACCAAAAGGCATATATCTATAAGCAAAGGTACCGAAAGGACAAGTAAAACTTGTCTTTTCTTGATCCCCTTTTGACACAGGTATTTGAGAGAAACCAAAATAACCATCTAGAAAGCAAAAATGAGTATGTTTGGATAACCTTTCTAGCATTTGATCAATGAATGGCAAGGGGTAATGATCTTTCTTAGTAGCTTTATTTAACTTACGAAAATCAATTACCATCCTATAACCTATAACTATTCTTTGCGGGATCAATTCATATTTATCATTAGGAACAACAATCATACCTCCCTTATTAGGGACACAATGGACATGACTTACCCAGTGGCTATCAGCAACTGGATAGATAATACCTGCCTCTAGAAGCTTTAGTATTTCCTTCCTTACCACTTCTTTCATCTTAGGATTTAACTGTCGCTGATGATCAATAACCGGTTTAGCATTTTCTTCCAATTTTATCTTGTGTTGGCATAATGTGGGACTAATGCCCTTAAGATCATCCAGACTATATCCAATAGCAGCACGGTGCTTCTTCAGAGTTTTCAATAATTTTTCTTCTTCCTGCTCTGAAAGGTTAGCACTAATAATAACATGATATATCTTCTTTTCATCAAGATAAACATACTTAAGATTATCAGGAAAAGGCTTAAGTTCAAACACGGGATCACCCTTGGGTGGAGGAGGATCCCCTAGGATTTCAACAGGCAAGTTGTTTTTCAATACGGGACCCTGATTAAAGAACATTTCATCTATTTCCCTTCTCTCATTCATATACATATCATTTTCATGGTCTAGCAAGTATTTTTCTAAAGGATCATTAGGAGACACATCAATAGAAGCAAGACCAATAATCTCATCCTTACTAGGTAGTTCTTTATCAAGGGGTTGTCAAAGAAATTTAGCAAAGTTAAAATCATGAGACATATCCCCTAATCCAACAGTAACAATATCTTTCACGCAGTCTATCTTAGCATTAACAGTGTTCAAGAAGGGTCTACCAAATATAATGGGACAAAATTCATCTTGTGTGGAACTAAGAATAAGAAAATCACCAGGGTATTTAACCTTCCCACACAAGACTTCAACATCTCTAACAATCCCAACTGGTGAAATAGTGTCTCTATTAGTAAGCTTAATAGTAACATCAATCCCTTCTAACTCAACAGGTGCAATATCATGCATAATTTCTCGATATAAGGTAAGAGGGATAATACTCAGACTAGCACCTACGTCACATAAACCATGATATCAATGATCTCCTATCTTTACAGAGATAACATGCAAGCCTACAATAGGTCTATGTTTATTCCTCGTATTGGGTTTGGCTATTCTAGCGGACTCTTCTTCGAGGTAAATAACATGTCCATCTAACTCTTCTAGCAAGAGATCTTTAACCATACCAACTCTAGGTTCAACTTTAATTTGCTCACGGGGTGTAGGTGTTCTAGTATTACTCTTACGAACCACAGTTGAAGCTTTAGCATGATCCTTTATCCTAACAGGGAAGGGTGGTTTCTCAATATAAGTAGTAGGTATAACAGAATCAACATTATAAGTGATAATCTTTTCTTCAACTTTAACAGGTTCGACAACTTTTACTTCAATAGGGGGATGGTATTTAAACCACTTCTCCTTGAGGAGATCAACATGAGTAGCAAATGATTCACAGAAAGAAGCTACTATCTCAGAGTCAAGTCCATACTTAGTGCTAAACTCACGGAAAACATCGGTATCCATAAAAGCTTTAACACAATTAAACTTAGGGGTCATACCTGACTCCTTACCTTCGTCGAGGTCCCAATCTTCAGAGTTGACTTTAATTCTTTCCAATAAATCCCATTTGAATTCAACAGCCTTCATAATAAAAGAGCCAGAACAAGAATTATCGAGCATGGTGCGATTATTGAGAGAAAACCGAGCATACAAATTTTGAATGATCATTTTTCTTGAGAGCCCATGATTGGGGCATGAATATAACATTGACTTAAGCCTCCCCCAAGCTTGAGTGATGCTTTCTCCTTCGCGCGGCCAGAAATTATAAATATAATTACGATCACGATGAACCTAGTGCATAGGGTAGAACTTCTGATGAAATTCCAACTTCAGACGATTATAGTTCCATGATGCAATATCATCACATAGCCTAAACCATGTCAATGCATCTCCCTTCAAACATAAAGGGAAGACCTTCTTCTTGATAACATCCTCGGGCATACCAGCAAGCTTAAATAATCCACAAACTTCATCCACATAGATTAGGTGTAAATCAGGATGCAGTGTTCCGTCTCCTGTAAAAGGATTTTCAAGCAGTTTCTCTATCATACCCGAAGGAATCTCAAAGCAAACATTTTCAGTGGGTGCAGTAGGTTGAGGAGAAACTCTTTGCTCTTCTGGTCGGGGTGAAGATACCCCGAACAAGCCGCTCAAAGGATTATGAGCCATAGTAACAAGTGACAATAAATTTCAGCACACTATAAAAAAATTTCCTTACCAAAGGCGCTTCACTCCGAGGGAACGACGCCAGAAAAGAGTCTTGATGACCCACAAGTGTAGGGGATCTATCGTATTCCTTTCGATAAGTAAGAGTGTCGAACCCAACAAGGAGCAGAAGGAAATGATGGGCAGTTTTCAGTAAGGTATTTTCTGCAAGCACTGAAATTATAGGTAACAGATAGTTTTGTGATAATATAATTGGTAGCAAGTGACATAAGGTAAAAGTAAATAAGGTGCAGCTAGGTGGCCCAATCCTTTTTGTAGCAAAGGACAAGCCTGGACAAACTCTTATATAAAGGATAGCGCTCCCGAGGACACATGGGAATTATCGTCAAGCTAGTTTTCATCACGATCATCTGATCCGCGTTCGGTACTTTGATAATTTGTTATGTGGGTGGACCGGTGCTTGGGTGCTGTCCTTACTTGGACAAACCACCCACTTATGATTAACCTCTAATGCAAGCATCCGCAACTACAAAAGAAGTATTAAGGTAAACCTAACCATAGCATGAAACATATGGATCCAAATCAACCCCTTACGAAGCAACGCATAAACTAGGGTTTAAGCTTATGTCACTCTAGCAACCCATCATCTACTTATTACTTCCCAATGCCTTCCTCTAGGCCCAAATAATGGTGAAGTGTCATGTAGTCGACGTTCACATGACACCACTGGAGGAGAGACAACATACATCTCATCAAAATATCGAACGAAGACCAAATTCACATGACTACTAATAGCAAGACTTCTCCCATGTCCTCAGGAACAAAAGTAACTACTCACAAGACATAATATTGTTCATGATCAGAGGGGTATTAATATGTATAATGGATCTGGACATATGATCTTCCACCAAATAAACCAACTTGCATCAACTACAAGGAGTAATCAACACTACTAGCAACCCACATGTACCAATATGAGGTTTGGGTACAAAGATTGGATACAAGAGATGAACTAGGGTTTGAGAGGAGATGGTGTTGGTGAAGATGTTGATGAAGATAGCTCTCCCCAAGATGGGAGAGTTGTTGGTGATGACAACGGTGACGATTTCCCCCTCCCGAAGGGAAGTATCCCTAGCAGAACAGCTCTGCGGGAGCCCTAGATTGGGTTCTGCCTCGGTTCCTGGTCTCGAAAGCCTCCTTATGATTTTTTCGAGGTCAAAGCACCTCATATAGGAGAAGATGGGCATCGGGGGACCGTCGGTGGGCCCACGAGGTAGGGTGGCGCGCCCAGAGAGGGGGGCGCGCCCCCCACCCTCGTGGACAGCCTGTGGCCCCCCTCGTGAACTTCTTCCGCCAGATATTTTTTATATTTTCTGAAACGGAGTTCTGTGGAGTTTCGAGGCTTTTGGAGTTGTGCAGAATAGGTTTCCAGAGTTTGCTCCTTTTCCACCCCAGAATTCCAGCTGCCGGCATTCTCCTTCTTCATGTAAACCTTATAAAATAAGAGAGAAAAGGCATAAGTATTGTGACAAAACAAGTAATAACAGCCCATAATACAATAAATATCAACATATAAGCATGATGCAAAACGGACGTATCACAGACCGCCCCCAAGAAGAAGAAGAACCTGTCCGCCGACAGACCTCGGGACACGGAGGCTCCTGACGACCCCGTCTCAGGACCTGCGCCTGCCGACGAGGCGCCCTCCACTCTCGCATAGGGAGGCGTGCCCAACGCCCCTCTCAGGACGGGCTCGGGGGCTCTCCTCTGGTGCGCTTCTGGTATGACCAGTGTCTCGAGGGAGGTGTTCGGGCACCACCTGCGGGCGTGTCTCGACGCGCATTTTTGTGAGCCCAGCGTGGGCCATACAGAGCGGTTGGCTCAGGACTTCATCGACCAGGTTACCGAGTGCTCGCACACGAACACGTCACCGTGTACCTCCAATGCCGAGGGCGATGCACCGCAGCTCATGCCGAATGAGACCCGTCCGGAAGCGCGATACGCAAGACAATCCGGCAGGCGCTTTTGTAGACCCGAAGCACCGCTTGCCCGGGAGGGACCCCGTCAGGGCGCGCAGCGGCTATGGGCTGCCCTAGGTCGACCTGATCGCCCCTAGGGCCTCGAGGTTCGCCGTCCTGCAATGAAGAAGAGCGAACGGGGAACGAGGAAGAAGAAGAACAAGGGAGAAGGTAAAAATAAAGGTAAAAGTAGTAGATGTGTTTGTTTTATTATGTGTTGTTATTCAATCAGCCGTCACCCCTTAGGTATATAAGAGGCAGCTGGACTTTCCGTGCAAGGAAAATGTTTGGATTCACGCCCAAAACCATAGTCAAATTCGGATTTGTTTTGTCCGAACTTTCCAAAACTATTCGGTTTAAAGTGGCTGCACTTTGCGGGTCCTTTTTGTGGGAGTAAACGACCTCGGATGAAAATGAGCCCAAAAGCAATCGTGATCGTTTCGACGAGACGAACAACTTTCATGTTGAACGGTTTTTTGATCGGAGGTCATATTGAGGGTAAAATCGCTCACGCAAAACATATGTTCCCTCGCGCTACCCATCAAACATGCGTCTAGTAGGGCGTGCTAATTCTCGCCTCATGACAGGGCTGCACTCCGATTGCTCTAATTTTGCATACGAACTGGGATTGGGACGATTTTTATATCAGAATCGATCATTTCGACGAGATGAAGACAATTCGTGTAGATCATTTTTCCATATGAGAAAGTGTCGGGTGCGTAATCAGCCTAATAGTGCTCTGAATACAAAATATCGGTATTTCGAACACAACTTCGGCCTTCGAGATGAGATCGGATGGCGATAGCCCAAACATCAAAGTTTCTCCTTTTGACGATACAAAACTATCTTATTTTGAGCACTTCTCCATTTGAAGCCATCTTAATTAAGTTCTTGGTCATGCCAAAATCTGGTGTCAACACATGCCCCCCTGTTTTTCGGCAAACTTGTGTACCGAAAAATAACTTGCACGATGCTTTTTCTAAGGACAATGTCAACACTCCATCGGCCATTTATATGCGCTTAGGACGATAATTTATATATTGGCCATGTTTATGCTTAGGGCGATAATTTTATATCGGCCATTGATTTGAACTTCTTGTTCACATCATACCTTGTAACCGATTACTACCAATCGGCTTTAAAGAGATGGGAATGAACCCGTTTCTTGTAGCACTAAGGAAATCAAACTCCGAGAAGTCACGCCCTCTTAAGCAAGTAACATCGGGATGACTCCAATCCACTGATGCATCGGCCAAAGCAACACAAGCCGAATTATCCGCGTGAATGACTTCTACCTCATCATCGACCCATTGTATTAAGAATTGATGCATGGTAGATAGCACACATTGGTTAGAATGAACCCAATCGCGGCCTAATATAACATTATAGTTACCTTGCACCTCCGCGATGAAGAATGTGGTGGCCAAAGTTTTGCTTCCCACGGTGAGTTCCATGCACATCACACCTTTGGCCTCTTTCTTTTCTTTACCCTCAAATCCATTAAGTATCATATTGGTCTTCATCAATGCATCATCATCCAACCCCAATTTTTTGAAGACCGAGTGGGGCATAAGATTTACCACATGACCACCATCAACGAGCATATAAGCAACCGGCGATCCGTTAATATGACCTTTGAGGTACAATGGCTTCAAGTGTTTCACCGGTTCTTTTGGATTCTCAACGATAGCGTTCTTAGAACCAAAATCCAGCTGGGCCACCTCCGCTTCTTCACCTATAGCACGAAACTCGGCAGGTAAGTAATACACCATATTAATATCCATACCTTCCTGAGCCGGCGTAGATTCGTAATCCACCATCTCATCTTCATCTCCCAATGTGTATATTGGGCTTAAAGTTTCCTCAGTTGAAAGGGATGTTTCAGGTGGTGTGGACGATGTAATAGGGGTCACATCATCCTCTTTTGATGGTGAAGGTGTTGTTGTAGCTAATGCAGAGGCATATGTGTTTTCTTTTTGTTTAGGCCTCCACACTTGTTTTCTGAGTGCCGTGGGCCGAATTTCATTGAACAATTCGTCCCTTTGCTTCTTATCTTGACGCTCTACCTTCTCATGGTTCCTCATTCGTTGTAATCTCCTTTTCATGGTTTTAGTCAAACCCGGAGGACACCACCTAGGTTGAATACATTTGGGATCCCTATGTTTGGCCCTGCTTGTGCTAACCTCATGATCATTAGCCATGGAACCCTGTTGAACAATAAGAATATCACCATTAGAATTGGCCAGATTACCAATAATCGGCTTTGTGATCTCCTTTTGCTTTTCGCATTCCGAAATTTCCGCATTAGGTTACTTAACACGCCACACTTTTTTATTGACCTTGCTTGGAGAAATTTTTGTTGGCCGATTAGCAACATGGCTCGAACGGCCTTATGTGGGATAATAAAGCCTCTCACGAGCAGGCCTTCTAGGTGCTGCCCACCCCATACGAAAAGCATAAGGAGCCACTGGGGGCTGCCCCGATCCTCCATTGAAATCAAGGAACATAATGCCGGTTTATCGGCGCCTAAGGTGGCATGAGTGGAACAAAACACCGAGCAAAAGGCCAAGCCTTCCACCCATGCCCAGTATATAGGTGTGTTAATAATAATAATAATAGATATTGTGATATCCCAACAACAAGTTCCCTCCTGGAACGAACTTCATCTTCACCTGCAACTAACAACGCTATAAGAGGGGCTGAGCAAGCGGGTAACACAGCCAAACAGTGGTTTTGCTAGGAAGGTTTCAAATGTTAGAGGTTTCATGGCAACAAGGAGAGGCTGACATAAAAGATGGGTAGCGCGACATGTAACGATAGCATCGAGACACTAAGCATGGCAATGGTAGTAAAGGTATCCAAGGGTATGATCATCTTGCCTGGGATTCCACAAGGGAGAAGAACGGATCCATGAAGTAGACGGAGCAACATAGTCGAGCAAATCCTCACAACTCCGGAACGAAACCGAAGCTAACAAGAGAAGCAACCGGAAAGAAGCAAACAATACGGTAAACACACAATCATAAGCATGGCATACGATGCACATCCAAGTATGATGCATGTCCGGTTTAATTATGCATGGCATGGCAAGGTGCACAAACAAGTACTACAAGTTAAGTGGAGATCAATATGCAACGAGTTGCATATTGACGAAACACCACAATTTATTTAGTTGACTCTCGTTTATTTACAAGACAAGGTTAATTGTTTGTTACCATGGCAAGAGGTGAAGCAAAAGTAAACTAACTATTTAGACAAGTTTAAATGAGGCCGGAACAACAAACAACAATTCCGTAAAATCCCCATAAGCATGATTAGCAATTTTAAGCAAACAACAATTCACACATTTTAATGTTGTTAACATGATGCGGATGACATGATCATGTTTTATGCAATTTTTAGTTAAAGGTTGACATGAAGAGTTAAGGAGTATTTTCACTGTGGTGGAAAGAAAGGGTGCCACGGCAACGATCCGAAAATGATGCCACACAACATATCGGTTCCGGTAACTCGTTGAGAGACCGAAGCAAAAGAAAAGGTGGCGTGAGCGAGCCGAACAAGATGGAAGGTGGGGTGATCCCGTCGCCGGGTTCCCACGAGTCGGCGACGAGGCAACCGAGGAACATGACAAAAGACGATACGGCACGGTGCACACAAGGGAAACATTTCATACAACACATGCATTCATCCACGGGTCATCGTCTCGGGGTTATACCTTCGGAACACACGTTCTCGGAGCGGAACAAAATCGTCAAGGGACGTAGAGGAAGTAGTCGAACACGTTATGTAGCCGTTCTCGCGATTCGTAGAGGAAGTAGGCGTTCTCGTTTTTCGTAGATGTACTTGACGGTTCCGATGGCTCCGGGCATCGTGGTACTTGGGGGTTCTCGTTCTTGCGACGGTAGTTGTACACGGGATCCCCATGTGTAGTCGAACTTGGCGTATCCGAAGGGGTACTTAGCGTTGGTAGATGTACTCGTTCGGGTCATGTAGAGGTACTTGACGCAACACCGGGTGTAGTCGTACACGGATCTTCGGATTTGCCGGTCTCGGGACTTGGCGACGGTAGGGGTACATGTTTATGTAGATGCTCCAGTCGTCGTACACGGGTCCTCTGTCAAGTTCAACAGCACAAAGCAACACACAAAAACACAGCACACGGCAACACAAGGGGCGACGAGGCCATGGCAGCAGCATGGCGAAGAGGTGCTGAAGGAGACGAGGCGGAGGCGAGGCGACGCGCGGAGGCGCTGCTGGTGGCCCGGAGGTGAGGCAGGGGCGGCGCCGGCGCTGCTTCTGGCCGGCCCGCGGCGCAGGAGGCGATGGGGAGGCGCGTCCACGCGAGGGAGAGGGAGGCCGGGGCGCGCAGCTCCTGGTGCCCGGCGCACCGGAGGGAGACGCGAAGGGGCGGAGGGCGCTGCGCGGATGCAGGGGCGGCTTCTGGCCGGCCCGGCGCTGGAGACAGCAGGGGGCGGCGTCGGGCCATCGGAGTTGGGCCCCTGGTGGAGATGCGGGAGGCCAGGCGCGGTGCAGGGGAGCTGCTCGAGGGGAGCTGCACGGTGGGCGAGGACGGAGGGAGGCGATGCCTGGCCAGCCTGGGGCGCGCAGGAGAGGTGGTCGCGGCCGCGCGAGGTGGTGGAGATCGAGGGAACGGGGTCCTGGCGAGGGGTCTCGGGAGGAGGCGGCTGAGGGAGATCGACTGCGGGGAGCGAGGGGAAGAGCGAGGGATGGGGGCGCTCGAGGGTTGCGGCGCTGGGAGGAACGAGCGGAGGGTCGGGTCGCTAGGGTTTAGATGGGGGACTGGGCCGGATGGGAGGTTTGGGCCGGCTGGTGCGGATGAGATGGCCAGGGAGGAGAGGGAGGCTGGGCTCGAGGGAAGGAGGAGGCCCGCTGCGCTGCTCTCTTCTTATAACTCTTAGCGGAAATAAAAAAATAGAGAGGGATCAAAATTAATAAGAAAAGAGGCCAAGAACAAGAATAAAATGATGGAACATTTTTGTAAGGCTTTAAGGAATATTACCAACCCAACAAAAGTGGTTCCAACTAAATAGGGAAATGCAAACTGAAATAATTAGCCTGCCTTAAGGAGTTTGAAAGGAGTCTAGATTTTAGGAGGAGCCTCGATAAACGAGAAAAGAAATATGGGGAAGGTTTAGATGGTGAAACTTGAAGCAAAAGATGTTTGGAGAATAAATGCAAGTGTGTTACGGTGATTCCAAACAAATGGAATATTTTATAAATATAGCTCCCTAAATATTGAGAGTCTTTTATATGTTATAAAGAGAAGTCATCCTTCCCTCGATTTAAATGGACCGAAGGTCCACACGATTTATTTAAGTTGAGATGCAAAAATTAAAGTCATGATGTCATGATGACATGATGCAATGCAAAAATAAATAACACAAGCGCAAAGAAAGACAAGGGAAACCCAGAACATCTGGAAACTTCTGGAATCTTCTGGGACGTCGGTCTTCGGGCGTCACAACTCTCCCACACTAACAGAGGATCTCGACCCGAGATCCTAGAGATGGCTCCGGTAAAAAAAACGGAAGAGGAAGAGGTAAAACAAAGTTGCTTCTTTGACAGACGAGTGAAACCACGAACCTTGAGAGGTTAAACAAGTTGAATAAGAGTACAATGGAGATGAACGAAGATGAAAACACTCCGTTAGAAAAGAGGAACAAGGAGCATTGTGAGAACCTTGGAGGCTGAAAGTCATTAGACGAGAGCTTACGAACCAAAAGAATATGAAACTGCAACGGTATAACTAAGGAATAAGAATGACAGAATTTGGACAGCACTCCGTCTGAAAATGGAAGGAATTAACAAGAACTTGCGGAGATGGAATGATACTTGATGAAATCAACATCATATTGCCTCCGAAACGATTGAAAGAAAGGCACAAGGGGTAAGAAGGATTCAGACAACACTCCGGTTAAAAGAGAGGCAAACTAGGTAAGATGAGAAAACTAGGATGGAAGACACAACACTCCGGTTAAATAGACAAGCAAGGGAAGAATACGATCTTGACAAAACGAGATGATGGTCAAGATAGAGCAACATCACCATGCCTCCGGAATGAAGGAATAGAATATAGATCCATGAAAGAAATGAATGGAGAAAAATATGACAACTTCTCTCAAAATTGAATTTGAAAGAGCATCCTTACGAAGAAGGGTTGAACAGAGTTGTTGGAAAAACTCAACAACGAAAACGAATAAGCTTGATGTGGGCTTATGGAAAACATCTCAAAATTATGAGGTGACAACCAGCCAGTGGGAAAACATCTCATTGGATTGAGATCAACAAGGAGACGAAAAACTTATTCACCGGAATGATAGATGAAGAACTTGGGTCATTCATAAGCACCATAAATAGCAACAATCCTTAAGGAAAGCTTTTAGGTGAAATACAACCCAAGATTACTCCAACGAATAAATAAAGGGTTGAAAAGATCTCTTGAACAAGGAAAATGATGGGTTTAAATATCTCATTCCTGACAACTTGTGAATCATGAAACATGAAGGAATTGTCAAGAATGACATAACACCACCTCAACAGATAAGGGAGCAAGAATTGCAATTGGAAAGCATGAAGAAGAATGCTTGAGCTCCAACAAGAATCTTGATGAAGACTTCGAGGATGAATTAAAACATGATGAACCACCATGAGAACTCCGGTAATGAAAGCATGATAAGTGAAAGATGAAAAGAATAAGATTCAAGGCCTGCGATGAATTAGGTGGAGCTTTGAAATGATATAATTGAAATAACTTGGAGCTCCGGGAAACAAGATGAACAACTTAGAACCGAGAATATGATATGATGAACAAACTCCAGACAAAAGAATTAAATCACCTTGAAGGAATAAGAATAAGAATTATGTCATGCATCTCCTTCACCAATTTAAATTGATGACAACCACAGGATTTGGCATACTACTTATTCTCGTTGCAAAGAATTATAGAGAGATCTAGTACAAACTTGGGTAATCTTGAACGACTCACCGGTAGGATTATGAAAAGAACAAATGAATTGAAACGATAACAACGGAATAGTAATTTTGAATGAACCACCGTAAGAATATGGAGACGAACGAAGAGGCATCAATGAAGAATAGTTGGAGGACAAAGTTGAAAACTGAGAACGAAGAAATATTCTGAAATGATGGCCTTCGGAGGATCACAATAGGAAGAATTCATGAAGAATCTTGAGAGAACGGGCCAAGATTTAAGAGAAACACTTCTCTGGTCTTCAAATGTTGAGAATGAAGACAAGAAATGCCATGAAGAATTTTGAGATACTCCGGACGAATGACAAGAGGAAGGTGGAGCTAAAGATGGAAATAATTGAAAACAAGCTTGGAGAAGGCATGTGACTGATGGAAATCATTCTTACGTCACACTTTAAAAATAATTTTAGAACAACTCTAAAATTAATTAGAAGAGTCAGGTAAGGTCCTGGAAAAGACCTGTGGGTTAGGGCCCACTAAAGAAATCACCGTTGAAAAAGATTGCTTAAGAGATATTGCACCGGTTGAATTAAATGGCTGATAATCCTCAAAATAGCTTGAACGGATTAAGAATGGAGTTATGAATCTTCTGAGATACCTTGTAACACACCGGATATGGATAGGAGAGGAGAATGATTAATTAGTGCACCGGTATAAGAAAGCATTGTGAAAAGAGGAAAACGATAAGATCAACACCAAATCTTGAATTACATCCACCGGCAGAAATTAGAACAAAAGAATGATGAACTTGAAGCTCTTGAGCATCTTCACGATAAAGCACCGGATAAGAACATTGAAGGAAAATAATGAAGAAATATCACATGAATAAAATGGATACTTCATTTGAGATTTGTTGCTCCGAGAAGAAGATGGGGGGGGAGGATGGGTAAAACAAAGACAATTTGGAATGAATGAAACAGACAATCGTCAGATTTCTCAACGGCGTTTGTACGGATTAACTTGAAGAGAAGGCACACCGGTTGAAAAGGATTAACATGAAAATCTCGATGGTCAAGAAGAATTAGCACTCCCATAGAAATATGAGAACACCGATTAGGAAAGGTATGGAATCAACATTTGTCATCGAAGCAACTCGAATACCAGAATCAAAACGAAACAAATGATAGATGTATTTATGAAGAAGATTATGTTGCAACATATCTATCCGAACAGAGAATTGAACGAATGAATTCCGCAGGTACATCAACTTGACGAGAAGCCACTTAGGAGAAGAGAAGGGTAAATAAATAAAAGCAACAAGGAACATATAGAACAAATACAAGATAGAAGTTTCGTCCCACATATTCGTGCTGAAAGCTCATGGAACGTGTTACAAAAGGGTTTTTGCAATCCCCGGATCAGCATAGCCAAGGACCATTTAAGATGCAACTCCCGATCGGAACAAGTCCATAAAACCACTTCACTCAATGTAGAACCCCGAACTTCATATCATGCACTCGTTGGAAGAAAGCCTAGAACTACTGGATGAACCCACCTATTAATTTCCGAAAGTTTCCAGTTATACAATCAGGTGTTGGGGATACAGGGGAAGCACCGCGCACTCAACTCTAATCCTACATCCAGCTGTATCCATCCTTCAACACATAACCAGTTATCTCCGGAAACCGTTTACCTCGGACCTTCAAAACGCATCCACTATACAAGCTATGGCAATACTCTCGAACTACCTCCCCAGTACTGGGTGATGTCGGGGTTATCTTGACACTAACCGCATAGGAGAGTTTTCGATGTCGGCCGTCTTAAGTATTCTAGTACTGCCGCGATATATTTGTGACGACAACACCTCGGAGCTCAACTCCCCGGGACACTGCCACAACCCCTAATGACAGGAGGCATCGAGAACAATGTTCTCGTCACAAAGACATCGGAACAATCCAAACAATACTCGCGAGATCCTAAAAAAAATTTGTGCAATTTTTTGAGAGTAGAAGAGATAAGAGTAATCATCAGGAGTCCTCACCAAAGTGAAAAGAGATGAGGAGCAAAGAAATCCTACTCTCCGATATATATATAGGACTCAAAACATTTTCAAGTGTGTGCATAGACTCAACCGTCAACGATTCGATCAATCAGTGGGGGCTTCTAGGTCGGAGAAGGCTCTGAATACCAACTTGTAATGCCCAGGATGGGACTATATCTCCTACGTGTCGAGGCACGACTTAAAGATATAAGCCCATTCTGGAATGATAGCAAGTTTGGTATCTTTGCACGAGTCATGTAAAAGAGGGATTAAATTGCAAAAGGAGATAGTTGGCTTACACACTCGCCACTTCACAGAATACAATACGTAAGCAATTCATCATTCAAAACATCACAGCCCATCTAAGGGTAAGATCCAAAAGAAAGATACCAAACACAACATAAAGCCACAAGTCTAGATCGAATCCTAGTAGAAACCACTACTGATCGTCGAAAACGTCACAAGCATACAACCACTCTCTTCATCGAGCTCCCGGTGAAGCTCTGAACCATCTTCTGCATCTTTCTCGGCTGAACCTGCATCTGGTGTTGTAGTATCTGTGAGCCAC
>LR738713.1:348756634-348777226 GCA_902687465.1 Secale cereale
CAACTTAGCCCATCACAAGCTCTCACGATTAGTTGAAGTGATTAATATAATATCATCACTCCTTATCTTAGGGAAATCCGATCAGACTCGGCATCCCGGTAGCACAAGACATTTCGACAATGGTAAAACAAGTCCAGCAAGACCTCCCGGCGTGCCGACACCCTGATAGTAGCCTCGCGTATCTCGTCTCAGGCCACGACCGGATGGGTGAAGCTACGGGAGCCAAACCTCGAGTTTCCCCGTGGTGGCCCCGCAGGCTCCCCGTTTGGGACCAACACCATCAGCACTGGCCCCCCCTCCTATGTAGAATTAAGAACCCGGGGACGCGACCCCCTATGCAATTTAATTAATTAATTAAGTTGTTATTATGAGGCAAATTAAAACCAATGTTGGGCCTTGCTGGAGGAGTTTTATTCAAAGTCGAACTGTCAAGGGGTCCCCATCCACCCATCGTGTAAGGAACGCAAAATCAAGGAACATAATGCCGGTTTATCGGCGCCTAAGGTGGCATGAGTGGAACAAAACACCGAGCAAAAGGCCAAGCCTTCCACCCATGCCCACTATATAGGTGTGTTAATAATAATAATAGATATTGTGATATCCCAACAGCAAGTTCCCTCCTGGAACGAACTTCATCTTCACCTGCAACTAACAACGCTATAAGAGGGGCTGAGCAAGCGGGTAACATAGCCAAACAGTGGTTTTGCTAGGAAGGTTTCAAATGTTAGAGGTTTCATGGCAACAAGGAGAGGCTGACATAAAAGATGGGTAGCGCGACATGTAACGATAGCATCGAGACACTAAGCATGGCAATGGTAGTAAAGGTATCCAAGGGTATGATCATCTTGCCTGGGATTCCACAAGGGAGAAGAACGGATCCACGAAGTAGACGGAGCAACATAGTCGAGCAAATCCTCACAACTCCGGAACGAAACCGAAGCTAACAAGAGAAGCAACCGGAAAGAAGCAAACAATACGGTAAACACACAATCATAAGCATGGCATACGATGCACATCCAAGTATGATGCATGTCCGGTTTAATTATGAATGGCATGGCAAGGTGCACAAACAAGTACTACAAGTTAAGTGGAGCTCAATATGCAACGAGTTGCATATTGGCGAAACACCACATTTTATTTAGTTGACTCTCGTTTATTTACAAGACAAGGTTAATTGTTTGTTACCATGGCAAGAGGTGAAGCAAAAGTAAACTAACTATTTAGACAAGTTTAAATAAGGCCGGAACAACAAACAACAATTCCAAAAAATCCCCTTAAGCATGTTTAGCAATTTTAAGCAAACAACAATTCACACATTTTAATGGTGTTAACATGATGCGGATGACATGATCATGTTTTATGCAATTTTTAGTTAAAGGTTGACATGAAGAGTTAAGGAGTATTTTCACCGTGGTGGAAAGAAAGGGTGCCACGGCAACGATCCGAAAATGATGCCACGCAACATATCGGTTACGGTAACTCGTTGAGAGACCGGAGCAAAAGAAAAGGTGACATGAGCAAGCCGAACAAGATGGAAGGTGGGGTGATCCCGTCGCCGGGTTCCCACGAGTCGGCGACGATGCAACCGAGGAACATGACAATAGACGATACGGCACTGTGCACACAAGGGAAACATTTCATACAACACATGCATTCATCCACGGGTCATCGTCTCGGGGTTATACCTTCGGAACACTCGTTCTCGGAGAGGAACAAAATCGTCGAGGGACGTAGAGGAAGTAGTCGAACACGTTATGTAGCCGTTCTCGCGCTTCGTAGAGGAAGTAGGCGTTCTCGTGTTTCGTAGATGTACTTGACGGTTCCGATGGCTCCGGGCGTCGTGGTACTTGGGGGTTCTCATTCTTGCGATGGTAGTTGTACACGGGATCCCCATGTGTAGTCGAACTTGGCGTATCCGAAGGGGTACTTGGCGTCGGTAGATGTACTCGTTCGGGTCATGTAGAGGTACTTGACGCAACACCGGGTGTAGTCGTACACGGATCTTCGGATTTGCCGGTCTCGGGACTTGGCGACGGTAGGGGTACATGTTTATGTAGATGCTCCAGTCGTCGTACACGGGTCCTCTGTCAAGTTCAATAGCACAAAGCAACACACAAAAACACAGCACACGGCAACACAAGGGGCGACGAGGCCATGGCAGCAGCATGGCGAAGAGGTGCTGAAGGAGACGAGGCGGAGGCGAGGCGACGCGCGGAGGCGCTGCTGGTGGCCCGGAGGTGAGGCAGGGGCGGCGCCGGCGCTGCTTCTGGCCGGTCCGCGGCGCAGGAGGCGATGGGGAGGCGCGTCCACGCGAGTGAGAGGGAGGCCGGGGCACGCAGCTCCTGGTGCCCGGCGCCCCGGAGGGAGACGCGAAGGGGCGGAAGGAGCTGCGCGGAGGCAGGGGCGGCTTCTGGCCGGCCCGGCGTTGGAGACAGCAGGGGGCGGCGTCGGGCCATCGGAGTTGGGCCCCTGGTGGAGATGCGGGAGGCCAGGCGCGGTGCAGGGGAGCTGCTCGAGGGGAGCCGCGCGGTGGGCGAGGACGGAGGGAGGCGATGCCTGGCCGGCCTGGGGAGCGCAGGAGAGGTGGTCGCGGCCGCGCGAGGTGGTGGAGATCGAGGGAACGGGGTCCTGGCGAGGGGTCTCGGGAGGAGGCGGCTGATGGAGATCGACTGCGGGGAGCAAGGGGAAGAGCGAGGGATGGGGGCGCTCGAGGGTTGCGGCGCTGGGAGGAACGAGCGGAGGGTCGGGTCGCTAGGGTTTAGATGGGGGACTGGGCCGGATGGGAGGTTTGGGCCGGCTGGTGCGGATGAGATGGCCAGGGAGGAGAGGGAGGCTGGGCTGGAGGGAAGGAGGAGGCCCGCTGCGCTGCTCTCTTCTCATAACTCTTAGCGGAAATAAAAAAATAGAGAGGGATCAAAATTAATAAGAAAAGAGGCCAAGAACAAGAATAAAATGATGGAACATTTTTGTAAGGCTTTAAGGAATATTACCAACCCAACAAAAGTGGTTCCAACTAAATAGGGAAATGCAAACTGAAATAATTAGCCTGCCTTAAGGAGTTTGAAAGGAGTCTAGATTTTAGGAGGAGCCTCGATAAACGAGAAATGAAATATGGGGAAGGTTTAGATGGTGAAACTTGAAGCAAAAGATGTCTGGAGAATAAATGCAAGTGTGTTACGGTGATTCCAAACAAATGGAATATTTTATTAATATAGCTCCCTAAATATTGAGAGTCTTTTATATGTTATAAAGAGAAGTCATCCTTCCCACACGATTTATTTAAGTTGAGATGCAAAAATTAAAGTCATGATGGCATGATGACATGATGCAATGCAAAAATAAATAACACAAGCGCAAAGAAAGACAAGGGAAACCCGGAACATCTGGAAACTTCTGGAATCTTCTGGGACGTCGGTCTTCGGGCGTCACAACTCTCCCACACTAACAGAGGATCTCGACCCGAGATCCTAGAGATGGCACCGGTAAAAAAAACGGAAGAGGAAGAGGTAAAACAAAGTTGCTTCTTTGACAGACGAATGAAACCACGAACCTTGAGAGGTTAAACAAGTTGAATAAGAGTACAATGGAGATGAATGAAGATGAAAACACTCCGTTAGAAAAGAGGAACAAGGAGCATTGTGAGAACCTTGAAGGCTGAAAGTCATTAGACGAGAGCTTACGAACCAAAAGAATATGAAACTGCAACGGTATAACTAAGGAATAAGAATGACAGAATTTGGACATCACTCCGTCTGAAAATGGAAGGAATTAACAAGAACTTGCGGAGATGGAATGATACTTGATGAAATGAACATCATATTGCCTCCGAAACGATTGAAAGAAAGGCACAAGGGGTAAGAAGGATTCAGACAACACTCCGGTTAAAAGAGAGGCAAACTAGATAAGATGAGAGAACTAGGATGGAGGACACAACACTCCGGTTAAATAGACAAGCAAGGGAAGAATATGATCTTGACAAAACGAGATGATGGTCAAGATAGAGCAATATCACCATGCCTCCGGAATGAAGGAATAGAATATAGATCCATGAAAGAAATGAATGGAGAAAAATATGACAACTTCTCTCAAAATTGAATTTGAAAGAGCATCCTTACGAAGAAGGGTTGAACAGAGTTGTTGGAAAAATTCAACAACGAAAACGAATAAGCTTGATGTGGGCTTATGGAAAACATCTCAAAATTATGAGGTGACAACCAGCCATTACGAAAACATCTCATTGGATTGAGATCAACAAGGAGACGAAAAACTTATTCACCGGAATGATAGATGAAGAACTTGGGTCATTCATTAGCACCATAAATAGCAACAATCCTTAAGGAAAGCTTTTTGGTGAAATACAACCCAAGATTACTCCAACGAATAAATAAAGGGTTGAAGAGATCTCTTGAACAAGGAAAATGATGGGTTTAAATATCTCATTCCTGACAACTTGCGAATCATGAAACATGAAGGAATTGTCAAGAATGACATAACACCACCTCAACAGATAAGGGAGCAAGAATTGAAATTGGAAAGCATGAAGAAGAATGCTTGAGCTCCAACAAGAATCTTGATGAAGACTTCGAGGATGAATTAAAACATGATGAACCACCATGAGAACTCCGGTAATGAAAGCATGAGAAGTGAAGATGAAAAGAATAAGATTCAAGGCCTGCGATGAATTAGGTGGAGCTTTGAAATGATATAATTGAAATAACTTGGAGCTCCGGGAAACAAGATGAACAACTTAGAACCGAGAATATGATATGATGAACAAACTCCAGACAAAAGAATTAAATCACCTTGAAGGAATAAGAATAAGAATTATGTCATGCATCTCCTTCACCAATTTAAATTGATGACAACCACAGGATTTGGCATACTACTTATTCTCATTGCAAAGAATTAAAGAGAGATCTAGAAAAAACTTGGGTAATCTTGAACGACTCACCGGTAGGATTATGAAAAGAACAAATGAATTGAAACGGTAACAACGGAATAGTAATCTTGAACGAACCACCGTAAGAATATGGAGACGAACGAAGAGGCATCAATGAAGAATAGTTGGAGGACGAAGTTGAAAACTGAGAACGAAGAAATATTCTGAAATGATGGCCTTCGGAGGATCACAATAGGAAGAATTCATGAAGAATCTTGAGAGAACGGGCCATGATTTAAGAGAAACACTTCTCCGGTCTTCAAATGTTGAGAATGAAGACAATAAATGCCATGAAGAATTTCGAGATTCTCCGGACGAAGGACAAGAGGAAGGTGGAGCTAAAGATGGAAATAATTGAGAACAAGCTTGGAGAAGGCATGTGACTGATGGAAATCATTCTTACGTCACACTTTAAAAAGAATTTTAGAACAACTCCGAAATTAATTAGATGAGTCAGGTAAGATCCTGGAAAAGACCTGTGGGTTAGGGCCCACTAAAGAAATCACCGTTGAAAAATATTGCTTAAGAGATATTGCACCGGTTGAATTAAATGGCTTGAAAAAAATGATAATCCACAAAATAGCTTGAACGGATTAAGAATGGAGTTATGAATTTTCTGAGATACCTTGTAACACACCGGATATGGATAGGAGAGGAGAATGATTAATTAGTGCACCGGAATAAGAAATCATTGTGAAAAGAGGAAAAGGATAAGATCAACACCGAATCTTGAATTACATCCACCGGCAGAATTTAGAACAAAAGAATGATGAACTTGAAGCTCTTGAGCATCTTCACGATAAAGCACCGGATAAGAACATTGAAGGAAAAGAATGAAGAAATATCACATGAATAAAATGGATACTTCATTTGAGATTTGTTGCTCCGAGAAGAAGATGGGGTGGGGGAGGGTGGGTAAAACAAAGACAATTTGGAATGAACGAAACAGACAATCGTCAGATTTCTCAACGGCGTCTGTACGGAATAACTTGAAGAGAAGGCACACCGGTTGAAAAGGATTAACATGAAAATCTCGATGGTCAAGAAGAATTAGCACTCCCATAGAAATATGAGAACACCGATTTGGGAAGGTATGAAATCAACATTTGACATCGAAGCGACTCGAATACCAGAATCAAAACGAAATAAATGATAGATGTGTTTTTGAAGAAGATTATGTTGCAACATATCTATCCGAATAGAGAATTGAACGAATGAATTCCGCAGGTACATCAACTTGACGAGAAGCCACTTAGGAGAAGAGAAGGGTAAATAAATAAAAGCAACAAGGAACAGATAGAACAAATACAAGATAGAAGTTTCGTCCCACATATTCGTGTTGAAAGCTCATGGAACGTGTTACAAAAGGGTTTTTGCAATCCCCGGATCAGCATAGCCAAGGACCCTTTAAGATGCAACTCCCGATCGGAACAAGTCCATAAAACCACTTCACTCAATGTAGAACCGCGAACTTCATATCATGCACTCGTTGGAAGAAAGCCTAGAACTACTGGATGAACCCACCTATTAATTTCCGAAAGTTTCCAGTTATGCAATCAGGTGTTGGGGATACAGGGGAAGCACCGCGCACTCAACTCTAATCCTACATCAAGCTGTATCCATCCGTCAACACATAACCAGTTATCTCCGGAAACCCTTTACCTCGGACATTCGAAACGCATCCACTATACAAGCTATGGCAATACTCCCAAACTATCTCCCCAGTACTGGGTGATGTCGGGGTTATCTTGCCACTAACCGCATAGGAGAGTTTTCGATGTCGTCCGTCTTAAGTATTCTAGTACTGCCGCGATATATTTGTGATGACAACACCTCGGAGCTCAACTCCCCGGGACACTGCCACAACCCCTAATGACAGGAGGCATCGAGAACAATGTTCTCGTCACAAAGACATCGGAACAATCCAAACAATACTCGCGAGATCCGAAAAAAAAATTGTGCAATTTTTTGAGAGTAGAAGAGATAAGAGTAATCGTCAGGAGTCCTCACTAGAGTGAAAAGATATGAGGATCAAAGAAATCCTACTCTCCGATATATATATATATATATATATATATATATATATATATATATATATATATATATATATATATATATATATATATATATATATATATATAGGACTCAAAACATTTTCAAGTGTGTGCCTAGACTCAACCGTCAACGATTCGATCAATCAGTGTGGGCTTCTAGGTCGGAGAAGGCTCTGAATACCAACTTGTAATGCCCAGGATGGGACTATATCTCCTACGTGTCGAGGCACGACTTAAAGATATAAGCCCATTCTGGAATGATCGCAAGTTTGGTATCTTTGCACGACTCATGTAAAAGAGGGATTAAATTGCAAAAGGAGATAGTTGGCTTACACTCGCCACTTCACATAATACAATACATAAGCAATATATCATTCAAAACATCACAGCCCATCTAAGGGTAAGATCCAAAAGAAAGATACCAAACACAACATAAAGCCACAGGTCTAGATCGAATCCTAGTAGAAACCACTACTGATCGTCGAAAACGTCACAAGCATACAGCCACTCTCTTCATCGAGCTCCCGGTGAAGCTCTGAACCATCTTCTGCATCTTTCTCGGCTGAACCTGCATCTGGTGTTGTAGTATCTGTGAGCCACGAGGACTTAGCAATCCCATAACCATGGGTATCAAGACTAGCAAAGCTTTATGGTTAGGAAGAGGTAAAGTGGTGAGGTTGCAGCAGCGGCTAAGCATAATATGGTGGCTATCTTACGAGTACAAGAATAAGATGAGCATCTTCGCAAACGGTCGCAAAAGGTGATCGCTAAAGATCCTGAACTACATACGATCAAACATAACCCCACCGTGTTCTCTTCTCAAAATGAAAAGAGATAGTCACGGTAACTCACACAGTTGTGTGTTTTACTTCAGATCCTCTGTCAAGTTATCTACAACCGGACATTAACAAATTCCAATCTGCCACATAACCGCAGGCACGGCTTTCGAAAGATCATAACCCTGCAGGGGTGTTCCAACTTAGCCCATCACAAGCTCTCGCGATTAGCTGAAGTGATAAATATAATATCATCACTCCTTATCTTAGGGAAATTCGATCAAGCTCGGCATCCCGGTAGCACAAGATATTTCGACAATGGTAAAACAAGTCCAGCAAGACCTCCCGGCGTGCCGACACCCTGATAGTAGCCGCGCGTATCTCGTCTCAGGCCACGACCGGATGGGTGAAGCTACGGGAGCCAAACCTCGAGTTTCCCCGTGGTGGCCCCGCAGGCTCCCCGTTTGGGACCAACACCATCAGCACTGGCCCCCCTGCTATGTAGAATTAAGAACCCGGGGACGCGACCCCCTATGCAATTTAATTAATTAATTAAGTTGTTATTATGAGGCAAATTAAAACCAATGTTGGGCCTTGCTGGAGGAGTTTTATTCAAAGTCGAACTGTCAAGGGGTCCCCATCCACCCATCGTGTAAGGAACGCAAAATCAAGGAACATAATGCCGGTTTATCGGCGCCTAAGATGGCATGAGTGGAACAAAACACCGAGCAAAAGGCCAACCCTTCCACCCATGCCCAGTATATAGGTGTGTTAATAATAATAATAGATATTGTGATATCCCAACAACAAGTTCCTTCCTGGAACGAACTTCATCTTCACCTGCAACTAACAACGCTATAAGAGGGGCTGAGCAAGCGGGTAACATAGCCAAACAGTGGTTTTGCTAGGAAGGTTTCAAATGTTAGAGGTTTCATGGAAACAAGGAGAGGCTGACATAAAAGATGGGTAGCGCGACATGTAACGATAGCATCGAGACACTAAGCATGGCAATGGTAGTAAAGGTATCCAAGGGTATGATCATCTTGCCTGGGATTCCACAAGGGAGAAGAACAGATCCATGAAGTAGACGGAGCAACATAGTCGAGCAAATCCTCACAACTCCGGAACGAAACCGAAGCTAACAAGAGAAGCAACCGGAAAGAAGCAAACAATACGGTAGACACACAATCATAAGCATGGCATACGATGCACATCCAAGTATGATGAATGTCCGGTTTAATTATGCATGGCATGGCAAGGTGCACAAACAAGTACTACAAGTTAAGTGGAGCTCAATATGCAACGAGTTGCATATTGACGAAACACCACATTTTATTTAGTTGACTCTCGTTTATTTACAAGACAAGGTTAATTGTTTGTTACCATGGCAAGAGGTGAAGCAAAAGTAAACTAACTATTTAGACAAGTTTAAATGAGGCCGGAACAACAAACAACAATTCCGAAAAATCCCCATAAGCATGTTTAGCAATTTTAAGCAAACAACAATTCACACATTTTAATGTTGTTAACATGATACGGATGACATGATCATGTTTTATGCAATTTTTAGTTAAAGGTTGACATGAAGAGTTAAGGAGTATTTTCACCGTGGTGGAAAGAAAGGGTGCCACGGCAACGATCCGAAAATGATGCCACGCAACATATCGGTTCCGGTAACTCGTTGAGAGACCGGAGCAAAAGAAAAGGTGGCGTGAGCGAGCCGAACAAGATGGAAGGTGGGGTGATCCCGTCGCCGGGTTCCCACGAGTCGGCGACGAGGCAACCGAGGAACATGACAAAAGACGATACGGCACGGTGCACACAAGGGAAACATTTCATACAACACATGCATTCATCCACGGGTCATCGTCTCGGGGTTATACCTTCGGAACACTCGTTCTCGGAGCGGAACAAAATCGTCGAGGGACGTAGAGGAAGTAGTCGAACACGTTATGTAGCCGTTCTCGCGATTCGTAGAGGAAGTAGGCGTTCTCGTTTTTCGTAGATGTACTTGACGGGTCCGATGGCTCCGGGCGTCGTAGTACTTAGGGGTTCTCGTTCTTGCGACGGTAGTTGTACACGGGATCCCCATGTGTAGTCGAACTTGGCGTATCCGAAGGGGTACTTGGCGTCGGTAGATGTACTCGTTCGGGTCATGTAGAGGTACTTGACGCAACACCGGGTGTAGTCGTACACGGATCTTCGGATTTGCCGGTCTCGGGACTTGGCGACGGTAGGGGTACATGTTTATGTAGATGCTCCAGTCGTCGTACACGGGTCCTCTGTCAAGTTCAACAGCACAAAGAAACACACAAAAACACAGCACACGGCAACACAAGGGGCGACGAGGCCATGGCAGCAGCATGGCGAAGAGGTGCTGAAGGAGACGAGGCGGAGGCGAGGCGACGCGCGGAGGCGCTGCTGGTGGCCCGGAGGTGAGACAGGGCCGGCGCCGGCACTGCTTCTGGCCGGCCCGCGGCACAGGAAGCGATGGGGAGGCGCGTCCACGCGAGGGAGAGGGAGGCCGGGGCGCGCAGCTCCTGGTGCCCAGCGCGCCGGAGGGAGACGCGAAGGTGCGGAGGGCGCGGCGCGGAGGTAGGGGCGGCTTCTGGCCGGCCCAGCGCTGGAGACAGCAGGGGGCGGCGTCGAGCCATTAGAGTTGGGCCCCTGGTGGAGATGCGGGAGGCCAGGCGCGTTGCAGGGGAGCTGCTCGAGGGGAGCCGCGCGGTGGGCGAGGACGGAGGGAGGCGATGCCTGGCCGGCCTGGGGCGCGCAGGAGAGGTGGTCGCGGCCGCGCGAGGTGGTGGAGATCGAGGGAACGGGGTCCTAACGAGGGGTCTCGGGAGGAGGCGGCTGAGGGAGATCGACTGCGGGGAGCGAGGGGAAGAGCGAGGGATGGGGGCGCTCGAGGGTTGCGGCGCTGGGAGGAACGAGCGGAGGGTCGGGTCGCTAGGGTTTAGATGGGGGACTGGGCCGGATGGGAGGTTTGGGCCGGCTGGTGCGGATGAGATGGCCAGGGAGGAGAGGGAGGCTGGGCTGGAGGGAAGGAGGAGGCCCGCTGCGCTGCTCTCTTCTTATAACTCTTAGCGGAAATAAAAAAATAGAGAGGGATCAAAATTAATAAGAAAAGAGGCCAAGAACAAGAATAAAATGATGGAACATTTTTGTAAGGCTTTAAGGAATATTACCAACCCAACAAAAGTGGTTCCAACTAAATAGGGAAATGCAAACTGAAATAATTAGCCTGCCTTAAGGAGTTTGAAAGGAGTCTAGATTTTAGGAGGAGCCTCGATAAACGAGAAATGAAATATGGGGAAGGTTTAGATGGTGAAACTTGAAGCAAAAGATGTCTGGAGAATAAATGCAAGTGTGTTACGGTGATTCCAAACAAATGGAATATTTTATTAATATAGCTCCCTAAATATTGAGAGTCTTTTATATGTTATAAAGAGAAGTCATCCTTCCCTCGATTTAAATGGACCGAAGGTCCCCACGTTTTATTTAAGTTGAGATGCAAAAATTAAAGTCATGATGGCATGATGACATGATGCAATGCAAAAATAAATAACACAAGCGCCAAGAAACACAAGGGAAACCCGGAACATCTGAAATCTTCTGGAATATTCTGGGACGTCGGTCTTTGGGCGTCACAGTAAACCTCATCTCCTCATCACGATTCTTGCGAATCGGCTTAGGAGCATTGCACATATAGGGTTTGGCCTTTGAGGACCAAACAAATTCAGTAGTATAGACATCAACCTCATCTTCCGAATTATCATCATTGTGGTCAACCATATGCATTCTAGGACGATCAGTCGTAGACCTATGTATCTCTTTACTTCGACGCTCTTGGGCCAAAGCTTTTTGTAAGACTTGATTAATGCTGAAAAACTCATAACTTTCTAGCCTCTCTTTAATGTGAGTTTTCAAACCATTAAGAACAAGATCCGCCAAGTCTCTCTCAGTTATCACTAAGCTATAACATCGATTTTTTATATCTCTAAATCTCTTGACATAATCGGTGGCCGATTCATCATGTTTTTGCCTAACCAATGTAAGATGTGACAACTTTAGCTCATTATCGCCGCTATAAAAGTGATCATGAAACTTTTGCTCTAATTGCGCCCATAAGAGAATTGAGCCATGTGGCAAAGAAGCAAACCATGAAAATGCGGTGCCAGTTAAAGACAAGGGAAATAAGCGCACTTTCAACTCTTCTATGGAACCTGCTTCAACCAACTGTGCTAAATACTGACTCACATGCTCCCAAGTTGTTTTCGTGCCCTCTCCACTAAATTTAACAAAATCAGGAACCTTGTAACCATGAGGATACAAAACTGCATCAAAGTGTTCAGGATTAGGATATGTAGGTGCACCCACAGGCTGGGTGGTTTGGTTAGGGTAAAAATTCAACGGCATACTATATTGTTGTTGAATAGGAGGTGCCGATGAAATAGGTAAAGTTGGACTAGGGTTTTCAGATACACCAACAGTACCACTAGATGACGGTGGCATATTTTTATTAGCATTAGTATTTGCCACAAAAGAATTGTACATCATCACATTACCCTTACTAACAAGACTTACAATCACAGACACTTGCTGTGGAGAAAAAACTTTACTCACAGTGATTAAATCTTGTTCGTCAATGAGAGGAGAAAAAATGACGTTTCCAACCGGAGTGATGTTGCCTTGACGATCCTTCTTGAAAGTTGCAAGAAACGCCTCCAAATCCTCCTCCTCATACTTCTTCTTGAGCGCTTCAAAAGCCTCTTCACGCTGCTTCTTGCGCGTTTCATAGACTTGGCGATGTTCCTACAATAGTTCATCAAGACTGGGCTTAATGATGTTATCGGCGTCAACTTCTGAGGGCTTGGGGAGATTAGACATGGTTGATGATGATTCTTGATCTTTCGTCCCCAGCGGATTCACCAAAAAGTGTGTTCGCACACTAACACGTCACCGTGTACCTCCAATGCCGAGGGTGATGCACCGTAGCTCACACCGAAGGAGACCCGTCCGGAAACGCGGTACGCAAGACAATCTGGCGGGCGCTTTTGTAGACCCGAAGCCCCGCTTGCCCGGGAGGGACCCCGTCAGGGCGCGTGGCAGCTATGGGCTGCCCTAGGTCGACCTGATCCTCCCTAGGGCCTCGAGGTTCGCCGTCCTGCAATGAAGAAGAACGAATGAAGAATGAGAAAGAGGAAGAACAAGGGAGAAGGTTAAAGTAAAGGTAAAAGTAGTAGATGTGTTTGTTCGATTGTGTGTTGTTGTTCAATCGGCCGTCACCCCTTAGGTATATAAGAGGCGGCTGGACTTTCCGTGCAAGGAAAATGTTTGGATTCACGCCAAAAACCCTAGTCAAATTCGGATTGGTTTTGTCCGAACTTTCCAAAACTATTCGGTTTAAACTGGCTGCACCTTGCGGTTCTTTTGTGATATTAAACACCTCGGATGAAAATGAGGCCAAAAGCAACCTTGATAGTTTCGATGAGACGAACAATTTTCATGTTGAACATTTTTTGATCGGAGATCATCTTGACGGTCAAATCGCTCGCGCAAAACATTTTTTCCCTCGCGCTACCCATCACACATGCGTCTGGTAGGGCGCGCCAATTCTCGCCTCATGACAGGGCTGCACTCCGATTGCTTTAACTTTTGCATACGAACTCGGATTAGAATGATTTTTTTTATTAAAACAGATCGCTTCGACGAGACGAAGACAATCCGTGTAGGTCATTTTTCCATACGTGGAAGTCTTGGGTGCGTAATCAGCCGAATAGTGTTCTGAATACAAAGTCTCGGTATTTTGAACACAACTTCGGCCTTTGAGATGAGATCGGATGGCGATGGCCCAAACATCAAAGTTTCTACTTTTGACGATACGGAACTTTCTTACTTTGAGCACTTCTCCATTTGAAGCCATCTTAATTAAGTTCTTGGTCGTGCCAAAATCTGGTGTCAACACCGAGGAACTTCAGTACGCAAGGCTCATACGCGGTGGGCGCAACCGCACGATACCAAGCTCACCTACCCGCAACCCAAGCAACCACTTCCGCGTATGCATCGAAGTCACAGGCCTCAACAGAGCCGCTTCTTTGGAGCCCTTCTGGCCGACGGCAGTCGGCTGGAGGAGGGCTCTCCCCTGCAGCTACATCCGCACGCTCTTCGGCTTACGCAACGCAGCCACTACGTTCTAGTACCTCGCGCGACAGGCTTTAGGGGCTCGGGAGGCTCAGTGGCGGGCGGTCCAGACGGAGCGGGAGCCGTACCCCCGTGACCACTGAGGGCCTCCGGAGCCCCTAGGCCTCAAGAGCCCGACGATCCTCAGGAGCGACCTGCACGGCTCGCGTCTTCAACTACCCCAACTCTTCTTTGGCAAGTGTCAAGTGATGTCTCAGGTATTCAATCGAGGGCGCCCCTCGGGCTGCACCATCCTCGAGTTGCTGGGGGCTCACCCCCCGCAGCTGTCTCTTTTGCGCATGAATCAAGGCTAGTTGTTTCTTCCTATTTGCATTACCTATATGCTCGGCGTTCTCACCGCCGCTAAGGTCATGAGCCCTTGCGAGCCCACTCGCGACCGCCCCTTGATTAAGGACTGGCACGGCGTCTGTGCTCGGGTACGTCCCTGCAGCGTCACTAAATCCAAGGGCTGAGCTCTGTCTCGCGAGCCATTCCCGTGACGTCACCTCCCGTGGTCCTTGGTGCCTTGTTATCGCATGGGATAATCGTGGATGGGTAAGTGGGGGCCCGTGGCAGGTGCCTCGCTCATGCGGGAACCACGCGCCGGTTGTTTTTCTTTTGGATTGTTGCATGAGAAGACTAGGCACGGCGTCTGTGCTCGGGTCCGTCCCTGGAGCGTCGATAAATCTAGCGGCTGAGCTCTGTCTTACGGGCCGGTTCCGCTAACGTCACCTCCCGGGGTCGTTGGTGCTGCGGACTTCTGATGCGATGCCATCTAGAGATGCACTCGCCGCAGGTCGACACAACACATCTCTTTTCACATTTTACAGAAGAAGACTCAGGCGCAACCTGCCTCAGGGTAGGGTCTCGTGAGTGATGCGTACGCTCACTAGAACTTCCTCAGAGTCGTTCAGCTCGTCCTGAGGAGGGCCCATATACACCTTGGCTGTCCTGCCGTGCAAGCCACGTGTTAGGACGGGGCTGTACACGCCCCGGAGTCTCTCATGGTGGGAGGCTCCCTCCCACGGTCCAGTGGAAGTACCATGCTCCGCGCTGGCAGAACCAACCGAGGAGCGGTTTTGCCCACGAACCAGTGGAAGCACCAAGCTCCGTGCTGGCCGCTACGACCGAGGCGCGGTTATGCCCACACTCCACACAAGTGTGGTAGTTCTATGCTCCGCGCTAGTTATAAACAACTGAGGGTGGCCCCCAGCGGTCGCACCAACCTCAGGGAGCTCTTCAGCTCACGATGCTCACAACTTCTCCTTGGATGGGTGTCATGAGGGGGGCTAGGCACGGGGGCTATGCTCAGGTCACGCCTGGCAGACGCCACCCTACCAGGTGCCCAGACACCTGGCTTTGTTGCGCCCCCATCCTAGGTGAAGGCTCGTTAGCAAGGTATGGTGCTCGTTCTCCCTCATGAGAGTCATTCGTACGTCAAGGGGGACCCCTGGGCATCACGACCCAGGGGCCTCACTAGTCACGTGGCCCCTCACTCCTTGAGCCCAGCGCTCAACGGCGGTCGAGGTATGCGCGGGGCTGGGCCCTGCCGACGCAGAGCGCAAACGGGATCGCTTGAACATCAAGGGGGACCCCTGGGCATCGCGACCAAGGGGCCTCACTAGCCACGTAGCCCCTCATTCCTTGAGTCTAGTTATTACGATAACCCCGGTCACCCGGAGGGCTCAATGGTGATCGAGGTATGCTCGCGGTTGCGCCCTGCCGACATAGAGCACCTAACAAAACATGAAAGGAAGCAAGCATGAAATTCACCAAGTTCTAGTCTAGTTATTACAATAATACCAAGTTCTCCAAGCACGGAAATCACCAAGTTCAAGTCTAGTTATTACAATAATACCAAGTTCTCCAAATTCAAGCGAGTCCTTATGCCTCCCCAAGGCACTTGCATTTCTCTTATCTGGACAGGAACAAGTCTGGCATCGCCAAGCGTGCCATAACCAGCCTCTACCTCCTCGGCCGTGGTAGCAGCAACCTGGAGGAACGCCTCCACCAGCCCCTTGACCTTCTCCTCCAGGGCCTAGGCAGTCGTACCCCCTATGCTCGGCGGCCTGGGAGCGGCTGCTGCCACCCCCTCATGAAGACGACTTGGGCGCAGAAGGGGGAGCTCCTGAGCATCGCACCTCAGGGCCCCAACTGGCTCCTGAACCCTTACCTCTTGGCCTTGTGCGTGGCATCGTGACCCGGCATACCAGCGGCGGCCTAGGAATCTCACGAGGCGGGTTCCAAGAGTACAGAGTTTTGCCCCGAGGGAAATGTGGCAGATGCGATCAAGTGCCACTACCACCCGACCGCAGGGTATCACTAAGATAAGATTTCAACGCCCACATCCACTCGCGTACCTACGCCTCCACCCACCGTAATTGTGAATTCGCTGGAGCACGAAAGCCCCTCTCGCCGGCCCTCATGGTCGCTACCTGCACGCCAATAGGGACCTCCCGAGCATCGCACCTCGGGGGCTCTTACAGGACCCTGGGCCGCTCACCTCCTGAACTTGACCACGGCATCGTGACCTGGCATATCAGTGATGGCTGAAGCCTGTCTAAGGACTAGGTCTCGCAGGCGTAGGGCCCTAAGCTACCGCGGTAACAGAAGAAAGGGAAAGTCCTGCTCTAGCAAAGGACCTCATGAGGATCATAAGTTTATAACATCAGATAATAGCAAAAGTATCGCAAAATATTTACATGCCCTCATGGGGCCATCCATGGCTGCCTCATGGGGCCATCCATGGCTGCCTCAGAAGGCCGTTCTTGGAGGGACACGGCCCGGGCTCCTTCAGCGGCAACGGCGGCTGGAGGATGTTGTTTCCTTCCGGCGACGAGAGCGGCGACGAGAGCGGCTCGTAGCTCTCGTCAGAGCTCGAGACCGTCTCAGGAGAAGCATTGCCGCTGCTGGCGGAGGCGGAGGCACAACCGATGGCGAGCGCCTCGCCCTCGGCCTCGTTGCCCTGGCAGCATGGGAGATGGTCGCCGGCGGGCCCATCCACCGTGCTGCACACCAGCCGACGGCCGTCCGCCCCGAAGACCTTGAAGGTCAGCGTGGCCAGCCCGTCCAGCAAGAAATGATGAATGTGCCTCCAGGCGGAGGCGCAGGCGTGGCGCACAGCGCCCCAACCCCATGTCATGAAGACCTTGCCGGAGGAGATCACCTCCACATCGGCATACGAAGGGGGAAGGTGGCACCCTTCATGCCGCAGTTGCATCGTTACCCAACCATGAGCCGGGAGCACCTCTTTCACGAATGGAGGAAGAAGGATCCAAGAATGCGGAGGGGCTCCCGCCCACACGATAGACTCGCGGACGTTGTCTTGAGTATGAGACAGCAACGGGAGGCGTGAGATCGCTCGCCTCTACGGGTGGCTGACCGCACTGCCCCCGTCACCGTCGCCCCCGCATCGTGTGCTTGTCGCCGGAGCACCCAAGTGAAGCGACAATCCTGGTGGCGCCCGCGTGCACCACGTACGGGCGTCCACCGGCCTTAGGGGCACCCTTGGGGAGTCACGGCGCCTCTTCTTCGGCGGGAGCTGCTCAGGCTCCACCATCAGGGTCTTCCCCTTCTGCGCGGCCGAGAACCTACGTATCGGCGCCATGAAAAGCCCTCGAAGAAGAAAGAGGAGCCGGAGTTGATCTGCAACAGTCAGGTGAAGGGCACGGCACTTCACCCCCGGTTTATAGGCTGAGAAGATCAATCGCCGGCCGCTCGCGCGTGGCCATAATGAACCTGCCACCCATGCCAAGGAGTTGTCAAGTCACACGGTCGCCAAGACTGCGTGGGAAGCGGAGTCGCCCACGTCCCATCCAACCGTCACGTGCCAGCCTGGCCCGCTGTCTTTTGGGGCCCGCGGCGCTTCGTCCTCGACTAAGGCTTCGCCCCGAAGCCAAATCTGCGCGCGCCTTGGGCCCGGGGGCTACTGTCGGCGTCGTGGGAACCAGGGTACCTAGACTTGCCTGTCTGCGGGCCACGACGCGCTCCTACTACAGCCTGGTACGGCCCAGCTAATCGACCAGCTTCTCAAGACCCTCGCGAGGGGGTTAGACCTCGCGAGGAGAACAACACCAAGACCCCCTCAGGAGCGGCCTCGGCTAGGTTGCTCCGGAGGGGCGGAGAATCCAAGGCCAAGCCTGCCTCAGGAGGAGGCAGTGACGTGAGCAGTGATGCACATGCCAGTGGGTGCCAGCGCGTACCAGCGGCGCAGTTGCCATTTTGATGCAAAGGAGACAGCGTAGGCGCAGGTTCCCGAGGAGCGGGACAAAGATTTCCCCTTTGGTGCAACAAGACCGAAGACCGCAAGGACAACATGGAGGATGTCACCATCGAGCCCACCACTGCGTCACCGCCTGATCCCTTTGTAGGCGAAGATCGCTTTTGTTAGGATAGGAACGTCCTTGTGTTCCCGCTCAAAATGGCCGTTGTGGGATCCCTTCCTGCCTAAACATTTCGGGGGGAAGAGGACCCTGGCCTCCTATATAAGTAGCTAGGGTCTCCACTATGGAGGCATTCTGATCATATCCAAAGAGACTCCACCCTCACACCAAGGAGCAAGAACCCTTGCCTCCGGACCCTCCTGAGCTCCCCTCCTGAGCTCAGGAACCACTGTACTTATTTATACTCAAGCCCTCCCGAGGCTAATCCACCAAAGCAGGATGTAGGGTTTTACACCGCAAGGTGGCCCGAACCTGGGTAAATTCATGTGTGCTTTACTTGCTGCTTGCTTGAATCTCTTCATTGGACGAGGGCGAGACGCTAGGTAGACGTGAGTGGTAGAGATCTTCATTCACGCCCCTGTGTTCGAACTTCTTGGGTTTGCGGAGCCCGTAATTCGACAAGTAGTCTAATCACCCCCCTCTAGACACACTTTCGATCCTACACCCTCGGGTCTTGGCGTTCGACGAGGCACGCCAGGATGCCTTGCTGGGATAGGGCCTTGTGCTGGGGGAGGAGCGTTGTCGACAAGCCTCGCTCTGAGCAGCAAGGTACTAGCAGGCGCTGCGACGGTACCACTACCGCAACATCCGCTGCAGGACGCTCGAGGTGGGTGATCTCATTCTGAGGCGTGTGCTCTCTAGGGAGGGGCTGCATAAGCTCTCTCCCATGTGGGAGGGCCCGTTAAGGACTGCCCATGTCTCCAGGCCTGGTGCCGGGAGCCTAGAGACACGGGAGAGGATCCCCATCCAGAATGCCTAGAACATCCAACATCTCCGAAGGTTCTACCCATCAAGCAAGGCCCCGTGCGTGTAAAGATCTCCTCTCGTGACACTCTCACGTAATGATGAGTGGGACTGTTGTCAGATTCAGGGCTCCGCAAAACCCAAGAAATTCGAACACAGGGGCGTGAACGAAGATCTCTCCCACTCACGTCTACCTAGCGTCTCGCCCTCGCCCAATGAAGAGATTCAAGCAAACAATGAGTGAAACACGCAAGAGTTTAACCAGGTTCAGGCCACCTTGTGGTGTAAAACCCTACTTCCTGCTTTGGTGGATTGGCCTCAGGAGGGCTGGAACATGAACTAGTACATGGATTCCTTAGCTCAGGACGTGAGCTCAGGAGGGTCAGGAGGCAAGTGTTTTTGCTCCTTTGAGTGGTGGCCGAGTTTATGGATCTGCTTCTCCCCTCCTTCATAGCGGGAATCCTAGCTACTTATATAGGCGGCCAGGGTCCTCTTCCCCCGAAATGTTTAGGCGGGAAGGGTTCTCACAATGTCCATTTTTGATCGGGAACACAAGGACGTTCCTACCATGACAAAAGCAGTCTTCGCCTGCAAAAGGATCAAGCGGTGACGCGGTGGTGGGCTCAGTGGTGACATCCTCCCTGTCGTCCTTGCGGTCTTCGGTCCTGTTGCACCAATGGGGAAACCTTTGTCCCGCTCCTCGGGAACCTGCACCTGCGGTGCCTCCTTTGCACCGAAACGGCAACTGCGCCGCTGGCGGGCGCTGGCACCCGCTGGCCGATGTGTCATTGCTGACGTCAATGCCTCCTCCTGAGGCAGGCTTGGCCTTGGATTCTCCGCCCCTCCGGAGCGCCTTGCCGAGGCCGCTCCTGAGGGGGTCTTGACGTTGTTCTCCTCGCGAGGCCTAGCCCCCTCGCGAGGGTCTTGGGCAGTTGGTCGATCAGCTGGGCCGTACCAGGCCGTAGTAGGAGTGCGTCACGGCCCGCAGACAGGCATGTCTGGGTACCCTGGTTCCCAGGACGCCGACAGTAGCCCCCGAGCCCAAGGTGCGCGTGGAGTTGGCCTTGAGGTGAAGCCTTAGTCGAGGATGAAGCGCCACGGGCCCTAAGAGGCTGCGGGCCAGGCCGGCACGTGACAATTGGATGGGACGTGGCGACTCCGCTTCCCACACAGTCTTGGTAATCGTGTGACTTGACAACTCCTCAGCGCAGACGATGTGGACGTTATGGCTGTGACGCCAGTGGCTGGCGGTTGAGCTCCTCTGCCCTATAAATGGGACTAGGGGGGAGCCCCCAAACCGTTTTCAAGCCAGCGCCGTCTTCCTCCTTGCTTGTTCCTCGCTCTCCCTCTTGCTGCGAGATCTCCATGGCGCCGCCGAGGAAGGCGTCCATCATGGAGAAGGGGAAGGCCCTGAAGGATCTGGCCCCGCTGCCGCCGAAGAGGGGCTGCGGGCG
>LR738713.1:348785873-348835330 GCA_902687465.1 Secale cereale
CTTACTAACCCAAAGGCCCAGTCCAGATTGCTGTTTTTTTTGCCTATTTCACGGTTTTGCAGCAAAGAAATATCAAACGGAGTCCAAATGGAATGAAACCTTCGCGAGAGATATTTTTGGAGAAAATCACGCACGGAAAACATCAGGACAAAGTCAGGGGACAGCTGGGCTGCCCTCGAGGGTGGGGGGCGCGCCCCCCTTTCCAGGGCGCGCCCCCTACCACGAGGCTAGCCCACATGGCCCCCGGTGCCCTCCTTCTTCCTATATATACCCACGTACCCCAGAAACTCCATACGGAGAGAGAAAACCCTAATTCCACCGCCGTATCTTCTGTTCCATGAAGATCCCATCTTGGAGCCTGTTCCGGGAGGGGGATCCATCACAGAGGCCTTCATCATCATCATCATCGCCCTCACCATGAGTTGTGAGTAGTTTACCACAGACCTTCGGGTCCATAGCTAGTATATAGATGGCTTCTTCTGTCTCTCCGGATCTCAATACAAAGTTCTCCTCGGTCTTCGAGAATATCTATTCGATGTAATCTCTTTTTGCGGTCTGTTTGCGAGATCCGATGAATTGTGAGTTTATGATCAAGGTTATCTATGAAAGATATTTTGTTCTTCTCTGAACTTTTTATGTGTGCTCATAATATCCTTGCAAGTCTCTTCGAATTATTGGTTTGGTTTGGCCTACTAGATCTATAGTTCTTGCAATGGAGAAGTGCTTGGCTTTGGGTTCAATCTTGCCGTGTCCTTTCCCAGTGACAGTAGGGGCAGCAAGGTACGTATTGTATTGTTGCCATCGAGGATAAAAATATGGGGTTTTCATCATATTGCTTGAGTTTATCCCTCTACATCATGTCATCTTGCTTAAAGGCGTTACTCTGTTTGTATGAACTCAATACACTAGATGCATGCTGGATAGAGGTTGATGTGTGGAGTAATAGTAGTAAATGCAGAATCGTCTCGGTCTACTTGTCTCGGACATGATGCCTATATACAATAATCATGCCTAGATAGTCTCATAATTACTCGCTTTTCTATCAATTGCTCGACAGTAATTTGTTTACCCGCCGTAGAATATCGCTATCAGGAGAGAAGCCACTAGAGAAAACTATGGCCCCCGGGTCTATTCTCAACATATCAATCTACATCTACTTTACTTTACTTGCTTTTATTTTCTATTTTATTAAACCAAAAATACCAAAAATATAACTATCATCTCTATCAGATCTCACTCTCGTAAGTGACCGTAAAGGGATTGACAACCCCTTATCGCATTGGCTGCGAAGTTCTTATTTGTTTGTGCAGGTGCGAGGGATTGGCGCGTGGTCTCCTACTGGATTGATACCTTGGTTCTCAAAAACTGAGGGAAATACTTACGCTACTGTGCTGCATCTCCCTTTCCTCTTCGAGGGAAAACAACACACGCTCAAGAGGTAGCACAACCCTGTAAGCGCGCCCGAGGACCTGAAGGGCTGCCTTGGGGTCCCCTTTGACGGTGATGACGCCGTCGCTCCCGGGTATCTTGACGGTGTTGTAGCCCGGGTGAGTCGCCACCATGAACTTCGCCTAGGTTGGGAAGCCGAGGACGGCATTGTAGGGCAGGTGGATGGGCGCAACGTCTAAGTCGATGAGCTCAGTCAGGTAGTTAGCCAGTGTGCCGAAGGTGACCGGGAGGTGGATCTGGCCGAGCAGAACGGCCGAGCCCGCGACTCCTGAGAAGGGCTTGGTGGGGAGCTGCCTGTAGGACACAGACAGATGACCGAAGGCCTCGGGGTAGAGGATGTTGAGCCCGGCACCACCGTCGATGAGGGTCCTCGTCACGGCCACCCTGCAGATGGTGGGCGTGCACACCATGGGGAGAACGCTCGCGCCGGCCGCTTCTGTGGCGAGGTCGCTAGGGCCGAAGGTGATGGCGTGCCCCTGCACACTCTGTGCCTGCGAGGCCTCCTGCGGCTGGGCGGCGGCCCCAACTTGCCGAAAGTGCGACTTGACGTGTCGAGCCGACGCCGGCGCTTGGGACCCTCCGAGGATGCAGGCGACCCCGCGGCAGGGAAGTTCCCCGCTGGCAACGCCCCGCAGCCCGCCGCTGCGGGCCGTTCGAGCGTCGTGCTTTCCCGTAGACGGTCGGTGCTGGGGCAGCCGTCGTGCCATCAAGAGCGCGACCGGCGAGGCCACAGGAGGCGGGAGTGGCGGAGCAGGCCGCTCTCCGGTGGCCCGACCGACAAGAATGTCGTCGGGGAAGGAGGAGGAGCGCCCATGGGTGGCACGGTCCGCCGATACCGATCCAACGACGGGGAGAGTGCCAGCCCCCGTGCGGATGTGGCAGGCCGCGATCATCGTGGCGGCGCGGGACAGGAGAGGGGAGGCGAGGTCATCAGAGAGGCGAGATTTCGACACGTCCCCTACTTGGCATGCCAAATGTCGGATTCAGGGCTCCACAAAACCCAAGAATTTCGAACACAGGGGCATGAACGAAGATCTCTCCTACTCACGTCTACCTAGCGTCTCGCCCTCGCCCAATGAAGAGATTCAAGCAAACAACAAGTGAAACACGCAAGAGTTTACCCAGGTTCAGGCCACCTTGTGGTGTAAAACCCTACTTCCTACTTTGGTGGATTGGCCTCAGGAGGGCTGGAACATGAACTAGTACAGGGATTCCTGAGCTCAGGAGGGTCAGGAGGCAAGTGTTCTTGCTCCTTTGCGTGGTGGGCGAGTTTATGGATCTGCTTCTCCCCTCCTTCATAGCGGGGATCCTAGCTACTTATATAGGCGGCCAGGGTCCTCTTCCCCCGAAATGTTTAGGCGGGAAGGGATCCCACAATGGCCATTTTTGAGCGGGAACACAAGGACGTTCCTACCCTGAAAAAAGCAGTCTTCGCCTCAAAAAGGACCAGGTGGTGACGCGATGGTGGGCTCGGTGGTGACATCCTCCCTGTCGTCCTTGCGGTCTTCTGTCCTATTGCACCAATGGGGAAACCTTTGTCCCGCTCCTCGGGAACCTATGCCTACGCTGCCTCCTGTGCACCGAAACGGCAACTGCACCGCTGGCTGGCGCTGGCACCTGCTGGCGCGGTGCGTCACTGCTGATGTCACTGCCTCCTCATGAGGCAGGCTTGGCCTTGGATTCTCTGCCCCTTCGGAGTCTCCTGAGCGTCGCCCTTGGGCCTCACGGGGGTTCCCTCCCACATCTTAGTGAGAGCACTTAGCTCCGCGCTGGTGAGAAGACGAAGACTAGCTTAGGTGCCGGACGTGGCTTTTCTTTTGCTTGCTTTCTGTAGTTGGTTTGGTTTTCTTGGAATGAAATTGGAGGTTTTCGTGCTTTTTGTTTTCATGGATTTGAATTCCCTTCCTCTTTATTCACTCTTTTCACCCACGCCCCAGGGGGAGCGATAGTTTCCCATCCCTCCTCCGCATGCACTCCGGGCTAGCCCACAACCACACCACGTCGAAGCATGGGTGCCCCAGAGCCCCGACATCTTCGATCCTCATGAGACACCCTCGAACGAGCTCGTGGGCATGCGTGCTCCCTTTAAGTCCGTACCCTCGGGTATCGTGACGAGGCGCACTGGCCATAATACACCTAAGCTCGGGGGATGTGCAAAGGGACAGGATGCCTCGCGAAGTCCCCAAAATCTGAAGCTACACAACATCTCCGGAGGCTCAACGTCTCCGGAGCTGACAGGAAGGGAAGCTCCAGGTAAGCGCCCCCGGCTGAGGCACCCCCACGACAAGGGAATCTACCACGAGCTCGGCAAGCTAAGTTACCTTACCCACACTCAGTAGAAATACAAATACCATGACACGATATGAAAAGCATTGCATGTGGCATAGGCACCATAGTTCATTACACACCCCAGCGGAGCCTTCTACTTTTTTTCAAAAGATGCAGGGAAAAGGTAAAATGGATGAACGGTCGCAGCGACTCCCGAGGCCTTGGCTCCAGCGGCCTGGGGGGCTCAGTTTGAGCCCCCCTCCTGCTTCATTGAGGTGCAGCAGCAAGGCTCCTCGCCGCTCTCTCCAAGTCGGGCCCGACAGCGTGGCGGCTTGTCGTAGCCGCTGCCACCAGCGCTCCCTCGGAGGAGGAGTCATCCCTGCTGGAAGAGGCATGGACGTCATCAAGGGAAAGCTCATCGTCATCGCTGCTGTCCTCTGGACAACACTCTGCACGCCGGCCATCTTCTCCAAACACCCTCACGTAGAGGGTCACAAGGCCGTCGTACTTGAAGTGAAGAGTGCACCTCTCGCTCAAGCCCCGCGCACGGGTGAACGCCTGCCAGCCGTGGGTCAAGGGCACACCGCCCGTGGCAGCGGCCTCGACCCCCACCCATGAGGCCCTGCTACAGCAGCCGTCGACCAGCAGCCAGAGGCCGTCGAGTCCCGATGACAGCACCCTCGTGAAGAAGTGCGGGAGTGGAAGTCGGATGCCAACGGGCCTCTCCAACCACACGATGAACTCAGGGAAGGCATCCGCTGAGCGAGAGCGCGGCCGTGAAGGCCGAACGACCGCGGCGCGCCTCTCCTCTACGCGGTAGCCGCCCCACCCGTGGCGGCCCTCATATCGCAAAGGAGCGTCACCGCGGCTCCTGGAAGTGGTGCCCGCCCTTGAAGAAATGCGCTCGCGCCCCTGAGGGGTCACCACCAGGGTGGCGACACGTTTGCGGGTGCGCCCGCGGCACCTCTTAGGAGGTGGAGCCCCTGGCCCCTCCTTGGGGGTTTTCCCCTTCTCTTCGACGGAGAACTTCCTCGGCGGCGCCATGGGTACCTTAGCAAGAAGGAAAAGCGAAGGGGGGACGAGGAGGAAAGAGATGGATATGAACAGGGGGCTCCACTCCTCCTCATTTATAGCAAGAAGGAGGCGAATCACCGGCCTCCACGATCGTAGGTAATGATGACCTTCCTCACATGCAGCAGGCTCCAGTCAAGTCGAAACGGTTGCCAAGGCAGCATGGGCAAGTGGAGGCACCCACGTCCCATCGGGGTGCCACGTGTCGACTGGGCCATAGGAGATTGGGGCCCGCGGCGCTTCGCCCTTGCCCTTTGGCTTAGCCTCGGAGCCAAGTGCGAGTGCGCCTTGGGCCCGGGGGCTACTGTCGGCGTTCTGGGAACCAGGGTACCCAGACTTGCCTGCTTGCGGCCCATGACGTGGCTCCTTCATCGGCCTAGTACAACCCATCTTCAGCATCGACACTCAAGACCCTCATGGGGGGCAAGCCTCGCGAGGCGGATGACACCAAGACCTCTGGAGGGAACAGTCTCGCTAGGCTGGCTCTTGAGGGGCAGAGAATTCTATGCAGTCCCTCGCCTCGTGAGGTTCGGATGACGCAAGCCATGACGACCAAGGCTAAGAGGGCTCCAACGGGCGCATGATGACCAGTTTCCTCTTTGGTGCTAAAGATGCAAGCGCAGGCATGGAGTCCCGAGGAATCAACCAAAGGTTTCCATTTCCATGCAACAAGACCAGGATCGCCAGGACAACAGGATGGAGCTGATCATCGAGCTCACCGTGGCGTCAGGATCACAAGCTTTGCAGGCGGAGACCACCTTTAGTCAGGATAAGATGTACTAGTTGTCTCCCTTCAAATTTGGCTGCTGTAGGATCCCTTCCCGCCTACATTTTGGGGGAAGAGGACCAAGGACACGATAAATATAGCTTGGCCACCACCATAGGAGGGGATCCGGATCCAGATCGAACAGGTCATTGAGACCTCCCTCTAGACACACACCAGGAAGAACACACCTCGCGAGGTTGTTCACCCACTGTACTAGTTCTTCCTCAGACCACCTTGAGGCAATCCGCCACATTGTAGGAGTAGGGCCACTCACTGCTAGGTGGCCTGAACCTAGGTATACTGCCATGTGTCTTGTTCTTTCTTGTTCCTTGAGCTAGTTCTGCAACGGCAAGTAGACTGATAGGAGGAGTTTAGTTCTTCGCACCCACCCCAGTGTTGGAACTCACAAGGGTTTTGCGGAGCCTTGCATTCGACACAAGCAATGGGTTAAGCTTGGGGGAGTTGATACATGTCCATCGTATCTACTTTTCCAAACTCTTTTGCCCTTGTTTTGGACTCTAATTTGCATGATTTGAATGGAACTAACCCGGACCGACGCTGTTTTCAGTCGAATTGCCTTGGTGTCATTTTTGTGCAGAAATATAAGTTCTCGGAATGACCTGAAACTTCACAGAGAATATTTTCAGAATATATAAAATATATTGACGGAAAGAATCACCAGTGGGGACCCACACCCTGGCCACAAGGGTGGGGGTGCCCACCCTAGGGCACGCCCCTACCATGTGGGGCCACTGAAGCTCCACCAATGTCAATTCTAACTCCATATAATCTCTTTCGAGGAGAAAAAAGTCAGAGAGAAGATCCAATTGCATTTTTACGATACGAAGCTGGCACCACCTCCTGTTCTTCATCGGGATACCTGACCTGGAGTCCGTTCGGGGCTCTGGAGAGTGGAGATCGTCGCCGTCATCATCACCAACCATCCTCCATCACCAATTTCATGATTCTCACCACCGTGCGTGAGTAATCCCATTGTAGGCTTGCTGGATAGTGATGGGTTGGATGAGATTTATCATGTCATCGAGTTAGTTTTGTTAGGGTTTGATCCCTAGTATCCACTATGTTCTGAGATTGATGTTGCTATGACTTTGCTATGCTTAATGCTTGTCAGCAGGGCCCAAGTCCATGATTTCAGATCTGACCTATTGTGTTTTCATGAATATATTTGTGTTCTTGATCCTATCTTGCAAATCTATAGTCACCTACTATGTGTTATGATCCGGCAACCCCGGAGTGACAATAACCGGGACACTTCCCGGTGATAACCATAGTTTGAATTCATGTATTCACTAAGTGCTAATGCTTTGTCCTGGTACTCTATTAAAAGGAGGACTTAATATCCCTTAGTTTCCGTTAGGACCCCACTGCCACGGGAGGGTAGGACAAAAGATGTCATGCAAGTTCTTTTCCATAAGCACGTATGACTATATTCAGAATACATGCCTACATTACATTGATGAATTGGAGCTAGTTCTGTGTCACCCTAGGTTATAACTGCTACATGATGAATATTATCTGACACCTATTATTGCCGATCCATTGCCTACGAGTTCGTTCCATATTGGTACTTTATTTGTTACTTTCGTTACTACTGCTGTCACCATCACTACAAAACTGCTACTGTTACTTGTGCCACTATTACCATTACTTCCATATTACTTTGCTACTAAATACTTTGATGTAGATATTAAGCTTTCCAGGTGTGGTTGGATTGACAAGTCAGCTGCTAATACTAGACAATATTGTTTGGCTCCCCTTGTGTCGAATCAATAAATTTGGGTTGAATACTCTACCCTCGAAAACTGTTGCGATCCCCTATACTTGTGGGTTATCATCTACTTTCCTGAACATATTCTAAATATTTCTACATTGGATAAAAGGTGCCACATGCACCACATACGTCAAAGGGGATTTCCATGACATCATGCTTACCCAACTTGTTATTTCATGAACATCTTTCTATACTAGGCAAATTAATGATGTATTGTTCTTTCGATTACTCTCATATTTCCATGACATCATGTTTACCCTATCTGTTTAATTATAAATTTTTGTCATTCGATTTCGACTGCTATACAGTTCTTTCAACTTGGGCCCATATTTGCATGTTACCATGTTTTCTTTAACAATCCTACCATTTTCTACATCACGTCCCTTGCTATGCAACATAATCTATAGTGCATAATCTTTCCCTTTACATAAATCAAGACTTCAGGGATATCATACCACACACAAACCATGGATTTACAATTGTTGCTACTGTAAGACTTGATGAACGCGGTGACTCCTATTTTGTCTCTCACTTTTGGAAATAAATTTCTATGTTTTATGAACTGAAAGCTGGCACTAGAATTGCACTGCACATAAAAGGGCGTGGTCATGAGATATATGCTAACTTCCACGACGATATCATCCGTACAGACTTTGCTCAAATTAAGTTTTCTTTTCTACTATCTGCATGTTGGCTTACCCAGCAATATCAAATGAATTGTGTAGTATTTAAGCAATCAATTACTATTCCCTTTTCTTACTATATTCCTACCTAATACCTTCTAGTTACCAATACACTTTTCTATTTCCCTGTTTTAACTAAATATTCCCTATACTCCCATTTCTATCAGAAAGTGCCACGGACAAGGAGACTCCAGAGGTGGAGAACGGGGCTGCCAGCAAGCGAAGGCGGGGCGAGCTAGAACCGCAAGCAACTCCAGCAGGCCTAGACTTCATCAGCAGCCTCCCCGGTGATATATTGACAGTCATCATCTCCCTCCTCCCAATCAAATATGGGGCGCGGACAACCGTCCTTTCCTGGCACTTGCGCCCCCTATGGAACTCCAGTCCTCTCGACCTCATCGACACCCACGAGCTCTGCCATGGCTATCGCAAAAGCTTGGATGCATTCTCCAAGATCCTCGACAGTCACCTTGGCCAAACCAGAGGCCTTAGAATGGGCAAGTTCCATTCCAACAGCAAGGATCGAGCCAAGCTTGAATACTGGTTCTAATCCCCCGCCCTAGATCAGCTCGAGAAGCTCACTTTTAATGATGGGCATATGCGCTCGCTGCCAACGTCTGCACTTCGGCTCGCGCCCACGCCGCGCATCGCCAAGTTCAAAAACTGCCACCCCCTTAATGAAGCGCCCGCTCTTATTCTACCATGACTGAAGCACCTCGAGCTCGTCGTCGTTTGCCTCTCAAATGGTGACATGGAGTGCCTACTTCGTGGATGTACTGCACTCGAGTACCTTCGTCTTCTGGTGATCAATGGGTTGAGTACCTTCCAGATCACGTCCATGATTCTCCGGACTATTTATGTGTGTTGCTGGTGCAGCAGGAAGACATCACTAGTGTCTACCACAGTATGATCATTGAGGACACACTTGCACTTGAGAGATTACTTGTAGTTGATCAACAAGGTCCAACTAGAATCAATGTCATTTTTGCGCTGAAGTTGACAGTGGTGGGCTACTCGTCTCACAAATACTCCAAACTTGTTATTGGATCCACACCTGTTTAGGTACAACAACCGCCTTCTACCCCTCCTTATACAAATTAACATTATTTCTAATTTTGAAGATGTTTGTTCGTCTGTCATTCAGAAAATGATTCCGACAAGCTTTACCCCAAAACTGCACAGAGTGAAGGTGTTGGCACTAGAATCTATCGGACCCAACCTGGAGCAAGTTTTCAGTTTCCTGAGATGCTTATCGTGCCTGGAGAAGCTATATATTGAGGTGATGTTCCTTCCCTGTTAAATGTTAACCATAAGGGAGTTCAATTTGTGACACCTTTTCCAAGTTTACAATGACAATGTACTACGATTTCTGAAGGATTCTTTTGGAGGATTTTAGTACATACATGTCCCCCCCATATTGGTTGCTTGATCCATATGGTTACAATCCATATGCATTTATCCTTTGAATTCATCTATACTAGTTTTCTTAGGGAATTTTTCATCCACTCCAACCTCTTGTGAAGATCGAAGATGGCATGTTAATACCCATGTTAATCATGTCAGATCAAAGATGGCATGTTAGTGCATTTTACAAATCCTGCAAACCAAATAGGCATGTAGTAGTGTTCAAAACTGCATGTACGCACTAACATGTTTGATTCTGTTGCAGATAAGATTAGGCCAAGTGGTGGATAATGTGATACACTATAACAATCACGTCGAATGCCTAGATCTGCATCTCTTAGAAATTACTTTGAACTCCTATTGAGGGACCTTACCGGAGATTATATTCGCCAGGTTCTTCATTGTCAGAGCAAGGGTGCCGAAGGTAATGAGGTTTACCCTACATTTATTTCGCAAAAATGAATGGTTCGTTGATCAGCGCCGGCGCCTTCTGCAGAATGGAATAGGCTCCAAAAGTGTTGAATTTCATTTTGGAACTTCAGATGATAGAGTAATCGTAAGTCATCGTGTCAACCCCATACATGACTTCTTAGTTGCTGACCCCTTTGCAAAAATTGTGAGGTTTCGAAACCAGACTTAGAAGTGGTAATAACAGTTTGAACCGCTCTGATATGCATGTTCAGCGGATTAGCGCAAGTGTTTGCAGCTGATGAGCTGAATTTTCATTTCTAATATCAGTTGGAACCTTGTAAGCTTCGAATTTCAGCCATATAACTCTGGAATTTGAACCTTGTAATATTTCGAGCTTTTGTGGTATAATCGCTGAAATGGCATCGTACGAGACTCGTATATTGGTAGCACTATTTGACCTTAATATGCAATGGTCTTTGATTTTATTAACCATTCTCAAATCTGTTTACCTTGTCGATCTCACGGCACACGATCTGTATAGCTAAATCGACTGTGATTTTTGACATTATTGCACGTAGTTCGTTTCTTCCACCATGTGCCCTATAGAGCGCAGAAATAATTATCGCACTCGAGGGTCCATCATCACCCTTCTGTGTAACTTTGACCTCATCACCCATGGCTAAACTTATGACCAAAGTCATTGCACACACTTCGATTTTACAAATATTTTTGCCAATAAACGCCCACGATTTGTCCCTCATCTAACCGACGCGTGGCCAAACTAGCCGGGTGGGAATCTTGCGTGGTAAACTTCGTGGTAGCGCGGGAACAGACTCACCAATGATACATTTGGCGCCTCTTGGAGCCCACACATGGTCAAAATAAATGCGTGCGGTGCGGTGTTGTCAAGCATGCACTGGAATCCTCCGCTATGAATGCCGTGACAAGACGTGACGATTACACGCCGGCTGGCCCCCATTTGTTACAGTGGCCATTTAAGCCTTGTGTCTCTTCAACCTTTCAATCATGCCCCACCATTGCAAGAAGCACACCCACCACAACAAGTTCTTAGAGGATATCCTGCATGGCTCCAATGGCGCTCCAAGCGGCTACCGCCGATGAGCAGCAATTCACCATGCATGCCGTGGTGGACACCCACTAAAGGATCACGGAGCTTTTGGTGGTGTACACCAACAACCTGGTCTAGGTGGAGCACGCCGTACACATCATGGAGCTGTTGCTTGCCGAGGAGAAGTACAAGGTGGTCGGGTTCGACCTCGAGTACACCAGCGCTCGTGCCGGGTCTTGATACGTCCATTTTGCATCATGCTTTTATATTGATATTTATTGCATTATGGGCTGTTATTACACATTATATCACAATACTTATGCCTTTTCTCTCTTATTTTACAAGATTTACATGAAGAGGGAGAATGCAGGCAGCTGGATTTCTAGACTGGAAAAGGAGCAAATCTGAGATACCTACTCTGCACAACTCCAAAAGTCCTGAAACTTCACGGAGAATATTTTTGGAATAGATAAAAAATGTTGGGCGAAAGAAGCACCTAAGGGGGCCACCAGCCAACCACAAGGGTGGGGGGCGTGCCCTACCTCCTGGGCGCGGCCCTATCTTGTGGGCCCCTTGGCAGGCCTCCGACTCCCATCTTCTGCTATATGACATTTTTTGATCAGGAAAAATCATAAGGAGGTTTTCGACACAAAACGCCGCCGTCTCGAGGCGGAACCTGGATGAAACCAATCTAAAGCTCCGGTAGGGCTGTTCTGCCGGGGATACTTCCCCCCGGGAGGGGGAAATGGAAGCCATCGTCATCACCAACGATCCTCTCATCGAGAGGGGGTTAATATCCATCAACATCTTCACCGTCACCATCTCCTCTCAAACCCTAGTTCATATCTTGTATCCGATCTTTGTCTCAAAACCTCAGATTGGTACCTGTGGGTTGCTAGTAGTGTTGATTACTCCTTGTAGTTGATGCTAGATAGTTTATTCGGTGGAAGATCATATGTTCAGATCCTTAATCCTATTCAATACACCTCTGATCATGAACATGAATATGTTTTATGAGTAGTTACTTTTGTTCCTGAGGATATGGAAAAAGTCTTGTTATAAGTAATCATGTGAATTTGGTATTCGTTCGATATTTTGATGACATGTATGTTGTCTTTCCTCTTGTGGTGTTATCTGAAAGTCGACTACATGACACTTCACCATTATGTGGGCCTAGGGGAAGCCATTGGTAAGTAATAAGTAGATGATGGGTTGCTAGAGTGACAAAATCTTAAACCCTAGTTTATGCGTTGCTTCGTAAGGGGCTAATTTGGATCCCTATGTTTCATGGTATGGTTAGATTTATCTTAATACTTCTTTCGTAGTTGCGTAAGCTTGCGAGAGTGGTTAATCATAAGTGGGAGTCTTGTCAAGGAAGGACAGCACCCAAGCACCGGTCCACCCACATGTCAAATTATCAAAGTACCGAACGAGAATCATATGAGCATAATGAAAACTAGCTTGACAGTAATTCCCATGTGTCCTCGGGAGCACTTTGCTTTATATAAGAGTACGCCCAGGCTTGTCCTTTGCTACAAAAAGGATTGGGCCACCTTGCTGCACCTTGTTTACTTTTGTTACTTGTTACCCGTTATGAATTATACTATCACACAACTATCTGTTACCGATAATTTCAGTGCTTGTCAAGAAAACCTTGTTGCTCTTGTCATTTTCTTCTGCTCCTCGCTGGTTACGACACTCTTACTTATTGAAAGTACTACGACAGATCCCCTATACGTGTGGGTCATCGAGAATCTTTTCTGGTGCCGTTGTCGGGGTGTGAAGCGCCTTTGGTAAGTGGAATTTCGTAAGGAAACATGTATATTGTGTGATGAAATTTACGATCACTTGTTACTATGGAAAATAATCGTTTAGGAGGTTTGTTCGGGGTATCTTCACCCCGACCAGAAGAACAAAGAGTTTCTCCTCAACCCACTACACATACTAAAAATATTTAATTTGAAATTCCTTTGGGTATGGTAGAGAAACTGTTAGCTAATCCTTATGGAGGAGACGGAACATTGCATCCCGATTTACACCTAATCTATGTGGATGAAGTTTGTGGATTATTTAAGCTTGCAGGTATCCTAGAGGATTTTGTCAAGAAGAAGGTCCTCCCTTTATATTTGAAGGGAAAGGCATTGACATGGTATAGGCTATGTGATGATATTGGATGACGGAACTACAACCGATTGAAATTGGAATTTCATGTGAAGTTTTATCCTATGCATCTAGTTCATCGGGATCGGAATTATATATATAATTTTTCGCCTTGTTAAGGAGAAAGTATCGATCAAGCTTGGGGAGGCTTAATTCAATGTTACATTCATGCCCCAATCATGAGCTCTCAAGAGAAATTATTATTCATATTTTTTATGCTCGACTTTCTCATAATGATCAATGCATGCTCGATACTTCTTGTGTTGGCACTTATATGAGTAAGACTATTGAATTCAAATGGGATTTATTGGAAATAATTAAACGCAATTCTGAAGATTGGGATCTCGACAAAGGTAATGAGTCAGGTATAAGCCTTAAGTTTGATTGTGTTAAAACTATTATGGATACCGATGCTTTTCATGGATTTAGCACTAAATATGGACTTGACTCTGAGAAAGTAGCTTATTTTTATGAATCATTTGCTACTCATGTTGATCTCCCTAAGGAGAAGTGGTTTAAATATCATCCTCCCATTGAAGTTAAGGTAGTTGAGCCAATTAAAGTTGAAGAAGAAACTATTACTTATAATGTTGATCCCATTATTCCTACTGCTTACATTGATAAACCACCTTTTCCAGATAGAATAAAGGATCATGCTAAAGCTTCAACTGTGGTTAATAAAAGTAATATTAGAGCACCTAGACCACATGAACAAATCAAAGTTGAACCTAATATTGCTATGGTTAAAGATCTCTTGGCTGATAATATTGATGGGTGATACGTCTCCAACGTATCTATAATTTTGATTGTTCCATGCTGTTATATTATCATTCTTGGATGTTTTACAATCATTTTATATCATTTTTAGTTACTAACCTATTGACATAGTGCCAAGTGCCAGTTGTTGTTTTCTGCATGTTTTTTACATCGCAGGAAATCAATATCAAACAGAGCCCAAACATCGCGAAACTTTTTGGAGAATTTTTATGGGACAGAAAACACCTGACGGGCCAGAGCTGCACCTAGGGGTGCCACGAGGGGGGCACAACCCACCAGGGTGTGCCAGCCCCCCCTGGCGCGCCCAGGTGGGTTGTGCCCACCTCGGTTGCTTCCTGCATCGCCTCTTTGCTCTATAAATATCCCAATATTCCAAAAACCCTAGGGGAGTCGACGAAATATTCATCCAGCCGCAGCGGAGTCTAGAACCACCAGGTCCAATCTAGACACCATCTCGGATGGGGTTCACCACCTCCATTGGTGCCTCTCCGATAATGCGAGAGTAGTTCTTTGTAGACCTACGGGTCCATAGTTAGTAGCTAGATGGCTTCCTCTCTCTCTTTTGATTATCAATACAATGGTCTCTTGGAGATCCATATGATGTAACTCTTTTTGCAGTGTGTTTGTAGGGATCTGACGAACTTTGAGTTTATGATCAGATCTATCTTTTTATATCCATGAAAGTATTTGATTTTCTTTGATCTCTTTTATGCATGATTGCTTATAGCCTCATATTTCTTCTCCGATATTTGGGTTTTGTCTAGAAAACTTAATATATTTATCTTGCAATGGGAAGAGGTGCTTTGTAGTGGGTTCGATCTTACGGTGCTTGATCCCAGTGACAGAAAGGGAACCGACACGTATGTATCGTTGCTACTAAGGCTAAAACGACGAGATCCATATCTAACGCCATAGATAAACAAATATTGTCTACATCATGTCATCATTCCTAAGGCATTACTCCGTTTTCCCATGAACTTAATACACTAGATGCATGCTGTATATCGGTCGATGTGTGGAGTAATAGTAGTAGATGAAGGCTGGAGTCGGTCTACTAATCTTGGACATAATGCCTATATAATGATCTTTGCCTGGATATCGTTATAATTTTTTGAAGTTCTATCATTTGCCCAACAGTAATATTTTACCCATCATTTGCTATTTTCTCGAGAGAAGCCACTATTGAAACCTACGCCCCCTGGTCTTCTTTCTCATATATTTGCCTTTGCGATCTACTTTTTCCATGCATTTATCTTCAGATCTATTAAACCAAAAATAAAAAAATACCTTGCTGCAATTTATTATTATTTATTTTATTTTGCGTTCGATGTATCAATTTACTACAAATTCCTCACGTCAGTTTTGCCTATCTTGAGGCGCCGTACCCCGAAAGGGATTCACAACCCCTTTAACACGTCGGGTTGCGAGAAGTTGTTATTTGTGTGCAGGTGTTGTTTACGTAGTGTTGCTTGGTTCTCCTACTGGTTTGATAGCCTTGGTTTCACATCTAAGGGAATTACCTACCGCCGCTATGCTGCATCATCCCTTCCTCTTTGGGGAAATACCGATAATAGCTTTAAGCGACATCAAAAGGAATTTCTGGCGCCGTTGCCGGGTAGCACCTTCAACATATACCAGGTTCCTAATCACAAATCTCATCTCATCACAATTACATTATTTGCCATTTTCCTCTCGTTTTCATCTCCCCCACTTCACAAGCATTTTCCGTTTTATTCGGCTCTCTTTTTCGTTCGCCGTTTTCTTGCCGGATCTATTTTTGTGTGCAATCTTGTTTGCCATTTTCATCATGGATAGTACTTCTTCTATTGCTTGTACTCCCAAGAACGAGGTTCTCAACTTTAAACAAAGGAGAGGAGAAAATTTAAAGGATGCATGGTATAGGATTTGCAATGCTCATAATAGATCTATCCGTAAGCAAACTACCGTTATTCTTCTTCGTTGTTTTTATGTTGGCATCACCACATGGTACAGATTTGTCCTTCATACGATTACCGGTGGAAATTTCTTGATGTGTCCTGCTCTTGATGCTTTTAATGCCATGGTAAATTTAGTGGGCTCACCCCCTCTTATAATCAATGAAACAACTTTAACTCTTGAACATGTTATGGAAAGATTAGATGCAATTGAAAAGAATATGCTCACCAAAGATCATATGGAAATTATAGATAAAAAGATGAATAATTTTGTCACTAATATTGGGTCAAAAGTGGGAGATATTTTTAAGTTATTAAAAGAGAAAGGTACTATAATCCATGAAAGAATAGAAGAAAGCCCATCTCTGGTTGATAAATGGAAGAAATCATTAGTAATCCAAGCACGGCTTTTCCGCTAGTACTATCGAGAAAACTCCCGTAAAAAGAACAAGAACAAGGGTGCAACTTCTAGTGATAGCAATAAAGGAGATCTTAAGATGATTAGTATTCACCCGGATTTTGTTGAAATGATAAGAGATCCTTTTGGCATGAATGCAATCTTTAAATTAACTCCTAGAAGTATTCTTATTGTTGTTTTCAACAAAAAAACCTTTAATATCTCTATTGAGATGTGTTTTTGTGGTTTGAATAAAGGTTTGTGCCAAGCAAAGCTTTAGGAACACGTTGGGTGTTAGTAGATTTGATCTTGCTCAAAACCAGAAACTTTTGTGCTCGCGAGAAAAATTCTCATTTTTAACATAAAAGTGCTTTTTAGTTTATTCTTTTTGCAGAAGATTAATATACAAATTTCCCACGTGACCTTATTTCTTTCAAGATTTTAAGAGTTCCAGAAGTGTTTGAAACTCCCAGATTACTACAGACTGTTCTGTTTTGACAGATTCTGTTTTCTTTGTGTTGTGTGCTTATTTCGATGGCTCTATGGTTTTCTTTGATGAGTTTTTGCCATAGAAAATTTTGAATATAGTAGATATAATAATAAAACAAAATATGAATTGGTTTTATATAGTACTTATAGTAGTAATTTGCTTTCCTATACTAACGGATCTCGCGATGGTTTTGTTGAGTTTTGTGCGATTGAAGTTTTCAAGTTTTGTGTTATCTCACGATGGATGAAGGAAGGATAGAAGAGCCTAAGCTTGGGGATGCCCCGGCATCCCAAAATTTTATCCAAAAATTAGCAACCAACTAAGCTTGGGGATGCCCTCGAGTGGCATCCCCGCTTTCTTCCAACAACTATCGGTATTTTACTTGAAACTATATTTTTATTCATCATATGATATGTGTTTTGCTTGGAGCGTCTTGTATGATATGAGTCTTTGCTTGTTTTTTTTTGCTTTTTAAGTCATCAATCCTTCATAAAATTTTGTCAAATTTGGCAAGTTTGCCTAGGCCTTCCACCATATCATCCGCATAGCCACCGTAGCCTTCCGTAACCTAACCCATTTTGTCCACCATTGCATTTGTGGTTGCTTGAGTAGTGATTTGAGTCCCCTAAGGTGTTTAGGCTACTTAGGGACAATTACTTCTTCATCAACCACCACCACCTTTTCCCCATAGCCTAGTCCACTATACATTGCCAACCGAACTTAACCCAATTTTATTCGAGCTTGTTTGAGTTGCTTGTGTCTCCTAAGGTGTTTCGGCTACTTAGGGACGGTCACTTCAACTCTAACAACGTGTATATCCCCAACATCCTCTTTCGCAACCACCACCGCTTTACCGCAACCACCATTTTGACATTTGTCTTTGAGATTTTGAGTTATGGTTTTTCCATTTCCTAAGGTGTTTCGGCTAATTAGGAATGGGTCTACATCACGAACACCACCTCTCATCATCATCATCGGACGGTACCTTCGACGACATCATTGTATATTTCCCTCGCAATTGCATTGTTAACCCCTAGCCCATTTTGCGTTACTTGCCTATCGAGACTAACCTTTGATTATTGTCGGCAACGCTACTTGTGCACATTAGTGATCATCGATCCGCGCTTCAATTGCATACATACCATATCATCTTGGTATCATCATATCATCTCTTGTGTCACAAGATTGTTTCCGCATATACACAATTGCTATATTGGTTTGTGCATTTTGCATAAGTGTCCATATCAAAATAAATAAATAATTAAGCTTGTAATCAAAAGAGAACCACAAAGAAGCTTGTAAGCAAGAGCCATAGCATCACAAAATATCATATCATACTTGATCATCTTGGATCATGTTGTGCTAAAAGCACCGAAACATCATACATACATAGCATACTTGTGATAGGAAGTCGCTACACTTTGTCTCATCCAGGTAGTGCACAAGTTCGTATCCTCCTATTGAGTAATCGGCTAGCGTCTCTCTAGTCTTGTGCGACAAGAGCATTTTTCGTGGATTCCACATTTTCTGTTCAATACTTGGTTGCACAACCACATTTATCTATCTGTGCCTGTGTTTCCGTGTGCCATACTTTGCTATTGGTCTACTTGTTGCACTTGCAAATTTGTGAATCTCTTTCAACATTATTGACTCTTTCCAACTTTTTGCATCAAATTTTTGTGCCACTATCCTCACCAAGCTCCACCAAAAGCTTTATTGTGTACGTGTGAGAATTGACAAGAATCGGTACCAGTTGTGCTATTTCTTTGATACATTATTGAGTGATCATTGATCCATCCTCAACATCCGGTAAGGTACATTGGTCTAGTTCTTCTATTTCTCCCACTCACCACTACTTGAGTCTTTTGATGGATAGGCAAATCATTCATCTCCGGTCTTCGACATCAACGGCGAGAACAAGTACACCCACACTCAAACCATCGGACTACAATGAGCAATGCAAGAGCGCATCGACAACATCGCCATCGAATTACGACACTCTGAGACAAGGAGAAGGGCTTACCTCGACGACATGTGCGACTCCTTCGACAAAAACATGGCGGAGCTCCGACACATGGTGGTCGACTACAAGTCTTCTTCCCCTTCGTCATCTTCTCGGCAGCAACGTTCAAGTCACAAGTCTTCGGAGTGCAAAAACGATGCAAGTGCAAGTCGTCCACGTCCACACTGCCATGGTGATCATCAACATCGTCATGAAGGGCAAGTCACCTCCAAGCATCTTGTGCACGACGACGACGAACGACATCTACCATGAGCTCAAGAACGACAACGACACCATCATCATGAAGATGCTCGACACGCACACAAGCTTCAAGAGCACATAAGAAGACCGCGAGACAAGCACCACCAAGAAGGAGCTACGGCTACATCCACCACTTCGGCATCTTCGCCAAGTGTTATCAGGGCATCTTCGCCTTTGGACGTATGGCATCTTCGCCTACTTCCCATGAGTTTGGCTACATTGACATCTTCAATGACAAGGCGACCACGTACGAGCGAGGGCGACACTTCCATCTTCGGAAGCCCCCTACATCACATGAGCCTTCTACAAGAAGACGGCGACAATACGGTCGAGCGTGGGCCATCTCCTTCGACCAAGGCGACGAGCATGAACCTCTTCGACACCATGAAGAAGACGCCCAAATATGACTACTACTCCGAGTCAAGCAACGAGAGCGCATATGAGACATTTTCTTTGATCTCGGAGTAGCATGATGATTTGCCACATCCCACGGCATTCATCTTTGGAGGCGATATGGATGAGGATAAGATTGGACTTGAGCATGGAGATATTTTCACCTACACCTCTCCGACACCCACATATCATGAGATGACCCAATTTCCATGTGAGGAGAGCCACCCCACCATGACTGATGTGAGTGACTCCACCATATGTGACATTGAGTGCATTTCCTATGACAGGATGAGTGTGGCCACCACTAACCCCACAAATGAGAGCATGCCACATCTCCTATGTGAGGTTGTGAGCCATTTGAGTGACTCCACCATCCATACGAGTGAGAGCATCCAAGAAGGAGTGAGTGAGCCACACCACTTAGTGTGTGAGGTAGTTGATAGGGCATGTAAGGCCACTATGATTTCTAATGACTTAACCTCTACTCCGAGTGTGTTTTCTTTGGTGCTAGGTCTCCTACATGACGACATGCCTACCCCCGATGAGTCCATACCTCCATTGGGAAAACCGATGGCCATGGTGGAAGAAGATGCACCACCCACATGGTTCCATCAAGATGACGATGACCGTGCCTCGGTCTTCAACACCTCACCTACAACAAATGAGCGACGCTCCAAAGGTAATATAGGTGATGGTGCTTCTCTTGTCCCACTAGTGGACTATATCACCAATGAGTGCTTGCATGATGTTGACACACCTATCACCATGCTTCATGCTAGTGCGACTTCTTCATGCCATGACTTACACATTTATGATGAATATGACGATGAGCATGTTGAGTTTCCTAGTTGTGATGCTATGCTTCATAGGATATCATGTGAAAATTCTTTTGGTCACATCATGTTCGACCACCCTCTAAACTTGTCATATGCTATGTGTGAGATCTCACATATTGCATCATTTCAATCTCAACATAGTAACTATGCATGCCAAATTAAAGTAAATCCCATTTGCACTTGTGGCATATATGACAAGGTCATGGTCATTGGAATGTGTTTCTCTTGTGATGATATTGCCATGCTCCCTTTACATGATTTGCGCAATTCATCTATTATGCCATGCCATGATCAAATTGTTCCAAATATGCATTGTTTTGGATGTTGTCAATATTCTCCAAGTGATATTCCCACTAATTCTCATGAGGAGAATCCCATAGTTTCCTCATACATACGAGGAGATCTTGATGCATGCCATACCTTGCATGATTACCATGATTGTGTGCACCATATGCATTCCATGAATAACAATTCTCTACATATTTCTCGTGATGCATTACACAATTTGAGTCTCCATTATGCTATGCATAACAACAAACCTCTCATGATGGATGACATGTTTCTATATCACGTATCTCATTTATTTGAGCATTGGCTATTTTGTGCTAACCAACACATGCACATGCGCATCATGATGGATGATGTGTACATTTACCACACACACACATATGCAAACTTGTCAACCTCACAATCCCATGAGTTGACGAAACGAGCTCTTGAGAGCAACAATGATTTGGGATTCCGCGGGTTGTCCTTAACACTATTCTCTTCACGCAACCACTACGCGCATATCTTTTACTTGGCTCTCACACGACTATGGGCTATTTACCATTTGTCATCTTATGCCCATTCTATCGTGTTCACTTTACAAGTTATGCCTGTTGCTATGACTTTTCCATGCAATTGTGACCCTTGCTTGCATTTACCCATGTTTCACCATTCTACTCCTACTATGTGTATTTGCATGCTTGGTGGAGATACTTGTAATGCCCCGGATGTAATACTTTCCCTTTTGGGCATATAATATATCTCTGGCTTCATCTATTCCATTCCGGGTTCTTTGTCTTTTGGGTTTTCGTCGTTTTGTTGTGTGCGTGTGTGGCATTCATTCATATCATGTAGACATGTGCATCGCATTGCATTTGTGTTGTCGTTTGCATCCGGTTCCACGCGTTCCTTCCCGTTGTCCGTTTCGCGTTCCGGAGCTCCCTCACGTGTCCGTGGCGTCCCGTAGGCCTACTTTGGTGTTTGGCCGTGTAACGTTACCGGTTTGGCGCGAGACTTGTCGTGTGTTGTTGTTTTGGTGTGTGTAACCCGCCTGTCAAATCTCGTCGCGTTTGGAGCTCGTTTGCTACCCCAAAAGTTATTCGTGTGGGCTCAAAGTGCCTCCACTTTGAGGCCCAAGACACCCCTCCAACAGCCCACTTCCCTCCTCTTGGCCCATCCTAACTCCCGTCGCGATCGGATCCGTCGGATCACGATCGGAGGGCTCTAAACCCCCCAAAACCTTCAAACCCTAGCACCTACCCTATATAAACATCCCCCATGCCATTTTTGGCAGCCTAATCCCCCTCCACCTACCTCTAGCCTACCTTCCCCTCAATTTCCGTGCCTGGCCAGTTCCCAGCCGCCACTTGGATCCATCTCCTCGAATCCCGCCGGCCGAAATCATCGAGCAAGCCACCCCATCGAAGGAAGCAGCAGCCGCCGCCAGCGATAGGATCGGCTGGATCCAGCGACCGCTTCTTCCCGCATCGCCAGACTCCTCGAGTGACCCCCGCCGCCAGGCTGGATCGGAAGGATCGAGCCAGATCGATCCTCTCCTCGGATCGGGTCAACGCCTCGTCCGCCTGGGCGCCCGCATCGCAGATCTGGGCCTCGCCAAGGCCACTCCGCCCAGCCGAGCTTCGCCAGGAAGCCGCAACCCCGGCCCGACCGCAAGGCGCCGCTCGCCTCCCGCCAGCCGACGCCAGGTGGGCCGGCCCACTCCCTCTGCCCGCTAGCCGCGAGCCAGCCAGGCCGCCTCTCCGCGTCGCCGATCCAGGCGCGAGCGCCGTCGGGCCTCCCCTGGCCGATCGCCAGCCCCGAGCCGGGCCCTTCCAGCTTCGCCACGCGGGCCCTCGCCTCCGCTGGGCCTCGCCCCAGGCCGTCCCGAGGGCGCCGCTTCGGGCCGCAGCCCCCATCGCCAGCAGGCTGAGCCGGGCCTCCGCCAGCCGCCGCGGGCCCAACTGCGCGCCGGATCCACCGCCTCCGAACCGGGCCGACCGGATCCGTCGAGGCCCGTGACTCCTTTTTCAGATCTGAGAAAGGTTGCCCCCAAATCCCTAAGTCCCTGTGTTTTGTTGTGTCTGATGCAATATTGGATCTGTGATAACTTCTTGTGTGTTGCTCCGATTTGCGCAAATGACATGTCCAGATGTTCGTGGTGACTAGCACTACGTTTCATTCCATTGTTCCATACATGTTTGAGATCATCTAGATGTTTATTTTTCTGTTGCAAGAGTGCATCCGGATATAAACTGCTGCTATGTGATGTTTTTATGCCATCTTTGCATAGTGGTAACTTTTAGCTCGTTTATCCGAATGATGTAAATGACATGTCCACGTGTTCGTCTTGCCATGCTCTATATGTTGTTTGTGTTAAGTTGCATGATAGATTTATTCTTGCCATGTATATCTTCATTGCAAAGTGTCATGTGGCTGTGATGTTGTTTCACTTGTTATGAAATGCCATCTTGTTGAGCTCATTGCTATCGTTGTGTTTATCTCCATGATGCATGCTTGTATGTTTCGGAATCACCTTCATGTGTACTTTGAGGTGGTGCTTACCACTTTCCATGTTTAGTTTCGAGGTGACTTAAACTTGCTCTCTTAGATGCCATGATGAAACTGCTGTTTTAACACTTAGTGAAATTTCACTAAGTCTGTAATCTGTAATGTTCCGATGCCATGTTTGCGTGCTGTTCTAGGACAAACCATGATAGTTTTGGAGTGTCTCTTGATGGTTCATTGTAGTATATATTGTTGGCTATCCATTCATGTTCTCACATGCTTATTTAAGTGGCTGTAGCATATTTAACTTTGGCTCCAAAGTTTCAATAAAAATTCTGCTGCCAGGATTTTGTTGTCCAGTTCAATATGTCCAAACTTGTTGCTATTGATCCGTGGCTCCTTTGGGGGTGCACCTTTGGACTTATTTGCTGTAGGATATGTCTAGTTTATGTTCATGCTCTTTGCCATGTTGTTTGAGTGCTGTAGCTCATTTTTCTAGTGCTCCGAAGTTGCTATGTTGCTGTAATTTTCAGCTTTCGCCTATTTCTTGTTTCGGGCATAACTTTTAGCCCGTAGCTCCGTTTTCAGCGAGTCTTATATGAAACTTGATTGATTTTACGTGTAGATTCATAATATCCTATTTTTATCATGTTTTGAAGTGTTTTGCTTGAGTGCTATTTTCCGTGCTCCGTGTGCTCCCTTAGTGCATCAATCATGCATCCATCATTTTTATGTGCGCATTGCATCTTGTTGATTCGTGCCTTGTGTGATTGTATTGTTTAGAGCCGGAAGCTGAGACCGAGTACGAGTACGAGCACGAGGTTAACAACGAGGTTGAGCACGAGGACCCTTCTTACGATCCGAACGACAACTCTTCAGGCAAGATGACCGAACTCCGATAACATTACTATCTTTGCCTATTGCTAGTAGTCTCGATCTATAGTTTTGCCTCGATGCCCATGTCTTTCCTGTCAACCTCCTACTTGTAACCATGACCATGTTTAACCACCCTACCTATGCAAACTGTTGAATGGCTAAGTACGCTTCGCTCAGCCCCTCTTATAGCGTTGCTAGTTGCAGGTGAAGTTGAAGATGCTTGCTTCATGTTGAAGATTTGTTGGGTTATATCACACTATATAAATGCTTAAAAATGAAATCATCTATATTTTGGCAAGGGTGGAAGGCTAAGCCTTTTGCTTGGTGATTTGTTCCACTCATGCCGTTAGGAACCGTTTAAACCGGTGTTATGTTCCTTGATTATGCGTTCCTAACACGGTTGGGGTGTATGGGACCCCCTCGATAAACCGCTAAGTGCTAAGTCTTTTCCAGCAAGTCCCAACATTGGTACTATTTGCCTAATAACTAAATAAACTTGCATAGGGAGTAATTAACCCTCTTTCTTAATCAACAACCCCGGGCCAGTGCTCCACATGAGTGTTGGTCCGAAACGGGGAGTCTGCGGTGCCGCCTTGGGGAAACCCGAGGTATCTGGCATACACCTATAGAATCGCCCATCCGGTCGTGTCCTGAGACTAGATACGCGCGGCTACTATCAGGGTGTCGACACGCCGGGAGGATTTGCTGGATTAGCCTTACCTTAGTTCGGAGTATCTTGAGCACGGGATTCCGAGAATACTCGGGTCTTCCCACCTTGGAGTTGCGACTCCGCGGATCGTGGGCTTGTAATGGGCCAAGTTGGAACACCCATGCAGGGTTATGAACTTTCAAAAGCCGTGCCCGCGGTTATGTGGCAGATGGGAGCTTGTTAATATCCGGTTGTAGAAAACTTGACACATTGTTCTAATACACTACCAGCGTGTGTACCGTGACTGTCAATTTCCGAATAGGGATTCGGGAGTTGAACACGGTGGGGTTATGTTTGACGTGTTGTATCTAGGATCACTTCGTGATCATCTCTCGTCCGAGGCTCTTCTCTTCTCGCACTCTTTCACGTAAGCTAGTGCTAGTTGCTGCTGCAGACACTTATTCTTTTCTTCGGCCTTATCCTCTCCCAAGGCTTAAATAGTCTTGTTACCCGGGAACGGGATTGCTGAGTCCTCTGTGGCTCACAGTTACTTCACCACACCAGATGCAGGTCCGATGGTGAGCTATCCAGGTGATGGCACCGAGCTAGACCGGGAGTATGACGAGGAGCGTAGTCGATACTATGTTCGTTATCTTGATGATCAGTAGTGGAGACTTCTACTAGGATTCGATCCGAAATGTGGATTTAAATTATGTTTGGTATCTTGTCATTTGGATTTTACCCTTAGAGGGCTGTGATGTTTTATTGGATGATGATTGAGACATGTATTGTATTTGTGTGACGTGGCGATTGTAAGCCAACTATTTTATGTTTTCCATCCCCATTTTTTACATGAGTTGTGCAAAGATACCAGAATTGCGATCATTCCAGTATGGGGTTATGTCTCTAAGTCGTGCCTCGACACGTAGGAGATATAGTCCCATCCTGGGCATTACAAGTTGGTATCAGAGCCTTCTCCGACCTAGGAGCCCTCACTGATTGATCGAATCGTTGACGGTCGAGTCTAGGCACACACTAAAAATATTTTGAGTCCTATATTATATCGGAGAGTAGGAATTCTTTGCTTCTCATCCCCTTTCTCTCTGATGAGGACTCCTGACGACCACTCTTGCCTCTTCTACTTTCAAAAATTGCACCAAATTTTTTTTAGGAATGTCGCGAGTATTCTGGGATTGTTTCGATGTTCTTGTGACGAGAATATTGTTCTCGATGCCTCCTGACATTAGGGGTTGTGGCAGTGTCCTGGGGAGTTGAGCTTCGGGGTATTGTCGTCACAAGCATATCGCGGCAGTACTAAATACTTAAGACGGCCGACATCGAAAATCTCTCCTATACAGTTAGTGGCAAGATAACCCCGACATCACCCAGTACTAGGGAGGTAGTTCGGGAGTATTGCCATAGCTTGGTATAGTGGATGCTTTTCGAAGGTCCGAGGTAGACAGTTTCCGAGAAAGACTGGTTATGTGTTGAAGGATGGACACAGCTGGATGTAGGTATAGAGTTGATTGCGCGGTGCTTCCCCTGTATCCCCAACACCTGATTGCATAACTGGAAAGTTTCGGAAATTCATAGGTGGGTTTATCCAGTAGATCGTAGGCATTCTTCCAACGAATGCAGGTTAGCGAGTTCGGGGTTCTACATTGAGTGAAGTGGTTTTATGACTGATGTTCCGATCGGGAGTTGCATCTTAAATGGTCCTTGGCTATGCTGATCCGGGGATTGCAAAACCCTTTCGTAACGCGTTCATATGCTTTCAGCACAAAGATGTTAGAACGAAGCTCCTATCTTGTGTTTGTTTCCATCCGTACCTTGTTGTTTTTCTTATTTTACCTTTTGTCCCCTATGTGGCTTCTCGTGAAGATTGATGTTATCAGTTAACTGAGAATTTCATTCGTTCCTCTTGTTCGAATGATTTCATTCGTTCCTATTGTTCGAATGATTATTGTGAAGACTTGTTGCAATTCATTCCATTGATTCAGCTTATACCTTCTGTCAATCAATTGCTGATTCGTGGTCATCTCTTTCAGGATGGCTCCGAAAAGGGTTCCCAACGCTAACCCAGAGGGTGAAGAGGTCCCAGATCATCCTCCTTCCCCTCCTCCCCCGTCTGAGGCTTGGAGAGCGATTATGCAGACTACAGCTCAGAACACCCAGATGTTGATGCAGATGATGCAACAGATGCAAGCTAATCAAGCTAATCAGGGTGTTCCAGGGAATCAAGGCAACGTCTTCAACCAGCAGCACCATGCTACTCTCAACCAGTTCATGGCCAATAATCCAAACGCTTTAAGTTACTGTGTCGACCCTCTTGATGCTGAAGATTGGTTAACCGACATAAAGAAGCATTTTGAGTGCAGTAACGTAAGAGAAGAGGATTATGTGAAGTTTGCAGCCTTCCAACTCAAAGACCAAGCAGCTGACTGGTGGCAGCAGTACAAAGAATCCAGGCCAGGTCGTGTGATCTCTTGGGAGGATTTCTGCAAGGACTTTCGCTCTCACCACATTCCAACAAGTGTCATTGAGGGTATGCGTGAGCAATTCCGCAACCTGAAGCAGGGCTCGATGATAGTCTATCAGTATAATGTCAAGTTCCAAAACCTCGCCCGCTATGCTAAGCAAGACATTCCTGATGCTAAGAGCAAAATCTACCAGTTTCGTGGAGGTCTCAAAGATGAACTTCAACTTGCTCTCACCTTGTTCGAGCCCGATGAATTCGACAAATTCTATAACATGGCTTTCAAACAAGAGGCAGCTCAGCTTAAGATGGAGGCTTCTAAAAAGAGGATTTGAGATGCCGTTCACTCCTCCTCATCGTCTCAGATGGTCTCGAAACAACAGAAATTTTGGCTTCCTCCTCCTCCAGTGATTCGAGCTCCTTACAACAACTCCAACAACTCCAACAACTCCAACAACAAGAACTCTAGTGGACGTGGTTTCTCCCACCCATCCAACTCCAACAAGCAGTCCAAGCAACAGTTCCAAGCTCCAAGACCAAGTGTTCCTCCTGCTCGTCCACTTTCTGAGGTGACTTGCTACAAGTGTGGCCAGAAGGGTCATTATTCCAACAAGTGCAACAACCCAAGGCGCCTTCCGCCTCCTCCTCCTGTCGGTACCGCTATGGTCAAGCATGATCCAAAGGCAGCAAGGTGAATTTGTTGAATGCAGCACAAGCGGAGAATTCTTCTGATGTGATATCGGGACGAGATCTTTTTGTATTAGAGGAGAGTTTGTAATGCCCCGGATGTAATACTTTCCCTTTTGGGCATATAATATATCTCTGGCTTCATCTATTCCATTCCGGGTTCTTTGTCTTTTGGGTTTTCGTCGTTTTGTTGTGTGCGTGTGTGGCATTCATTCATATCATGTAGACATGTGCATCGCATTGCATTTGTGTTGTCGTTTGCATCCGATTCCACGCGTTCCTTCCCATTGTCCGTTTCGCGTTCCGGAGCTCCCTCACGTGTCCGTGGCGTCCCGTAGGCCTACTTTGGTGTTTGGTCGTGTAACGTTACCGGTTTGGCGCGAAACTTGTCGTGTGTTGTTGTTTTGGTGTGTGTAACCCGCCTGTCAAATCTCGTCGCGTTTGGAGCTCGTTTGCTACCCCAACAGTTATTCATGTGGGCTCAAAGTGCCTCCACTTTGAGGCCCAAGACACCCCTCCAACAGCCCACTTCCCTCCTCTTGGCCCATCCTAACTCCCCTCGCGATCGGATCCGTCGGATCACGATCGAAGGGCTCTAAACCCCCCAAAACCCTCAAACCCTAGCACCTACCCTATATAAACATCCCCCATGCCATTTTTGGCAGCCTAATCCCCCTCCACCTACCTCTAGCCTACCTTCCCCTCAATTTCCGTGCCTGGCCAGTTCCCAGCCGCCACTTGGATCCATCTCCTCGAATCCCGCCGGCCGAAACCATCGAGCAAGCCACCCCATCGAAGGAAGCAGCAGCCGCCGCCAGCGACTGGATCGGCTGGATCCAGCGACCGCTTCCTCCCGCATCGCCAGACTCCTCGAGCGACCCCCGCCGCCAGGCTGGATCGAAAGGATCTAGCCAGATCGATCCTCTCCTCAGATCGGGTCAACGCCTCGTCCGCCTGGGCGCCCGCATCGCAGATCTGGGCCTCGCCAAGGCCACTCCGCCCAGCCGAGCTTCGCCAGGAAGCCGCGACCCCGGCCCGACCGCAAGGCGCCGCTCGCCTCCCGCCAGCCGACGCCAGGTGGGCCGGCGCACTCCCTCCGCCCGCTAGCCGCAAGCCAGCCAGGCCGCCTCTCCGCGTCGCTGATCCAGGCGCGAGCGCCGTCGGGCCTCCTCTGGCCGATCGCCAGCCCCGAGCCGGGCCCTTCCAGCTTCGCCACGCGGGCTCTCGCCTCCGCTGGGCCTCGCCCCAGGCCGTCCCGACCGCGCCGCTTCGGGCCACAGCCCCCATCGCCAGCAGGCCGAGCCGGGCCTCCGCCAGCCGCCGCGGGCCCAACTGCGCGCCGGATCCACCGCCTCCGAACCGGGCCGACCGGATCCGTCGAGGCCCGTGACTCCTTTTTCAGATCTGAGAAAGGTTGCCCCCAAATCCCTAAGTCCCTGTGTTTTGTTGTGTCTGATGCAATATTGGATCTGTGATAACTTCTTGTGTGTTGCTCCGATTTGCGCAAATGACATGTCCAGATGTTCGTGGTGACTAGCACTACGTTTCATTCCATTGTGCCATACATGTTTGAGATCATCTAGATGTTTATTTTTCTGTTGCAAGAGTGCATCCCGATATAAATTGCTGCTATGTGATGTTTTTATGCCATCTTTGCATAGTGGTAACTTTTAGCTCGTTTATCCGAATGATGTAAATGACATGTCCACATGTTCGTCTTGCCATGCTCTACATGTTGTTTGTGTTAGGTTGCATGATAGATTTATTCTTGCCATGTATATCTTCGTTGCAAAGTGCCATGTGGCTGTGATGTTGTTTCACTTGTTATGAAATGACATCTTGTTGAGCTCATTGCTATCGTTGTGTTTATCTTCATGATGCATGCTTGTATGTTTCGGAATCACCTTCATGTGTACTTTGAGGTGGTGCTTACCACTTGCCATGTTTAGTTTCGAGGTGACTTAAACTTGCTCTCTTATATGCCATGATGAAACTGTTGTTTTAACACTTAGTGAAATTTCACTAAGTCTGTAATATGTAATGTTCCGATGCCATGTTTGCGTGCTGTTCTAGGACAAACCATGATAGTTTTGGAGTGTCTCTTGATGGTTCCTTGTAGTATATATTGTTGGCTATCCATTCATGTTCTCACATGCTTATTTAAGTGGTTGTAGCATATTTAACTTTGGCTCCAAAGTTTCAATAAAAATTTTGCTGTCAGGATTTTGTTGTCAAGTTCAATATGTCCAAGCTTGTTGCTATTGATCCGTGGCTCCTTTGGGGTGCACCTTTGGACTTATTTGCTGTAGGATATGTCTAGTATATGTTCATGCTCTTTGACATGTTGTTTGAGTGCTATAGCTCATTTTTCTAGTGCTCCGAAGTTGCTATGTTGCTGTAATTTTCAGCTTTCGCCTCTTTCTTGTTTCGGGCATAACTTTTAGCCCGTAGCTCCGTTTTCAGCGAGTCTTATATGAAACTTGATTGATTTTCCGTGTAGATTCATAATATCCTATTGTTATCATGTTTTGAAGTGTTCTGCTTGAGTGCTATTTTCCGTGCTCCGTGTGCTCCCTTAGTGCATCCTTCATGCATCCATCATTTTTGTGTGCGCATTGCATCTTGTTGATTCGTGCCTTGTGTGATTGTATTGTTTAGAGCCGGAAGCTGAGACCGAGTACGAGTACGAGCACGAGGTTACCAACGAGGTTGAGCACGAGGACCCTTCTTACGATCTGAACGACAACTCTTCAGGCAAGATGACCGAACCCCGATAACATTACTATCTTTGCCTATTGCTAGTAGTCTCGATCTATAGTTTTGCCTCGATGCCCATGTCTTTCCTGTCAGCCTCCTACTTGTAACCATGACCATGTTTAACCACCCTACCTATGCAAACCGTTGAATGGCTAAGTACGCTTCGCTCAACCCCTCTTATAGCGTTGCTAGTTGCAGGTGAAGTTGAAGATGCTTGCTTCATGTTGAAGATTTGTTGGGTTATATCACACTATATAAATGCTTAAAAATGAAATCATCTATATTTTGGCAAGGGTGGAAGGCTAAGCCTTTTGCTTGGTGATTTGTTCCACTCATGCCGTTAGGAACCGTTTAAACCGGTGTTATGTTCCTTGATTATGCGTTCCTAACACGGTTGGGGTGTATGGGACCCCCTCGATAAACCGCTAAGTGCTAAATCTTTTCCAGCAAGTCCCAACATTGGTACTATTTGCCTAATAACTAAATAAACTAGCATAGGGAGTAATTAACCCTCTTTCTTAATCAACAACCCCGGGCCAGTGCTCCACATGAGTGTTGGTCCGAAACGGGGAGTCTGCGGGGCCGCCTTGGGGAAACCCGAGGTATCTGGCATACACCGGTAGAATCGCCCATCCAGTCGTGTCCTGAGACTAGATACGCGCGGCTACTATCTGGGTGTCGACACGCCGGGAGGATTTGCTGGATTAGCCTTACCTTAGTTCGGAGTATCTTGAGCACGGGATTCCGAGAATACTCGGGTCTTCCCACCTTGGAGTTGCGACTCCGCGGATCGTGGGCTTGTAATGGGCCAAGTTGGAACACCCCTGCAGGGTTATGAACTTTCGAAAGCCGTGCCCGCGGTTATGTGGCAGATGGGAGCTTGTTAATATCCGGTTGTAGAAAACTTGACACATTGTTCTAATACACTACCAGCGTGTGTACCGTGACTGTCAATTTCCGAATAGGGATTCGGGAGTTGAACACGGTGGGGTTATGTTTGAGGTGTTGTAGCTAGGATCACTTCGTGATCATCTCTCGTCCGAGGCTCTTTTCTTCTCGCACTCTTTCACGTAAGCTAGTGCTAGTTGCTGCTGCAGACACTTATTCTTTTCTTCAGCCTTATCCTCTCCCAAGGCTTAAATAGTCTTGTTACCCGGGAACGGGATTGCTGAGTCCTCTGTGGCTCACAGTTACTTCACCACACCATATGCAGGTCCGATGGTGAGCTATCCAGGTGATGGCACCGAGCTAGACTGGGAGTATGACGAGGAGCGTAGTCGATGCTATGTTGGTTATCCTGATGATCAGTAGTGGAGACTTCTACTAGGATTCGATCCGACCTGTGGATTTAAATTATGTTTGGTATCTTGTCATTTGGATTTTACCCTTAGAGGGATGTGATGTTTTATTGGATGATGATTGATACATGTATTGTATTTGTGTGACGTGGCGATTGTAAGCCAACTATTTTATGTTTTCCATCCCCATTTTTTACATGAGTTGTGCAAAGATACCAGACTTGCGATCATTCCAGTATGGGGTTATGTCTCTAAGTCGTGCCTCGACACGTAGGAGATATAGTCCCATCCTGGGCATTACAATACTTGTAGCTATTGTCATGAATTCTTGGCGCCCCATGTTATTGATGATATTTTTCTCATATCTTGTTTTCATGCTTGTCATATGTCATCTGCATTATGTATGTCCATTATTTGCACACATGACATGCTTTCCATTATTACCTCTAGTATGTTGCATCTTTGCACTACTAGCTTGCTTGACTTGATCACTATGATTGCTTGCTAATGTTGCATCACCCATGTTCCACTCTTACTTGCTTTCTTTGGTTGATGACATATATGTTCATGCATTTCACATGATATATCTTGACCATTGTCACTTGCCTCCAATAGTTGCATCTCTCATCACTTCTAGTGAGTGCCACCATGCTATGCTTATTGATATTGGAGACTTGGACACCCTTCTTGTGATGCATACTTGCTTGAATGAGCCCATTGCACTTGGTTGTTCTCGCATCTTATGCCTACATACCATGCACCACACCCTTGTACTTTCTTATGATAAGAATGATGCAAGCACTTGTTGGGTATTTTCCCGCATGAATGTTAGGTTTTGCATTACGGCTAACCTCATTTGTTTTTTCCGAGTGTTTGTCACGTTCTTTCATTTTGAAGGATTCAAAAGGTGGTACCATCACGAGGCATCTTGGGCATGTGAAGGCATACACGTTGCGCGACACCAACACCTTCGAGAACATACATAAGGTGAATTCCTTCTTTGTGAGCCATCCTCACATATGAATATTGGATGGGTCATATTTTCATTGTTGTTTCCTTCTTGTTGTCTACATGATACATCTACGTGATGGAGGACCGACATTGAAGATGGACCCTATGGATACAACACCGGTCTACCACTCTTGCCACGACATTGAGCAATGGTACAACACTACTCATGACAAATTTGCACCTTATACATGGAATGAATTGCATTATGATTGTCTTGTTGCATCGTGTATTCCCATGTCATCCATGATATATGAGCTTGTGCACTTTCTTAGCAAGTTTGTTGTGATATACCTTGATGGCATATTCATACATCGTGATCACATTGCCAAACATCAATTGCATGATAACATACACATATTAAGCATCACTTGCCATGTTCATGCTCTTGATAAAACGTCCCGTTATGACATCATTTTGCACAATGGTTGCATTGATCACTCTCACAACACCTTTGTGTGCACCACGAATGAATTTGCTCCCATGAATGCTTTACATATCATTCTACATATTTTGGATAAGCATCTTGTGCCTTGTCTTGCACAATCCTCTCGGTCAGACTTACGCTTACTTGATGGACACCTTGCATGTGCTAACATTTGTATTTCCGAGTGTCGTTTGTGTTTGCTCTTCTTGCATGTATACCACTCCGGAGACACCTTGGAGTACTTGGATTGCGCCATGTCTTCAACTTCATCCAACTACAAGTCCGCCCACGACCACCGTTTCAATGGTGATGAGGTTTTCGATCCGACGTCGGATCTTTCCCAAGGGGGGGGGGGAGATGATGCAGAGCATCCTATGATCATCCTCGTGTACACTACGACTACTCCCCATGCCCCAAGAGGACATAAGATGAGACCTCAAGCATACGCCAATGGACACAAGGTGAACTCCCTCCTCTCTGAACCTTCACTTTCCACATGTGAGACATGGCTACTACCTCAAACATATGTGCTATGCATGACGAAGAACCAAGAGGAAGACCATGGAGCAACTAAGGAGCAAGTACGATCAAAGGAGAGAAGCATGCGCGAAGATGGATAAGAAGAAGGGCAAGACAGAAGATGCCCGGATGATCTGGACCGTCGTCCGGATGATCCAAATCTAGCCCGGACGATCCGGACCCCGACCCGGATGATCCGGGTAATGTGCCCAAAGACACCCGAAGCCTGCTCGATGAAGCCGGATCATCCGGACCCCCGATGCCCAGATCATCCGGACCCCCGATTACCAGATCATCCGGGACCCCATCCGGATCATCCGGACCATGCTTGCACGCATGACTTGGGCTGAGGCCCGTGTACCCCTTCGCCCCTCACTTACCCCTTTGTGGCTTAGACTATATATACTCCTTCGCCTCCTCCATTTTAGGGTTAGCTTTGTGTTAGCTCATTTAGACTAGAGCATTGCTCATCCATAGCGGCTCTACTCCACGAGAGACCGCGACCTCTACGGAGAAGATCCACACCGGATTAAACACCCCTCACGAGGCTGACCCCCCATGGGCTCAAGGCCTCCTCACGGAAATGAACTAGTTACCTTGTATCTTTCCTTTGTTGGATTTGGACCGTGTATCTCATTGTGTTGAGGATCTAGCACATTTGTGATCGTTTCTTGTTGATTTGAGTACTTTCTCTCATTTCCCCTCGCGATTTACCCTCGTGATCTTCGTGTTCATCCTCGGGGATTTCTCCAATCGTGAAAGATCGGCCTAGAATCGGGTTAGCCCCGCATCAATTCCACATCAATTTTTTTGTTTTTATCACTTACCTACTCGAGGACGAGCAGGAGTTCAGCTTGGGGATGCTGATACTTCAACAACGTATCTATAATTTGTGATTGTTCCATGTTGTTATATTATCATTCTTGGATGTTTTACAATCATTTTATAGTCATTTTATATCATTTTTTGGTACTAACCTATTGACATAGTGCCAAGTGCCCGTTGCTGTTTTCTGCATGTTTTTTACATCGCAGGAAATCAATATCAAATAGAGACCAAACATCGCGAAAATTTTTTGGAATTTTTTTATGGGGCAAAAGACACCTGATGGGCCAGAGCTGCACCTAGGGGGGTGCCCCGAGGGGGCACGACCCACCATGGTGTGCCAGGCCCCCTGGCGCACCCAGGTGGGTTGTGCCCACCTCGGTGGCTTCCTGCAGCGTCTCTTTGCTCTATAAATACCCCAATATTCCAGAAACCCTAGGGGAGTCGACGAAATATTCATCCAGCCGCCGCAGAGTCCAGAACCACCAGATCCAATCTATACACCATCTCGGATGGGGTTCACCACCTCCATTGGTGCCTCTCTGATGATGCATGAGTTGTTCTTTGTAGACCTACGGGGTCCATAGTTAGTAGCTATATGGCTTCACCTCTCTCTTTTGATTATCAATACAATGGTCTCTTGGAGATCCATATGATGTAACTCATTTTGTGGTGTGTCTGTTGGGATCTGATGAACTTTGAGTTTATGATCAGATCTATCTTTTTATATCTATGAAAGTATTTGAGTTTCTTTGATATCTTTTATGCATGATTGCTTATAGCCTCGTATTTCTTCTCCGATATTTGGGTTTTATCAAGACAACTTGATCTATTTATCTTGCAATGGGAAGAGGTGCTTTGTAGTTGGTTCGATCTTACGGTGCTTGATCCCAGTGACAGAAAGGGAACCGACATGTATGTATCGTTGCTACTAAGGCTAAAACGACGAGATCCATATCTAACGCCATAGATAAACGGATCTTGCCTACATCATGTCATCATTCTTAATGCATTACTCCGTTTTCCATGAACTTAATACACTAGATGCATGCTGGATAGCGGTCGATGTGTAGAGTAATAGTAGTAGATGCAGGCAGGAGTCGGTCTACTAATCTTGGACGTGATGCCTATATAATGATCATTGCCTGGATATCATCATAATTATTTGAAGTTCTATCAAATTCCCAACAGTAATTTGTTACCCACCGTTTGCTATTTTCTCGAGAGAACCCACTAGTGAAACCTACGGCCCCCGGGTCTTCTTTCTCATATATTTGCCTTTGCGATCTACTTTTTCCTTGCATTTATTTTCAGATCTATTAAACCAAAAATACAAAAATACCTTGCTGCAATTTATTCTTATTTATTTTATTTGGCGTTCGATCTATAAATTTACTACAAATTCCTCACATTCATTTTTCCTATCTTGAGGCGCCGTAGCCCGAAAGGGATTGACAACCCCTTTAACATGTCGGGTTGCGAGAAGTTGTTATTTGTGTGCAGGTGTTGTTTATGTTGTGTTGCTTGCATCTCCTACTAGTTCGATAACCTTCGTTTCACATCTGAGGGAAATACCTACCGCCGCAGTGCTGCATTATCCCTTCCTCTTTGGGGAAATACCGACGTAGCTTTAAGCGACATCAATGGGCATGATATTTATTTCTGTGATGAAGCTGCTAGAATTGCCAAACCCGATACTAAAGACAAACATAGACCTATTGTTGGCATGCTTGTTATTTCTGTTAAAATATGAGATCATTGTTATCATGGCTTATGTGATGTGGGTGGTAGTGTGAGTGCAATTCCTTTCACTTTATATGACGAAATTATGAACAAAATTGCACCTACTGAGTTAGAAGAAATTGATGTTACTATCAAGCTTGCTAATAGAGATACTATATCACCAACTGGGATTGTTAGAGATCTCGAAGTCTTGTGTGGGAAAATAAAATATCCTACTGATTTTCTTGTTCTTGGTTCCCCACAAGATGATTTTTGTCCCATTATATTTGGTAGACCTTTCTTGAACATTGTTAATGCTAGAATAGATTGCGAGAAATATATTATTACTGCTGGTCTAGGGGATATGTCTCATGATTTTAATTTCTCTAAATTCCGTAGACAACCCCGTGATAAATAATTGCCTAGTAAGGATGAAATTATTGGTCTTGCTCTATTGCCATACCTCCTAATGAACCTTTAGAACAATATTTTCTAGACCATGAGAATGATATGTTTATGAACGAAAGAAGCGAAATAGATGAAATATTCTTTAAACAAGGACCTATTCTGAAGAACAATTTGCCTATTGAAATCCTTGGGGATCCTCCTCCACCTAAGGGTGTTCCCGTGTTTGAGCTTAAACTATTACCTGATACTTTGAAATATGCTTATCTTGATGAAAAGAAGATATATCTTGTTATTATTAGTGCTAACCTTTTAGAGCATGAAGAAAAGAGATTATTGAAAACTCTGAAGAAGCACCGTGCTGCTATTGGATATACTCTTGATGATCTTAAGGGCATTAGTCCCACTTTATGCCAACACAAAATTAAGCTGGAACCTGACACTAAACCAGTTGTTGATCACCAACGACGATTAAATCTGAAGATGAAAGAGGTGGTAAGCAATGAAATACTAAAGCTTCTAGAGGTAGGTATTATTCACCTGATTGCTGATAGTCAGTGGGTAAGTCATGTTCATTGTGTCCCCAAGAAGGGAGGCATTACTGTTGTTCCTAATGATAAAGATGAATTGATCCTGCAAAGAATTGTTACAGGTTATAGAATGGTAATTGATTTTCATAAATTGAATAAAGCTACTAAGAAAGATCATTACCCTCTACCTTTTATTGATCAAATGCTAGAAAGACTATCCAGACATACACATTTTTTCTTTCTAGATGGTTATTCTGGTTTCTCTCAAATACCTGTGTCAAAAGAGGATCAAGAAAAGACAACTTTTACTTGCCCTTTAGGCACCTTTGCTTATAGACATATGCCTTTTGGTTTATGCAATGCACCTGCTACCTTTCAAATATGTATGAGTGCTATATTCTCTGACTTCTGTGAAAAGATTGTCAAGGTTTTCATGGATGATTTTTCTGTTTACGGGACTTCTTTTGATGATTGCTTAAGCATCCTTGATCGAGTTTTGCAGAGATGCGAAGAAACTAATCTTGTGTTGAATTGGGAGAAGTGCCACTATATGGTTAATAAAGGCATTATTTTCGGGCATAAGATTTCTGAAAGAGTTATTGAAGTTGATAAAGCTATAGTGGATGCTATTAAAACGATGATGTGTCTGAAAGATATCAAAGGTATTAGAAGTTTTCTTGGTCATGATGGTTTCTATAGGAGGTTCGATGATGATTCTAGGCCTCTCACTAATCTCTTGCAAAAAGATGCCCCTTTTGTTTTTGATGATGATTGTGTAGGAGCATTTGAAATACTTAAGAAAGCCTACTGCACTTATTGTTCAACCACCTGATTTGAATTTACTCTTTGAAATTATGTGTGATGCGAGTGATTATGATGTAGGTGCTGTTCTAGGACAAAGAGTTGATAAAAAATTGAATGGTATTCATTATGCTAGTAAAACTCTAGACAGTGCCCAAAGAAATTATGCTACAACTAAAAAATAATTTTTAGCAGTTGTTTTTGCTTGCGATAAGTTCAGATCTTATATTATTGATTCTAAAGTAACTGTCCACACCGATCATGCTGCTATTAAATATCTTATGGAAAATAAAGATGCTAAACCTAGACTTATTAGATTTGTTCTCTTGCTACAATAATTTGATTTGCATATTATTGATGGAAAGGGAGATGAGAACCCCGTTGCAGATAACTTGTCTAGGTTAGAAAATGTTCTTGATGACCCACTACCTATTGATGATAGCTTTCCTGATGAACAATTAGTTGTCATAAATGCTTCTCGTAATGCTACCTGGTATGCTGATTATGCTAACTATATTGTTGCTAAATTTATACCACCTAGCTTCACATACCAGCAAAAAAAAAGTTTTTCTATGATTTAAGACATTACTTTTGGGATGACCCACACCTTTATAAAGAAGGAGTAGATGGTGTTATTAGATGTTGTGTACCTGAGCATGAATAGGAATAGATCCTACGCAAGTGTCACTCTGAGGCCTATGGAGGACACCATGCTGGAGATAGAACTGCAAATAAGGTATTACAATCTGGTTCTTATTGGCCTACTCTCTTCAAAGATGCTCGTAATTTTGTCTTGTCTTGTGATGAATGTCAAAGAATTGGTAATATTAGTAGACGTCAGGAAATTCCTATGAACTCTTCACTTGTTATTGAACCATTTGATGTTTGGGGCTTAGATTATATGGGACCTTTTCCATCCTCTAATGGGTATACACATATTTTAGTTGCTGTTGATTATGTTAATAAGTGGGTAGAAGCTATTCCAACTAGTAGTGCTGATCATAACATTTCTATTAAGATGCTTAAATAAGTTATTTTTTCCGAGGTTTCGAGTCCCTAGATATTTAATGACTGATGGTGGTTCATATTTTATTCATGTTGCTTTCCGTAAGATGCTTGCTAACTATGATGTTAACTATAGAATTGCATCTCCGTATCATCCTCAGTCTAGTGGTCAACTAGAATTGAGCAATAGCGAGATTAAATAGATCTTGCAAAAGACTGTTCATAGATCTAGAAAAAATTGGTCTAAGAAACTTGATGATGCATTATGAGCTTATAGAACTGCTTATAAAAACCCTATGGGTATGTCTCCGTATAAAATTGTTTATGGAAAAGCATCTCACTTACCTCTTGAATTAGAACATAAGGCATATTGGGCTATTAAAGAACTCAATTATGACATCAAACTTGCCGGTGAGAAGAGGTTATTTGACATTAGCTCACTCGATGAATGGAGAACTCAAGCCTATGAGAATGCCAAGTTATTTAAAGAAAAAATTAAAAGATGGCATGCTAAAAGGATACAAAAATGGGAATTTAACGTAGGTGATCATGTTTTGCTATACAATTCTCGTTTAAGATTTTTTGCAGGAAAACTTCTCTCTAAATGGGAAGGCCCTTACACTATCGAGGAGGTCTATCGCTCCGGTTCCATCAAAATCAACAACGCTGAAGGCACAAATCCGAGGTGGTAAACGGTCAAAGAATCAAACACTATATCTCAGGTACTCCCATAAATGTTTGGACCAATATAATCGACACCGTGACACCGGAGGAGTACATAAGGGACACTTTCCAGAACGTTTCAGACTCTGAAAAGGAATAGGTATGTGGTACGATAAGTAAACAGACCCCAAAACATTCCAAACAGCAATTTTTCTCCATTTTGGAACATTTAAAAAATTAGGAAAATTAAAACTAGTCCGAAAGAGACACGGGGCAGCCACAAGGGTGGAGGGTGTGCCCGCTACCTTGTGGTCAACCCGTGTGCCTCTCGGACTCCGTTTTTTGCACAATACTTCTTTCTGTCGGTAAAAAATCATTATACCCCAGTACCACGACAGTATCCTCTATTTTCATTTTTGAGTTGTTTCTGTAGCAGATTTAAAGCAATATGTTGTACTAAGATTCGGAGGAGAGAGCTATGTAGCTGATTATATCGTAGACCCCAAGGTATATGGGGATTTGGAGCATTACGGTTGGACCACGGAGGAAGAAAAGGACTATGATCCAAAAGGAAAGGAAGAGACAAGTTCCGATGAAGAAGAAGCTCCACTACCCCAACCGGGGGGCTATGCACGTGGAGTTCAAAAAGTCAAGTCTTCCTAATAAAGCAAATAAATCAAAGATCGATTTTATTCCTTTTAGTCTTCTGCAGGAGAACAAGCAAGAATTATGTAGGAGGGTATTAACACTGGAACAGGAGATCGCTGAGCTGAAGGAGGAAAATTCCATCCTTAAGCGAAAGATGAGGGAAAAAGATAAACCTGCTACATCAACAACTCCATCAACACCACCTCCGAAGAAAGAAACATAAACACATGGGTATGGGCACTCCCCTTGGCAACTGCCAAGCTTGGGGGAGGTGCCCTGCTATCGTATCACCATCACACCTTTATCTTTACCGCTTTTCTTAGTTTGATCCTTTTTGTTATATCTTGATCTATTAGAATAAAGTTCGTTAGTATGATTTAGCTTTGAAGTTTTGCTTTGATCTCTATCTACGTAATCGAGTCCTTGAGATATATAATAAAGAATAGTTTTGAGTGAGGGCTTTGCTATGTTGCTATGATCTTAAGGGAATAAAAAATAATAATAAAAGGTCATATGTTTATCTTATGTGAAGTAATGACTTCATCACATATAAACAGTATGATGATTAAAAGTTGTTGAGTGTTGACAAACATAGTTTGGGTCATTGTTGAAATTAATAGGAAGTAATAAAGAAAGAGAGGTTTCACATATAAATATACTATCTTGGACATGTTTTATGATTGTGAGCACTCATTAAAATATGACATGCTAAAAAGTTGAAGTTGGACAAGGAAAACAACATAATGGGTTATGTCTTCTTACATCCTAACATAAGTTATAATGTTATAGATCCTCCAACATGTTGATCTTGCCATTCCCTCTCATGCTAGCCAAAATTCCTTTTGCACCGAGTAGAGATACTACTAGTGCTTCCAAACATCCCTTAAACCAGTTTTGCCATGAGAGTCGACCATACCTACCTATGGATTGAGTAAGATCCTTCAAGTAAGTTGTCATGGGTGCAAGCAATAAAAATTGCTCTCTAAATATCTATGATCTATTAATGCGAAGAAAATAAGCTTTATACGAGCTTGTGATATGGAAGAAATAAAAGCAACAAACTGTATAATAAAGGTCCATTATCACAAGTGGCAATATAAAATGACGTTCTTTTGCATTAAGATTTTGTGCATCTAACCATGAAAGCGCATGACAACCTCTGCTTCCATCTACGAAGGGCCTATCTTTTATTTTTCATCTCATATCCTTATACAAGAGTCATGGTGATCATCACCTTTCCTTTTTACTTTTATCCTTTGACAAGCACAATATGCCGGAGCTAGATCTAGATATACACCCACGCGGGTGTAGATAGCCATGAACCATTATTGTTGACATTACCCTTGAGGTAAATCGTTGGGAGGCGAAACTATAAGCCCCTATCTTTCTCTGTGTCCGGTTGGAACTTTGAACTCATTAGTATCGTGTGAGTGTTAGTAATTATGAAAGATTAAATGATAGTTGAGTATGTGGACTTGCTGAAAAGCTCTTATATTTGACTATTTCTGATGTATGATAAATTGCAATTGCTTCAATGACTGAGACTATAGTTTGTCGGCTATCGATGAAGTTTATGATTCATACTTTACCTTGTGAATGAATTGTTACTTTATCATAAGAACTTATATGAAAAATTATGTTGTTGTCCTAAAGATGATCATGATGCCCTCATGTCCGTATTTTATTTTTATCGACACCTCTATCTCTAAACATGTGGACATATTTTTCGATATCGGCTTTTTGCTTGAGGACAAGCGAGATCTAAGCTTGGGGGAGTTGATACGTCCATTTTGCATCATGCTTTTATATTGATATTTATTGAATTATGGGATGTTATTACACATTATATGACAATACTTATGCCTTTTCTCTCTTATTTTACAAGGTTTACATGAAGAGGGAGAATGCAGGCAGCTGCAATTCTGGACTAGAAAAGGAGCAAATCTGAGATACCTATTCGGCACAACTCCAAAAGTCTTGAAACTTCACAGAGAATATTTTTGAATATATAAAAAATATTGGGCGAAAGAAGCACCATAGGGGGGCTACCAGCCAGCCACGAGGGTGGGGGCGCGCCCCCCTATCTTGTGGCCCCCCTAGAAGGCCTCCGACTGCCATCTTCTGCTATATGACGTGTTTTGACCTGGAAAAAAAATCATAAGGTGGTTTTTGGGAGAAAGCACCGTCGTCTCGAGGTGGAACCTGGGCGAAACAAATCAAGAGCTCCGGTACGGGTGTTCTGCGGGGGATACTTCCCTCCGGGAGGGGGAAATCAAAGCCATCGTCATCACCAACGATCCTCATCTCGAGAGGGGGTCAATCTCCATCAACATCTTCACCAGCACCATCTCCTCTCAAACCCTAGTTCATCTCTTGTATCTGATCTTTGTCTCAAAATCTCATATTGGTACCTATGGGCTGCTAGTAGTGTTGATTACTCCTTGTAGTTGACGCTAGTTAGTTTATTCGGTGGAAGATCATATGTTCGGATCCTTAATGCTATTCAATACACCTCTGATCATTAACATGGATATGTTTTGTGAGTAGTTACTTTTGTTCCTGATGACATGGGAGAAGTCTTGTTATAAGTAATCATGTGAATTTGGTATTCGTTCGATATTTTGATGAGATGTATGTTGTCTTTCCTCTAGTGGTGTTATGTGAACGTCGACTACATGACACTTCACCATTATTTGGGCCTAGGGGCAGGCATTGGGAAGTAATAACTAGATGATGGGTTCCTAGAGTGACAAAAGCTGAAACCCTAGTTTATGCATTGCTTCGTAAGGGGCTGATTTGGTTCCCTATGTTTCATGCTATGGTTAGATTTATCTTAATACTTTTTTCGTAGTTGAGGATGCTTGCGAGAGTGGTTAATCATAAGTGGGAGGCTTCTCCGAGGAAGGACAGCACCCAAGCACCGGTCCACCCACAAGTCAAATTATCAAAGTACCGAACGTGAATCATATGAGCATGATGAAAACTAGCTTGACAATAATTCCCATGTGTCCTCGTGAACACTTTGCTTTATATAAAAGTACATCCAGGCTTTTTCTTTGCTACAAAAAGGATTTGGCCACCTTGCTGCACCTTGTTTACTTTTGTTACTTGTTACCCATTACAAATTATACTATCACACAACTATCTGTTACCGATAATTTCAGTGCTTGCAGAGAAAACTTTGCTGAAAACCGCTTGCCATTTCCTTCTGCTCCTCGTTGGGTTCGACACTCTTACTTATTGAAAGGACTACGATAGATCCCCTATACTTGTGGGTCATCAGGTCTCGTCACAAGGTTGTCGTCGCCCATATGTGCGTACGCAACCACGTCCTCATCTTCCACAACTGCGTGGCCACAAGGCCTTGCGAGCGTTTTGCCAGGTTTGTCAACAGCCCCCACTACATGTTCACAATGGTGGACATCACCAACGATGTCAAGGTGCTCAAGAATTCGGCATCGCCTGCCAGAATCTAGTCGACATCCAGGGCCAATACAAGATCTGGAGCGGCAAAGAGCATGAGAAGGACTCAAATGTTCACCTCGTCGAGGCCATCATCGACCCCTAGTATCACTACTGGAATCTGGGAATTTGCCATCAGCCAGCTCTTTGCTATCTGCCAGCTGATGGCAAATAACGTCTTTGCAATCGGCTTATAAAAGATAGATGGCAAAGACTAATAGACGGAAAAGAACATGGTTGCCATCTGCTAGTGGATGGCAAATAATCTTTGCCATCTGCCAGTAGATGGCAAAGAGGTTGGCAAATCCTTTGGCCGTCAAGAGTGTAACGGCGTGCTAGATTCCAGTAGTATATAGAGTGTTGGGGAATGTAGTATTTCAAAAAAAATCCTACGATCATGCAAGATATATCTAGGAGAAGCATAGCAACGAGCGGGGAGAGTGTGTTCACGTACCCTCGTAGACCGAAAGTGGTAGCATTTAGTAATGCGGTTGATGTAGTCGAACGTCTTCGTGATCCAACCAATCCAAGCACCGAACGTACGACACATCCACGTTCAGCACACTATCAGATCGATGACGTCCCTCGAGCTCTTGATCCAGTTTAGGACGAGAGAGAGTTTTGTTAGGACAATGACGTGGTGACGGTGATGATGAAGTTACCTGTGCAGGGCTTCGCCTAAGCACTACAACAATATGACCGAGGTGTGTTACTATGGAGGGGAGCACCGCATACGGCTAAAACAATTGTCAACTTGTGTGTTCTAGGGTGTCCCATACCCTCGTATATAAAGGAGAAAGGGGGAGGTCGGCCGGCCCTCATAGGGCACGCCCCAAGTAGGATTCCTACTAGGAATCCTATTCCTAGTAGGTTTCCAACAAGGAGAAGAGAGGGGGAAGGAAGGAGAGGGAGAGAGGGAGACAGAAAGAGGGGGGCGCCGCTGTCGGTGTCAAAACCGACGGATCTTGGGTAGGGGGTCCCGAACAATGCGTCTGAGGATCGATGGTAACACGAGGCTGGGGACACGATGTTTACCCAGGTTCAGACCCTCTCGATCGAGGTAAAACCCTACTTCCTGCTATATTAATATGGATGAATATGAATACAAGAGTTGATCTACCTCGAGATCGTAATGGGTAAACCCTAAGTCTAGCCTATGAGCATTTGAGATTCTCCGTTAGTCTCTACGGACTAAACCCTCTAGTTTATATACACACTGGAGGGGCCTAGGGTTTGTACATACCATCTTGCAGAGGAAGGAAAGATTACACCCAAACCTAAAACATGCCTTTACATGAATACAGGAGTCCTATCCGGATACGAGAGATGATCTTTGACTATGATCTTCACGGCCCACCAGTCCGGCCCACCAAGAGTTATATGGCCTCCCGAGGGCCCCTTTATCCAGGACTCCCTCAATAGCCCCTGAACCTGACTTCGATGACGACGAGTTCGGCTACAGTGTTGTTTTCAGCATTTGTGGGGACCCCGACTTAAGAGTCGAGATCACCGAATGCACGTGTACGGTGATCCCAGAGATCAATGCTCACTGAACACACAGAAGCTGAATAACAAGAGTCTTACATCCATACATACCGTCTTACACAAATTATGACCATTATGGCCAAGTCTTACATAGATAAAGCCTCAAGGGCTGAATAGCAAATAAACTCGAATAGCGGAAGTCTTCGCGGATAAGTAGAACCATAAATCTAATCCATAATTTCACCCACACACAAGATCTTTCTTGGCACACCACTTCTTCCTCAAGTGATGACCTAGCTCAACATCACCCTCGGGCATTAGGGGCACCCGATGGGGTTTTCGAAAAGATTGCAACCACGAAGGATTCATGGCACACATGCATCACTAAGCATCACTACTAATCATTTGTCATTGCATCTAAGCACAGGGTAAGGATCCTGAGTAGGGTATGCATCATGTGGTGGCTTTTAACTAGTTCACCACGATCACTCTTATCATCATGCATTCGGAAATAAAAGGATTCCGAGGAACACAAGGGTATCATGGTCAAGGGCTGCTTGCCTGGATTGGGTTGGTCTTCAAGGTCTTCAGACGCATTGTGTTGCCATATGGGGTCCCTCAAAGAACCAACTTGTGGGAGGATCGTTTGCCTTCACGATCACTTCCACATGGTACTCCACCTCAGTGTCATTAAACCAATGCTCACGGTAGGTGAGGATGGGTGCTCGGTGGAACTGGCACTCCTAGAGGCTATCCTCGAGAAGCAAGGGGAACCCAGTGGTCAGGTGCTCTTCGGGTATAGCTACCAGCTCTGTGGGGACCCCTACTTAAGAGTCGAGATCACCGAATGCACGCGTACAGTGATCCCAGAGATCAATGCTCACTGAACACACAGAAGCTGAATAACAAGAGTTTTACATCCATACATACCGTCTTACACAAATTATGACCATTATGGCCAAGTCTTACATAGATAAAGCCTCAAGGGCTGAATAGCAAATAAACTCAAATAGCGGAAGTCCTCGCAGATAAGTAGAACCCATGCCATCTGCCTTAACCCTACAGGCATTCTAACTGGGAAAGCGTCCTAGTTCGCATGTTCGTCTCCATAGAATTCTTCTTCAAATTCCTGCTCCTCCATGCCTGGCCAATTAAATAACCAGTGGCAAGCCAATGAGTACTTTGAATGTACTCGCAAGCAACCCATGATTTGGTTCAAGGTAATAATGCAATTGTACAACAATGAGCAACCTAGCTACAAGCGAGATTAAATATCCTACCATCATGTACATGCATCAATAAATTTGGGTAACCTCGAAGACAGGTTACAGATATCAACATGAATAGAGTTTGATTCAAAGAGTCAAGCCACCACCTTAACTCAACCCACACTCATACTTTCACCGAGATTGTAAAATTTTGGACATAGTTTAAGTAGCACCACCCAACTGTCCATGACCGTGGACACGGCTATTCGAATAGTTTTACACTCTGCAGAGGTTGCGCACTTTACCCACAAGATCCGGGAAGCTTTCGTGTCACCCACGATCCCGCAGTACCTCAAGTACTCGGGGGAAGCACCCGGTCATTACCTTTCCCTAGACGATACTAACAGAGGGTCCACTCGTTGGTGCACAACCCTCGTGTACAAACGGTAAATCATGGGACTTGCCCTTTTTACCATGTCACGCATACACGAAGGGACCAACGGTGTGTCCGGTGCCCTGTGAAAACAGTCATGGTCGCCTATCCAAGCACGACCTCGTCTCGGGAGAGACCTCAAGTCTTCCCCGTCACTAGTAATGTGGGCACCATGCTAGTATGAGCCTAAGTAATCAATAATGCCCCGTCCCATAAGGGGTAGAGTAGTTGCACATGTTTGGTTGGGATGGTAGTCACACATAAATCTAATCCATCATTTCACCCACACACAAGATCTTTCTTGGCACACCACTTCTTCCTCAAGTGATGACCTAACTCAACATCACCCTCGGCCATTAGGGGCACCCGATGGGGTTTTCGAAAAGTTTGCAACCACGAAGGATTCATGGCACACATGCATCACTAAGCATCACTACTAATAATTTGTCATTGCATCTAAGCACATGGTAAGGATCATGAGTAGGGTATGCATCATGTGGTGGCTTTTAACTAGTTCACCACCGTCACAATTATCATCATGCATTCGGAAATAAAAGGATTCCGAGGAACACAAGGGTATCATGGTCAAGGGTTGCTTGCCTGGATTTGCTTGGTCTTCAAATCCTTCCCCTCCTTCTTCTTCAGCAACCTCGTCAAACACGGTATCTAACCGTCGCAATAAACAACGGGAAAATATGACCATAATAAAAACAGAAAAACCAAAGTGCTCAGAAAAATGTCAACTTATTTTTATCAAATACTGGAGGGAAAACTAAGATGGCAAAAATTCTTAGTTTGAGATTTGGAGTGACAGAATCGGGTACATGAATTTTTGAACATGGTTTTTAATGTTCAAATATAGGTTTAAATTTGAACAGAACAGAAAGAGTCCATGGATATGGGTGAAAGTGACATCATTAAATAGGTTGGATTTTTACAAGTTTTTAGGAACTGGAATTAATTTATTTGGATAAATATTTAATCTTGTGGAATTATTTGAAAATCCCACAGAAAAGAAAGGGAAAAAGGGTCCTGTGCAACTGGGCCAGAACGGCCACAGTGCAGCAGGCCCAGGGCGAATCAGTCCACCGCACGGGCGCCAGCGCGCGCGCCAGGTTTCAAACCTGATGGGAGGGGCCCGGCGTCAGTGAGAGGAGAGAGAGGCGAGGGCGAGGGGAGGCTGACAGGCGGGGCCCGCCTGTCATCCCTAACCCTCCGGCAGAGGGCCGGTGAGCTCACCGGCGACGATTCGGGGCACGGCAGGGCGAGCTAAGGGCAGGGACGGAATCAGTGAGGTGTCGCCGATCTGGTGGAGGTGGAGTGGGTCGCCGGAGTGGCCTGGTTCGCCGGCGGCGAGGTCACGCGGCGGAGGGTCATCGGGTGAAGGTTGCTCCGGTCGTCTCCTGCAGCTGCAGAGTGGGAAAAGAGGGGGAAAAGGATCAGCGGGACGTCGTGGTGCTAGATCGAGCAAGAGGAGCGGCGGGTAGGGCCTGTACCGAGCGGACGACGGTGAGCCGCCGCGGCGGAGCTTGAGCTTGATCTCGAGCTCGGGCCTGTCTGGAGTGGAGTGAGGGGCGTAGGGAGAAGATTACGTGGGTGAGAGAGCAGTTGGTGAGGCGAGGAGGAGCGCGGGGGGTCCTTTTTATAGGCGAATGGCGAGGTGTCGTGGACCTATGCGCCGGCGGGCTTCTGCCCGTTGCCACAGGGCTTGGGAGGATCTGGGGTGGTGTCTGCGGAGTTGCTGGATGCGGTCCAGGGCCGGGGAGAGGAAGAGAGAGAGCGGGGGAAGCTTCCAGAGCAGCGCGCGTGTGAGGCCGAGGACTGGAGCTTGCGGCCGGCCGGCGCGCGTGCGAGGGCAGCCACAGGAGGGAGGAGGAGGTTGACAGTGCCTGGACGTATTGCGGACGTCGAGGCCCATCGAGTGGCGCGAGGGGGAAGCACGAGGTGGTCGGGGGGCGGCTGATTGGAGCAAGCTACAGTGCGGTTGTGCACTGTAGCGCGCTCTGGAGCACGCCTATTGCATGCCAGGGCATGCCTTTCGCTTGCTGGATGCGGCCACCTTGTCTGGGGGGTCAGGTGAGGAGTAAACAAGTGCGCTATGGTCTTGGATGCCTTGGTTATCCAATGGAAGAGGAGGGAGGTTGAGGGAAGGTGAAAACTGGGCTGTCCAGTAGAGTAAAATGGGGTTTTCACCCCTCAATTATTGAGCTCTGGCCATGGGGAAGTTACTGGAGGTGCAAGGGGACCTGGGGAAGCTGTGGTAGAAATTTGGGCTCAAGGAGAACAGGAGAAGAGGTGAAAATGGTAACTTTGGAAAATCACTAGAAGGTGTTTGATGTGGTTTTGAGCAATCAAATGGTCTCCACTAGCCATGACACTTAACAGGATGGAATGGCATATGGAAATAGGGTGTTTCACCTAGTTTGGGCTTATATGAAGAAACTTGACAATGTAACTTTGGTGAACCCTAGAAATCAACAGAAATGGTTTCACCATGTTTGAGTCAAGCTAATCATCTCCCCTTGATGCAAAGTTTGAAGCCCCAAGTAAAAAGTCAGTAATGTAAAGTTGTTCAAATTTGAATTTGAACAGAAATGATTTTGGGGTACTCTGATCAAGTTACCCTTTTCCAAAGCTT
>LR738713.1:348835340-348845633 GCA_902687465.1 Secale cereale
GGACCTGGGGAAGCTGTGGTAGAAATTTGGGCTCAAGGAGAACAGGAGAAGAGGTGAAAATGGTAACTTTGGAAAATCACCAGAAGGTGTTTGATGTGGTTTTGAGCAATCAAATGGTCTCCACTAGCCATGACACTTAACAGGATGGAATGGCATATGGAAATAGGGTGTTTCACCTAGTTTGGGCTTATATGAAGAAACTTGCCAATGTAACTTTGGTGAACCCTAGAAATCAACAGAAATGGTTTCACCATGTTTGAGTCAAGCTAATCATCTCCCCTTGATGCAAAGTTTGAAGCCCCAAGTAAAAAGTCAGTAATGTAAAGTTGTTCAAATTTGAATTTGAACAGAAATGATTTTGGGGTACTCTGATCAAGTTACCCTTTTCCAAAGCTTGTGCCATTGGGTCTAGATGCATTATTAGACCACTCTAGCATGTGTACCAAGTTTGAGAGGATTTGGACAAGTTTGGCAATGTAAAGTTGCTTAAACTTCAGATATGGACATAATGGTTTTGAGGGGTTTTGATGATGTTTTCTTGCTTCCCAAGGCATGGGGCTTGGCAAGATCATCAAATATGTCATATATGACATGATAGAATTTCCCTGGAATTTTTAGAGAATATTTCCTTTGTAAATATTTCAAAAGCTTGAAATATCCAGAAATGGTTTCTGAGGGATTTGTCCAATATTTTGAACATGACCAAGTGTTGAAACTCTTATATATGGACAATATATGTCATATGAGTCTCCCTGAATTTTGGCAAATATTTTTGAAATAGTTAAATAATTTTTCCCTATTAAAGACCATTTCTGGCCTTAAGAAAAATCCTTTAAATAAAATAGGAAAATAACTTTTAAAATTTATTTTTTTGTGGTTTATGGGAGTCCTATATCTACTAGGTTTCAAATACACTCTTTGAAATATTTTCCTCACCCTAAATCAAGCACTTGCAGTGCAAACCTCAATTCAGGGGTTTTTTGGAAAACTAACTTTTGAAAATACATTTTGGCCAAATTAATTTTATAAGAAAATACTATACTGCTATAAACACTTGGTATGATCATTGGGCAGAAGTTTTGGGTAAGGAGATGAAATCTACAAGAGGGAGTAGTTGACTTTAAAGAGCACTTGCAACACACAGAGAGAAAAACTTGATTCCAAATAAAAGCCAAATGATGCCAAAAAAATTGTTGGTCCAAATTTTCATGCTTTATTGATGCAAATGACATGTTACAAAAGGCAGGGTGTGACAGACCTACCCCCCTTACAAGAATCTCGTCCCCGAGATTCCAAAACTAGGTCTTAAAAGAGATCGGGATACTCGGATCTAAGATAGTCTTCACGTTCCCAGGTTGCTTCTGCCTCCGTGTGGTTGCTCCACTGGACCTTGAAGTACTTAATGGTGCGGCTTCGCGTCCGTCGTTCTGCTTCATCCAGAATGCGAATGGGCTTCTCACGGTAGGTCAAATCAGGCTGAAGATCAATAGCTTGCTGATCAACATCCTTGTAGAGATCAGGCTTGTTCGGAACTTGGAGACATTTCCGAAGTTGTGACACGTGGAATTCGTTGTGCACATCGGATAGCTCAGGTGGTAGTTCCAACTGGTAAGCCACTTCTCCTTGTCGTGCAGTGATCTCAAAGGGTCCAATTAACCTTGGTGCGAGCTTCCCCTTAACGTGGAAACGCTTGGTTCCCTTCAGAGGAGTTACTCGCAGGTACACGTGGTCTCCGACACAGAAACTCATATCTCGGCGATGAGTGTCAGCATAGCTCTTCTTCCTTGACTTGGCTGCCTTCAAACGTTCTCTGACTATCTAGACTTGCTCTTCTGCTTCGCGGAGAATATCTGGTCCAAAGACTAGTCCTTCCCCAGTCTCTAACAAGTTGAGGGGTGTGCGACACTTACGTCCGTACAACACCTCAAATGGTGCCATTTGAAGGCTCGACTAGTAACTGTTGTTATAGGAGAACTCGGCAAAAGGGAGGCAATCTTCCCACTTGGCTCCATATGCCAAGACACAGGCTCGGAGCATGTCTTCGAGAATTTGATTTACTCGCTCTGTCTGACCTCCGGTCTGTGGGTGGAAAGTCGTGCTGAAAGACAACTTGGTTCCCAAGGCTTCTTGGAACTTCTTCCAGAACCTTGAGGTGAACTGGGTTCCTCGATCGGACACAATCTCCTTGGGAACACCATGAAGGCTTACGATTCTGTCAATGTAGAGAGCTGCCAGCCTGTTGCCATCATAGGTAGTCTTGACAGGAATGAAATGGGCTACCTTGGTCAAATGGTCGACTATGACCCAGATGGAGTCATGTCCTTTATTCGACCTTGGTAATCCAGTGATGAAGTCCATTCCGACTTTATCCCACTTCCACTCAGGAACCTTGAGTGGTTGGAGCAATCCAGCGGGTCGCTGATACTCAGCCTTGACCCTTTGGCACACATCACACTTTGCAGCATAGGTTGGAATCTCTATTTTCATCCCGTGCCACCAGAATCTTTCCTTCAAGTCTTGGTACATCTTGGTTCCTCCAGGGTGGATGGAATACGGAGTGTCGTGGGCTTCTTGCAGGATCAGGTTCTTCAGCTCCATCTTGTTTGGTACGCAGATGCGACCTTTGTACCAAACAATCCCGTGCTCGTCCTCGGAGAATCCTGGTGTCGGTGTACTAAAGTAGGGGTACCTTAGTATCCCGACTTGTGCACGGGCAGTAGCAGCGTCCCGTGGCAGGGATCACCACGCGCTCGCCAAGGCCCACTCTAGTTCCTTTTGAGCCATTCAAGAACAAAGTATTCAAGTTAAGAAACAAGACCCCGGCAAGAGGAGCTTGCCGGGAAGGCCGCTCCAGGCTCAAGACCACCCCACTAGCGCGAGACCCTGGAAAGAGGAGCTTGCCAGGAAGACCAAAGAACAGCATTTCAGAAGACTTGCCGTGGCGCATCGCGCGCCCCGGCAAGACCCGGGGAGCGACAAGCTTCCGGGCGCGGCAAGGTAGCGACCGCGGCAAGGTGCTTGCCGCAGCAAGCTTGCACTGTGTGCCTGCGCTCCAGCTCATCTGACCATGCGTCGCCCTAGGGCCCTTCCAGGGGCACGTGGCAGATGGCTGTGCAGCCTGGGGTACACGGTGGCAAGGCATGATGACAAGACCTCCGTCGTGGCGAACGGAGACGCCCGAACGGACGCTTTTTGCACTGTTTGGGGGTGACGGCGACGGGAATTCAATGCCCTTGTCCCCCACCGTCTAGGTTAGGTACAGAGCACTGTACATCCACTGTTACAACTACCACCACTTTTACGTTTTTACCCTCAACTACGTTGCCACCTGTCGGTGACCCCTTTGACCTATAAAAGGAGGCCCATGCACAACGTAGGGGGGGTTCCGAAGTTTGATCACTCCCACGCTCGGTGTAGCTAGCTCTGAGCACTGTAGATCTTCTTGCTCCCGAGCCAAGAACTCAATAACAAAACCAAGGCAGGAGTAGGGTTTTACGCATCCGTGCGGCCCGAACTTGGGTAAACTGCTCGCGTGCGCGCCTCGATCCGCTCTTCGTGCTCCCTCCGCTCCCTTGCCGTATCGAAAAGGGGCTCCGGTCCCATAGGTGTTCGTGGGCGATCAGTTTCCCCGACATCTTTGGCGCGCCAGGTAGGGGGCGTCGAGGTTGTGCGAACCTGATCCGGCGTTCACGCGGGCGTAACCTTCAGCAGCTTCGTCAACTTCATCAACCTCATCGACTACATCAGTATGCCGCCGAAGAAGAAGGCTTCGGAGGTCGGAGGCCCATCCGCGTTGATCCCACCACCACCAGAACCAACGGTTGGTGGGGTAGACACTGGCGGAAGGACGGACGCCGGCGAGGAAACTCACGGCGCCGCCAAGTCCAAGGACAAGACGGACGACCGAGCTCACTCCAAGACCTCGGCGTCCGTGCACGCGCCACGCCCCTCTCAGGAGGTGCCAGAACAGCGACGGCGTGGTACGCAGGGTACCATCCGCTTGCTGGGCCAAGGACAAGTTGGCAGGTCGCGGGACGCTCAAGGCCAACGCGCTGGAACAAGCAAGGCGCGGACGCCGGGATGAGACCCTGCTCCTTCTAACGATGTTAGAAGTCCGAGCATATCTCGCTCCTCGCACCGCTCACCACCGCTCCCCTCCACTCCAGCAGAGGCTCTAGCTAGAGCTCAGCTGCTCCTCGACTTCCCTCCAGCGGCAGACAAGGCCGAAGACTGGAGGGCTACCATTCAAAGCCTCATCACCTTCGCCAACAACGACACGCCGCAACAGCCGGCAACATCACGGCCGCGGCAAGTCAGCCAAGCGAAGGCCGATGGAGACAAGACCGCCGGGGGTGCAACTACCGTGCACTCCCCGCCGCGGAAGCAGAAATCGCCGACTCGCCGGATCAACGTCGACGACGACTCCACGGCGTCGTCGGATCCGCGAGCTCGCCGCGATCAACGCCAAGTCCTCGACGACAGGCGACAAGAAGACGCTCGGACTCGCATCGAGCGTTGAAGAGAAGCACGACGACAGTCCGACCAGCACGCTGGGACCGCTGTCGACATGCACGCGCCCGGTGAACCAGGCGACTTGCCGTACGCGGCAGGTTACCCTGCGTTCAACCGAGAGCTGCGGCAAGTCCAGTGGCCCAGCATGAAGAACTTCAAGCCCGACGTACCCGAGAAGTACGACGGCAAGACCCATCCCTCAGAGTTCCTTAGCATCTACACCATTGCGGTGCAGGCTGCCGGGGGACGGGATGAGAAGATATTAGCAAACTACTTCCTGCTTGTGCTCAAGCCCAATGTCAGATCTTGGCTCATGCACTTGCCGGAGAACTCCATCTCTTCTTGGGCAGACCTGTGCCACCAGTTTGTCGGCGCCTTCACGGGCGGCCACAAGCCTCACAGCCAGGAGAGCGACCTTCACATTCTAGCCCAGAAGGAAGGAGAGTCCCTGCGGAAATACATCCAGAGATTCAGCCACGTCCAGCACAACATCCCGGACGTCCACCCTGCCGCGGTTATTAGCACGTTCCATCAGAACGTGCATAACCGTCGGATGAGGGAGGAGATGGCTATGTGCAAGATACGAGACATCAGTGAGCTTTACGCTCTGGCTGACAAGTGCGCACGCGCTGAAGAGGGGAGGAGACTCCCCGGAGAGGATGTTGGAGCAGGGGGAACAAACAGTGAGGATGCCGCCCCGGCAAGGAAAAACCGGCGGCGGAACAATAAGAAGAAGAAGAAGAACGAAGTACTGGCAGTCGAGCAGTCCGGCAAGGAGGCTGGCGCCAAGAAAGCTCAGGCTGGTAGCTCCGGCAAGGAAGCTGCCCCTGTAGCAGCCGCCGACAAGCAGGACGGCTCCGACAAGCAGTACTGTAAGATCCACCGCACCAAGGGCCACGATCTCCAGAACTGCAAGAGGGTCGAATACCTCGTCGAGCAGCAGAAGGCTGAGTACGAGCGACGCGACAAGGAGAAGGCCCAAGGAGGCGGAGGAGAGTCCGGCAAGAAGCGGCCATTCAATGGCCGGGGAGGACGCCGCGGCAAGGCCAAGCAGAGGCAAGGAGATAGACCTCCCCGCGGTCGCGACAAGGACGAAGACGAAGACGACGACGAGGACAAGGATGACGGAGATAACAGTGAGCAGGAGTTCCAGAAGGCCACAGAAGTTCTGTGCATCGATGGAGGTGCCTCTCTGCATACTTCCCACCGCCAACTCAAACAATGGGTGCGGGAAGTAAATGCATCAGAGCCACCCGTCGAGTCACGCAAGCTGCTAAAGTGGTCCAGCACGCCCATCATCTTCGACATTGAGGATCACCCTGATCGCACAACTGCGGTCGGGTGCTTGCCGATGTTGGTTTCGCCAACCATCCGCAACCTCAAGGTCACCAAGATGCTGGTTGATGGCGGGGCCGGCCTGAACTTGATCTCCTCCGCTGTGATCCGGAAGCTGCAGATCCTCGACAGCGAGCTTGAAGAAACCGGCACGTTCCAAGGGATCAACCCGGGAAGGAGCAAGCCGAAGGGGAAGATCACATTGCCAGTAACCTTTGGCGGAGAGCTAAACTTCAGGACTGAGAGGAACACATTCGACGTCGCCGATATCCCATTGCCATACAATGGGATACTTGGCCGTCCAGCGCTCGCCAAGTTCATGGCAGCCTCTCACTACGCCTACAACATGCTCAAGATGCCAGGGCCGATAAGCGTCATCTCTGTCCCCGGCGACAAGAAGGACGCGGTTATTGGCGCCGACAAGATCTACCGGGACGCAGCAGCCGCGGCAGACAGCAAGACACTTGCCGCTGAAGCTCCGGGGGGGGGGGAAGAACAAGACCAAGTCCGGCAAGAGCTCTGGAGCCCACTCCGGCAAACGCACCTCTTCGGAGTGCTGCGCTGCCGTCGAGGACGCACCATCGAGCTCCACCGGCAAGTGCAAGAAGGGAATGGCTGCTCCACCTGCAACCAAAAAGGTGTCCGCCAAGGAGGACGGCACTGGTGGTACCTTCACCATCAGTGCTACGCTTGATCCTAAATAGGAAAGCGCGCTCGTTGCTTTCCTGTGGGCGAATGTGGACGTGTTTGCATGGCAACCGTCTGACATCCTCGGTGTTCCCAGGAAAGTAATTGAGCACAAGCTTGCCGTTTGTCCTCATGCGCGGCCCGTCAAGCAGAAGGTCAGGAAGCAAGTAGTGGAGCGCCAAGAGTTCATCGCCGAGGAGATCAAGAAGTTGGAAGCAGCAGGCCTTGTTAGAGGTGTACTCCATCCCACATGGCTGGCCAATCCAGTTGTCGTGCGCAAAGCTAATGGGAAGTGGAGACTTTGTATAGACTTCATTGATGTGAATAAAGCTTGTCCCAAGGATCCATTTCCCTTGCCGCGCATTGACCAGATCGTTGACTCCACGGCTGGATGTGAGTTGTTTTCATTTCTTGATGCATACTCCGGGTACCACCAGATATTCATGGCTGAAGAGGATGAAGAGAAGACCGCATTCATTACTCCATGTGGCACTTACTGTTTCATACGTATGCCCTTTGGATTGAAGAATGCGGGTTCAACATTTGCAAGGGTAGTCCACACTGCTTTTGAGCCACAGATACACAGGAATGTAGAAGCTTACATGGATGATATAGTGGTCAAGAGCAAGGACAAAGATACCCTGATTCAAGACCTAGAAGAAACCTTTGCAAACTTGCACAAGATACAACTCAAGCTCAACCCCGAGAAGTGCGTCTTCGGAGTCCCCTCCGGCAAGCTTCTCGGGTTCTTTGTGTCCCAAAGGGGGATTGAAGCTAATCCCGACAAGATCAAAGCCGTCGAGCAGATCGAAGCCCCGAAGCGCGTCAAGGATGTACGGAGACTTGCTGGTTGTGTGGCTGCCCTCAGCAGGTTCATTTCTAAGTCTACAGAACGCGCCCTGCCGTTTTTCAAAATCTTGAAAAAGGCGGGTCCAATGAAATGGACTCCGGAAGCGGAGGCAGCGCTGCAGGACTTGAAAGGATACCTGTCCTCCACTCCAATACTTGTCGCACCTAAGCCACAAGAGAAGTTGCTGCTATACTTAGCAGCGACCAATCAGGTGGTAAGTGGTGCATTGGTAGCGGAAAGGGAGGCAGATGAGGAGGCCACAGCTCCCGCAAGCACATCCAGCGACAAGCAGGGGGCTTCCCCGACAAGCTCTGGCCCCGACAAGGATGAGTCAGCACAGATGCAAGAAGAAGTGCGAAAGAAGATGGTGCAGCGCCCAGTTTATTTTGTCAGTTCCCTCTTGCAGGGGGCTAGGTCAAGATACTCTGGGGTGCAGAAGCTGCTTTTCGGCCTCCTCATGGCCTCGAGAAAACTGCGCCACTACTTCCAAGCACATGAGATAACAGTGGTCACTCGCTTTCCGCTGAAGAGGATATTACAAAATCCAGAAGCAACAGGAAGGATTGTCGAGTGGGCACTGGAGCTATCAAGCTTTGGTCTCAAGTTTGAAAGTACTTCAACTATTCAGAGCAGAGCATTGGCAGAGTTCATAGCAGAATGGACACAAACACCAGACGAAGAAGTTCCAGAGACAAACATCCCCGCCAAAGAAACAAGCAAAGAATGGATAATGTACTTCGATGGTGCCTTCTCGCTGCAAGGCGCCGGTGCTGGTGTGCTGCTTGTCGCACCCACCGGAGAGCACCTCAAGTACGTTGTCCAAATGCACTTTCCCAAGGAGCAAGCAACAAACAATACTGCAGAGTATGAAGGTTTGCTTGCTGGCCTCAGAATTGCAGCAGAACTTGGGATCAAGAAGCTGATTGTGCGGGGAGATTCACAGTTGGTTATCCGACAAGTGAACAAGAGCTACCAGAGCCCATTGATGGAAGCTTACGTAGATGAAGTGAGAAAGCTTGAAGAACACTTTTAAGGCATACAAATGGAGCACGTTCCAAGAGCTCAAAATGACATCGCAGACAGCCTGTCAAAGTGTGCTGCTTTGAAGCTACCTGTGGAACCAGGAACCTTCAAGCTCAAGCTAACTCAGCCATCCGTTACACCATCAATTGGGCAAATCAAGAAGAGAAAGTTGGTCTCCGGCGACTACTTGCCGGCGGATCTTCCTGAAATCGCCGCCAAGGTTCCCAAGATCAACGACCAAGTTGCTGAGGAACAGTCTGCTCCTGCGGACCCTAGGGTTCGTACAGTTGAAACAGGTGTTCCCGGCAAGTCTTGCCCCGACGAGCTTGCCGGGGAACGTTCAACTCCGGCAGAGCAGCAGGTTCTTGCCGTAGAAGCTGACGTTCCCGCAGCAGCACTGATGCCTTTAGTCCTTGTTGTTGAGCCTCAAGCTCCAACCTGGGCACATCAAATTGTCCATTTTCTCCAGACTGGAGAACTTCCCGAAGAGCCAGAAGAGATAGAGAGAATAACCAAGCAATCAAGTATGTACCAGTTCGTCGGCAATGAACTGTACAGAAGAAGACTCAATGGTGTTAGATTGAAATGCATTTCCCGGGAAGATGGACAGAAGCTGTCGGCGGAAATACATGGAGGCATATGTGGCCACCACATTGGCGCAAGAGCACTTGCCGGGAAGGCGTTCCGGCAAGGTTTCTTTTGGCCAGAATCCCTCCAAGATGCAACTGCACAAGTAACCATGTGTGAAGCGTGCCAGTTCCATGCCAAGCAAATACATCAGCCAGCTCAAGCTCTCCAGACGATCCCTTTGTCCTGGCCATTTTCGGGCTAGGGGCTCGATATCCTCGGCCCCTTCCCCCGCGCAGTCGGGGGCTTTGAGTACTTGTACGTTGCTATCGACAAGTTCACAAAGTGGTCGGAAGTGGAACCAGTGAGAAAGGTGACCGCGCAGTCAGCAGTCAAGTTCTTCAGGTCAATTGTTTGCCGTTTCGGAATCCCTAACAGGATCATCACCGACAATGGCACATAGTTCACAAGTCGCACCTTCATGCAGTACGTCCAAGACCTTGGCGCCAAGGTCTGCTTCGCTTCTGTTGCTCACCCAAGGAGCAATGGTCAAGCGGAAAGGGCAAACGCTGAAGTGCTGCGCGGGCTCAAGACAAGAACTTTCGACAGGCTGCACGAGTGCGGAAGAAACTGGATTGAGGAGTTGCCGGCGGCTCTTTGGTCAATCAGAACGACGCCAAATCGAGCCACCGGGCAGACACCCTTTGCTCTTGTCTATGGAGAAGAGGCAGTTCTCCCCACGGAACTCGTATACGGGTCTCCTCGGGTGCTCGCTTACGATGAGCTCGAGTAAGAGCAGCTGCGGCAAGATGATGCACTGCTCCTCGAGGAGAACCGTCTTCAGGCTGCTGTACGAGCTGCTCGATACCAGCAAACTTTGCGCCGCTACCATAGCCGCAAAGTTAGAGCCAGAAGTCTCGAGGAAGGCGACCTTGTTCTTCGGCGCGTTCAGTCCGCCAAGAATTCCAACAAGTTGACGCTGAAGTGGGAAGGCCCTTATCAGGTGAGACAAGTCACAAGGCCCGGCGCTGCCCGCCTTGAGACCGAAGAAGGCTTACCGGTGAGCAACTCCTGGAACATTGAGCATCTTCGCAAGTTTCACCCATGAGGCGCGGTTCCTGTGATCCGCTCCGGCAACCACCTTTTGTACAAGTCTTGCCGCTGTTGCATGTAAACCTTTGTACAAAGACGGGCACAAATCCCGTGCATCAGTAAAACTTTTGTGCTTCGCACGACTTGTCATTTCATGCCTTTCCGTTTTCTTGCATGTGTTATCTGACACTTTGTGCAGCACACACCCCCGATAAGCAATAACAAGC
>LR738713.1:348845643-348894664 GCA_902687465.1 Secale cereale
GCGACCTTGTTCTTCGGCGCGTTCAGTCCGCCAAGAATTCCAACAAGTTGACGCTGAAGTGGGAAGGCCCTTATCAGGTGAGACAAGTCACAAGGCCCGGCGCTGCCCGCCTTGAGACCGAAGAAGGCTTACCGGTGAGCAACTCCTGGAACATTGAGCATCTTCGCAAGTTTCACCCATGAGGCGCGGTTGCTGTGATCCACTCCGGCAACCACCTTTTGTACAAGTCTTGCCGCTGTTGCATGTAAACCTTTGTACAAAGACGGGCACAAATCCCGTGCATCAGTAAAACTTTTGTGCTTCGCACGACTTGTCATTTCATGCCTTTCCGTTTTCTTGCATGTGTTATCTGACACTTTGTGCAGCACACACCCCCGATAAGCAATAACAAGCCGCAAGGCTCCATATCTGTGGTTCCTCCCTTTTTCCTTTTTCTCTCAAGCAGGAGAAGTGTTCCTCGCGCACAAGTTTGCCGGGAGGGAAGGAGACAGTGGAATGGACCAAGTGCTGTTCAAGAAAGGAAAGCCTTGCCGGGAAGCAAACAATCCACGAAAGCTAAGTTGCCAAAGTTTGAGCATTCAAATTTTTTAAAATTCTTAGTTATCTTCCTTGAACGACCACGCTTTGTATGGAAAACCTGTGCGCGGAGGAACCTACCCGTGGCTAGCCGCGCCCTTACTTTGTTTCGAGCACGCTCAACGGCCTAAGTGAGCTGCGACAAGTGTCGCGCCCTTACTTCATTTTCGAGTTCGCTCAACAATCTAAGTGTGATGCGACTAGCTGCGGTAAGGTTTCTTGCCGGCAAGGGCATTACCAGCAGGCTGCTGAAGTTCCGCACTCGGCGCTCGCGGCAAGGGTCCCCTTTGCCGGCAAGTTCCCTGAAAGCGTAGGGTGAGAAGCATACAAATTAAAGGAGTTGAACAAGGAAATGACTCTGCATTAACTACCCAAAATAAAGTTATGTTACAATATGACTTGTCGCTGTTCTAACAAACTACTGTCCATGACTTGATTGGCAGCGACAAGAGAACCAGAAAGAAAACAACCTAGTCTACACGGTCGCCGTCAACCCTCCTGATCTTCCCCACCTTGGCCACGATGTGGGCAACTTGAGCCTTCAACGCCTCCTGGTCAGCGTCGGGCGGCAAGGTCCGGAGGACGTTCTCAAGGTTGATCCCGGGGTTGCGGTAGACGATCTTCGTCAACACTCGCTCCACAGTACCCATGCAAAGCCTGGGCGCCTCGTTCGCCAGCTATGTGGGGAGCCTTTCTCGTAGCTGCGCAAGGGCCGGCGCTACTCCTCTGAAGAACAAGCTCAGCTTGGCGCTGTGGGGGAGGTTCTCGTCGGGGGAGTAAACGAGGTGCTCCGTCCCCAGCGCCACCATCTCCTTGTCAATGTTGGCGGCGGAGGTGACGAGCTCTTCGGTCCACTGCTCCACCGTCTGCTTGAAGTTGTTCTGCGTGAAGGCGGCGCTCTCAAGCAGTGCCCTCTCAGCCCGGAGATCTTCCTTCAGCTTCGTCTCCCTGTTCCGGGCCCCGTCAAGCGATTCCGTGAGTGTGGACAGCTTCAGCTCCAAGTCCGCGATGGAGTCCTTGGCGGCGGTGAGCTCCTGGCCCTTGTCGGAGAGGCGGACTTGCAGCTCCGAGTGGGTGTGGGCGTCTTTCTCCCGCGCCAACGTGAGCGCGGTAACCCTCTCCTCGCTCGTCTTCAAGATCGTCTCCAACTGTGTCACCCTCGCCTCCAAGTCCCTCTTGGCGGTCTCTGCGGCAGCAGTGGCGTCCCTCGCCTCCTGCAGAGCCCCGCCAATGGACTGCTCGCGCGCGGTAAGGTCGTCCTCGTGGCTATCGAGGTCGACCTTCCGCTGCCTGAGCTCTCCCTCCCGCCGAGACAGATCCTCGGCGGCAAGTCGTTGCTGCTCCTCAACCTCGGCCTTCTCGAGGATGAACGCCTGGTGCGCCCCGGCGAGCTCCTCCCGCTCCTCCGCCAAGTTCCGGAGAGCCGCTTGATTGGCGGCGCGGAGCTCCTCGGCGCGCTTCTCCAGATCGACGCCAGCCTTGGCAGCCAGAGCCTCTCGGGACTCCAGCTTGGCCTGCCTGGCGCGGTACAGAGCCAGGAGCCGGCGTAGAAGCTGCTCCTCCTCGGGCTCGTTGCCGCTGCCGGGCGCGTCGACAAGCCTCAGCCCGGCGGAGGCGACGACTTCTCCATCGAAGCTCTCCCCCTCCACGGGCGCCCTTGACGTAGACGCCCACGGGACTTGGATGAAGACCCCGTTGGCGGCCTCCAGATAGACACCCGACTCGATCGCGGCAGCGGGAGGGTCGGCGGCCGGCGCAGCGTCCGGCGCTCCTGCGGCCTCAGGGCCGTCAGTGCGGTCGCCGGTCCCTTCCCCAGCTGCCGCGTCAGCGGTCGCGGCGGTCTCATCGGTGGCTGGCTCACCGGCGCCGGCCATCCCTTCAGCGGTGGTGGCGTCGCCAGCATTGTCGCGCGCATCCTCCTCGGCGATGGCCTCTGTCTCCATCGGCTCCGGGGCGGGCGGATCTGACAGAAGGAAAAGAAGAGAAGAATCGTCAAGCAAATATCCAAAAAGAAGAACTCAAGAGAAGAAAAGTACAAGGGTTACGTGCGCGGGCCTCTTCCTCTGCGGGGTTCCTTGCCGGGGAGTTCTCTCTTGGCGGCGTGGAAGTAGTCCCTGCCGGCGGAGGGCCGCTGGCGCCTTCCCTTGGCGGGGTGCCCACCCTTGTCGGGGAGCTCGCCCTTGGCGGAGTACCCGCCCTTGGCGGAGCACTCTCCCTTGCCGGGGAGCTCCTCCTTGGCGGGGAGGGTGGGGCGAGCGGCTCGTCGGGAGCAGTCTCTTGACGCTCCTGAGGCTGCGGCTCCACATCTGCACAAGTCAACAAGCAAACAAGACATTAGCAAGGACGAGAAGCCCACGCGCGCCCAACAAGCGAAAAAGTAAACAAAAGACTTACGCTGGGGGCTGCGCTGGGGGCTGCCCTGCGGGGCAGCTGGCTGGTCCGGCAAGCTCGTCGCCGGCGCATCCCCTGCCGCTGCGACGGGATCATCCTCGAGGTCGACCACCGGGATCTTGGCCCTTTTCGCCACCCTCTGCGCCAAGGTCCTGAAGGGCAAACATCAAGATCAGAGTCAGGCAAAGAGAATTCAAGACAAGAGCAACAAAAAAATCAAAAGAAATAAGAGTTGCAAGCGCTTACTCTTCCTCCTCCTCGTCGGAACTAAGGACGGAGAAGTCGAAGTCCGCCTCGCGCGTCCCGACGCGAGGAGCTGGAGGGGTAGGCTCCCTCAGGCGCTTGGCGGGCTCCGGAGCCGTGGGCTGAGAAGACCCCGCTCCGGTCGTCGCCGAAGACCGAGGGGCGGAAGGAACGCCGGAACCGGTTTGGGAAGATCCCCCTCCGCCTGCCGCTGAGGCGCGGGGCGCCTCCTTGACGGCCTTGCTCGTCGTGGTGGCACGTGTCGAGCGACGCTGCGGCTGCTGTCGGGGCGCCGGCTGCCTCGCCATGTTTGTGGTCTTGCGGAGGCGCTTCTTTGGCTGTGGCGGAGGACTTGGCGGTGGCGGAGAATTCTCCGAGGATGAGGAGGCGTCGTCGAGGCCCAAAGACCCGCCTGAGTCTTCTGAAGGGTCGCCCGAGTCGTCGCCCGATTCGGCGTCCTCCTCGGCGGGCTCACTTGACTCTGTGCCCTGCCCGGCAGCCTCGCTCGTCCCGGCAGGCTGCCCTGCAGGCCTCAGCAGTTTGAGGATCTCCTCCTCCTCGGCCCGGCTCACCGCGTCCGCTGCGTCCGCCTCGTCCAAGGAGTACCCGAACTCGCCCGCGGCCTCAGCTACGGCTGCCTCCTCCATCCTGGTGGCGATATACGCCAAATCCCGGTCGGTGGTGTCGCGGGTGAGACCCTTCTTCTCATCAGAATTGATCGGCAGCTCAACCAAGTTGTCGAAGAAAGCTTGTGCAGTCTCGTCAGAAGGCGCCAGCCAAGTGGGATCAACCCCGTGGGAGTCGCACAGCGGCATTGCCGCGCGGATGGCACTAAGGGAAGAGTTGTTACATAATGGAACTACTCCCTGCGACGGGGTAAACCACTCCGGGTGCTTGGGGTCATGCTTGAATAGCTCCCGGACCATCCCCTTGAGCTCCAGGACAATAAAGTTGTAGTTGAGGCCGGGGCGTAGCCTCATGCAGTCATCCGCATTGCCAAATTCCCAAACAGACCGCTTCCTCTCCTGCAAGGGGGCGATGCGCCGGCGAAGGAAATCTGCCCCGACCTCACCTACAGTAAGATTGGCTTGCCGGAGGCGGAGGATCCTAGTGAGGGCAACCTTCAGCTTCTCGTCCTCTGGGGCCAGGTCACTCCAATCCTTGCCGCGCACTATTGCAGCTCGGCGCAGGGAGGTAAATTGCTCAGGTTCATCTTCCATAACCCAGCACCAATCAGCCCTCCACTCCTCCCACTTGCCGCAGAGCCCTCCAATCAAGTACGCCTCTTTCTTGTTGAGCCTAAAGATCCAAGAGATTCCACCAGACAGATGGGATCCAGACTCTACTCTAGGTGTGAAGAAATGGCGGAAGAGAGCTACGTTGGGGGCGACTCCGACAAAGTTTTCGCACAGATGTGCGAAAACGGCCAAGGTTAAGACTGCGTTTGGGGTGAAATCTAGAAGGTGGAATCCATACGTGTTCATAACGTCGCAGAAGAACTCAGAGTACGGAGGGCAGAGGCCGCAATGGAAGAACAGAGCAAAATAAGGGTAACCTCCCGGGAACATGTCGCAGGCTTCAGCGGGGAGGACCCTGGTGCGCGGGTGAGCCTTCGTCTCCCTCGACCAGAACAAGTAGTACTTGTCCTTCAGCTCCCTCGCGCCAAGCCTCTGCGGGAAGACCACCATCTTCTTCCGCATTGCTGCTAGCTTCGCCGCCCGCTCGGACTTCGCGCTTTTCGCCTTCTCGCTCTTCGGGGCCATGGCGGGGACGGCGAGTGGGGTCGGCGGTGCTGGGGAAGCCGGCGGCGGCGTAAGAGGGGTGGAGCTCGGCTCTCTTTTCGACATTTGAGGAGGAGAAGAACGGCGGGGGTTTCTGGAGGTTGAAGACGCAATGAAACAATGGGGGAAACTGTCCCTGTTTCCTCTGCTTTTATGGGGGAGCGGGGGACGTTCCGCATTTTCCCATTAAAGAAACATGCCATGATCTCTCCCACGACGCCGCAATCGACGCGTGCCGTTAGGGAGGGATGCGGCGAATACAGAGTGGGATACGGCGCGCCGTTGGCCGCGCGTGCCCGTGCACTGTTTTGGGCCAGGCCCAACAACGCTCGGCACCGTGTGTGGCCCAGGCCCGGGGGCTCCTGTCGGTGTACTAAAGTAGGGGTACCTTAGTATCCCGACTTGTGCACGGGCAGTAGCAGCGTCCCGTGGCAGGGCTCACCACGCGCTCGCCAAGGCCCACTCTAGTTCCTTTTGAGCCATTCAAGAACAAAGTATTCAAGTTAGGAAACAAGACCCCAGCAAGAGGAGCTTGCCGGGAAGGCCGCTCCAGGCTCAGGACCACCCCTCTAGCGCAAGACCCTGGCAAGAGGAGCTTGCCAGGAATACCGAAGAACAGCATTTCAGAAGACTTGCCGTGGCGCATCGCACGCCCCGGCAAGACCCGGGGAGCGACAAGCTTCCGGGCGCGGCAAGGTAGCGACCGCGGCAAGGTGCTTGCCGCGGCAAGCTTGCATTGTGTGCCTGCGCTCCAGCTCATCTGACCACGCGTCGCCCTGGAGCCCTTCCAGGGGCACGTGGCAGATGGATGTGTAGCCTGGGGTACACGGTGGCAAGCCACGATGACAAGACCTCCGTCGTGGCGAACGGAGACGCCCGGACGGACGCTTTTTGCCACGTGCCCCTCGAAGGGCCCCAGGGCGACGCGTGGTCAGATGAGCTGGAGCGCAGGCACACAGTGCAAGCTAGCCGCGGCAAGCACCTTGCCGCGGTTGCTACCTTGCCGCGCCCGGAAGCTTGTCGCTCCCCAGGTCTTGCCGAGGCGCGCGATGCGCCACGACAAGTCTTCTAAAATGATGTTCTTTGGTCTTCCTGGCAAGCTCCTCTTGCCAGGGTCTTGCGCTAGAGGGGTGGTCTTGAGCCTGGAGCGGCCTTCCCGGCAAGCTCCTCTTGCCGGGGTCTTGTTTCTTAACTTGAATACTTTGTTCTTGAATGGCTCAAAAGGAACTAGAGTGGGCCTTGGCGAGCGCGTGGTGAGCCCTGCCACGGGACGCTGCAACTGCCCGTGCACAAGTCGGGATACTAAGGTACCCCTACTTTAGTACAGCGACAGGAGCCCCCGGGCCTGGGCCACACATGGTGCCGAGCGCTGTTGGGCCAGGCCCAAAACAGTGCATGGGCACGCGCGGCCCACAGCGCGCCGTATCCCACTCCGTATCCGCCGCATCCCCCCTAACGGCACGCGTCGATTGTGGCGTCGTGGGAGAGATCGTGGCCTGTTTCTTTAATGGGAAAATGCGGAACGTCCCCCGCTCCCCCATAAAAGCATAGGAAACAGGGGCAGTTTCCCCCATTGTTTCGTTGCGTCTTCAACCTCCCGAAACCCCCGCCGTTCTTCTCCTCCTCAAAGGTCGAAAAGAGAGCCGAGCTCCACCCCTCTTCCGCCGCCGCCAGCTTCCCCAGCACCGCCGACCCCACTCGCCGTCCCCGCCATGGCCCCGAAGAGCGACAAGGCGAAAAGCGCGAAGTCCGAGCGGGCGGCGAAGCTAGCAGCAATGTGGAAGAAGATGGTGGTCTTCCCGCCGAGGCTTGGCGTGAGGGAGCTGAAGGACAAGTACTACTTGTTCTGGTCGAGGGAGACGAAGGCTCACCCGCGCACCAGGGTCCTCCCCGCTGAAGCCTGCGACATGTTCCCGGGAGGTTACCCTTATTTTGCTCTGTTCTTCCATTGCGGCCTCTGCCCTCCGTACTCTGAGTTCTTATGCGACGTTATGAACACGTATGGATTCCACCTTCTAGATTTCACCCCAAACGCAGTCTTAACCTTGGCCGTTTTCGCACATCTGTGCGAAAACTTTGTCGGAGTCGCCCCCAACGTAGCTCTCTTCCGCCATTTCTTCACACCTAGAGTAGAGTCTGGATCCCCTCTGTCTGGTGGCATCTCTTGGATCTTTAGGCTCAACAAGAAAGAGGCGTACTTGATTGGAGAGCTCCGCGGCAAGTGGGAGGAGTGGAGGGCTGATTGGTGCTGGGTTATGGAAGATGAACCTGAGCAATTTACCTCCCCGCGCCGAGCTGCAATAGTGCGCGGCAAGGATTGGAGTGACCTGGCCCCGGAGGACGAGAAGCTGAAGGTTACCCTCACTAGGATCCTCCGCCTCCGGCAAGCCAATCTTACTATAGGTGAGGTCGGGGCAGATTTCCTTCGCCGGCGCATCGCCCACTTGCAGGAGAGGAAGCGGTCTGCTTGGGAATTCGGCAACGCGGCTGACTGCATGAGGCTACACCCCGGCCTCAACTACAACTTTACTGTCCTGGAGCTCAAGGGGATGGTTCGGGAGCTATTCAAGCATGACCCCAAGCACCCGGCGTGGTTTACCCCGTCGCAGGGAGTAGTTCCATTATGTAACAACTCTTCCCTTAGTGCCATGTGCGCGGCAATGCCGCTGTGCGACTCCCACGGGGTTAATCCCACTTGGAACGTGCCAGTTTCTTCAAGCTCGCTGTCGGGGATCTGCAGCTTCCGGATCACAGCGGAGGAGATCAAGTTCAGGCCGGCCCCGCCGTCAACCAGCATCTTGGTGACCTTGAGGTTGCGGATGGTTAGCGAAACCAACATTGGCAAGCACCCGACCGCAGTTGTGCGATCAGGGTGATCCTCAATGTCGAAGATGATGGGCGTGCTGGACCACTTTAGCAGCTTGCGCGACTCGACGGGTGGCTCTACTGCATTTACTTCCCGCACCCATTGTTTGAGTTGGCGGTGGGAAGTATGCAGAGAGGCACCTCCATCGACGCACAGAACTTCTGTGGCCTTCTGGAACTTCTGCTCACTGTTGTCTCCGTCATCCATGTCCTCGTCGTCGTCTTCGTCTTCGTCCTTGTCGCGGCCGCGGGGAGGTCTATCTCCTTGCCGCTGCTTGGCCTTGCCGCGGCATCCTCCCCGGCCATTGAATGGCCGCTTCTTGCCGGACTCTCCTCCGCCTCCTTGGGCCTTCTCCTTGTTGCGTCGCTCGTGCTCAGCCTTCTGTTGCTCGACGAGGTATTCAACCCTCTTGCAGTTCTGGAGATCGTGGCCCTTGGTGCGGTGGATCTTACAGTACTGCTTGTCGGAGCCGTCCTGCTTGTCGGCGGCTGCTACAGGGGCAGCTTCCTTGCCGGAGCTACCAGCCTGAGCTTTCTTGGCGCTAGCCTCCTTGCCGGACTGCTTGACTGCCAGTACTTCTTTGTTCTTCTTCTTCTTATTGTTCCGCTGCCGGTTTTTCCTTGCCGGGGCGGCATCCTCACTGTCTGTTCCCCCTGCTCCAACATCCTCTCCAGGGAGTCTCCTCCCCTCTTCAGCGCGTGCGCACTTGTCAGCCAGAGCGTAAAGCTCACTAACGTCTCGTATCTTGCACATCACCATCTCCTCCCTCATCCGACGGTTACGCACGTTCTGATGGAACGCGCTAATAACCGCGGCAGGGTGGACGTCCGGGATGTTGTGCTGGACGCGGCTGAATCTCTGGATGTATTTCCGTAGGGACTCTCCTTCCTTCTGGGCTAGAATGTGAAGGTCGCTCTCCTGGCCATGAGGCTTGTGGCCGCCCGTGAAGGCGCCGACAAACTGGTGGCACGGGTCTGCCCAAGAAGAGATGGAGTTCTCCGGCAAGTGCATGAGCCAAGATCTGACATTGGGCTTGAGCACAAGCGGGAAGTAGTTTTCTAATATCTTCTCATCCCGTCCCCCGGCAGCCTGCACCGCACTGGTGTAGATGCTAAGGAACTCTGAGGAATGGTTCTTGTCGTCGTACTTCTCGGGTACGTCGGGCTTGAAGTTCTTCATGCTGGGCCACTGGACTTGCCGCAGCTCTCGGGTGAACGCAGGGCAACCTGCCGCGTACGGCAAGTCGCCTGGTTCACCGGGCGCGTGCATGTCGACAGTGGTCGGACTGTCGTCGCTCTTCTCTTCGACGCTCGATGCGAGTCCGAGCGTCTTCTTGTCGCCTGTCGTCGAGGACTTGGCGTTGATCGCGGCGAGCTCGCGGATCCGACGACGCCGTGGAGTCGTCGTCGACGTTGATCCGGCGAGTCGGCAATTTCTGCTTCCGCGGCGGGGAGTGCACGGTAGTTGCACCCCCGACGGTCTTGTCTCCATCGGCCTTCGCTTGGCTGACTTTCCACGGCCGTGATGTTGCCGGCTGTTGCGGCGTGTTGTTGTTGGCGAAGGCGATGAGGCTTTGAATGGTAGCCCTCCAGTCTTCGGCCTTGTCTGCCGCTGGAGGGAAGTCGAGGAGCAGCTGAGCTCTAGCTAGAGCCTCTGCTAGAGTGGAGGGGAGCGGCGGTGAGCGGTGCGAGGAGCGAGATATGCTCGTACTTCTAACAGCGTTAGAAGGAGCAGGGTCTCGTCCCGGCGACCGCGCCTTGCTCGTGCCAGTGCGTTGGCCTTGAGCGTCCCGCGACCCGCCAACTTGTCCTTGGCCCAGCAAGCGGATGGTACCATGCGTACCACACCGTCGCTGTTCCGGCACCTCCTGAGAGGGGCGTGGCGCGTGCACGGATGCCGAGGTCTTAGAGTGAGCTCGGTCGTCCGTCTTGTCCTTGGACTTGGCGGCGCCGGGAGTTTCCTCGCTGGCGTCCGTCCTTCCGCCAGCGTCTACCCCACCAACCGTTGGTTCTGGTGGTGGTGGGATCGACGCGTACGGGCCTCCGACCTCCGAAGCCTTCTTCATCGGCGGCATACTGATGTAGTCGATGAGGTTATTGAAGTTGACGAAGCTGCTGAAGGTTACGCCCGCGTGAACGCCGGATCAGGTTCGCACAACCTCGACGCCCCCTACATGGCGCGCCAAAGATGTCGGGGAAACTGATCGCCCACGAACACCTATGGGACCGGAGCCCCTTTTCGATACGGCAAGGGAGCGGAGGGAGCACGAAGAGCGGATCGAGGCGCGCACGCGAGCAGTTTACCCAGGTTCGGGCCGCACGGATGCGTAAAACCCTACTCCTGCCTTGGTTTTGTTATTGAGTTCTAGGCTCGGGAGCAAGAAGATCTACAGTGCTCAGAGCTAGCTACACCGAGCGTGGGAGTGATCAAACTTCGGAACCCCCCCTACGTTGTGCATGGGCCTCCTTTTATAGGTCAAAGGGGTCACCGACAGGTGGCAACGTAGTTGAGGGTAAAAATGTAAAACTTGTGGTAGTTGTAACAGTGGATGTACAGTGCTCTGTACCTAACCTAGACGGTGGGGGACAAGGGCATTGAATGCCCGTCGCCGTCGCCCCCAAACAGTGCAAAAAGCATCCGTTCGGGCGTCTCCGTTCGCCACGACGGAGGTCTTGTCATCGTGGCTTGCCACCGTGTACCCCAGGCTGCACAGCCATCTGCCACGTGCCCCTGGAAGGGCCCCAGGGCGACGCGTGGTCAGATGAGCTGGAGCGCAGGCACACAGTGCAAGCTTGCCGCGGCAAGCACCTTGCCGCGGTCGCTACCTTGCCGCGCCCGGAAGCTTGTCGCTCCCCGGGTCTTGCCGGGGCGCGCGATGCACCACGGCAAGTCTTCTGAAATGCTGTTCTTCGGTCTTCCTGGCAAGCTCCTCTTGCCAGGGTCTTGCGCTAGAGGGGTGGTCTTGAGCCTGGAGCGGCCTTCCCGGCAAGCTCCTCTTGCCGGGGTCTTGTTTCTTAACTTGAATACTTTGTTCTTGAATGGCTCAAAAGGAACTAGAGTGGGCCTTGGCGAGCGCGTGGTGAGCCCTGCCACGGGACGCTGCTACTGCCCGTGCACAAGTCGGGATACTAAGGTACCCCTACTTTAGTACACCGACACCTGGGGCCTTGCCTAGTTTCATCTTCTTCTTGATGCCTTCAATGCTTGCGTGCCCACCTTGTGCCTTCTTGACTTCGTCCATCAGGGTTGGTTTGACTTCCAGATGATCTAGAAATCTAGGGGTGACCAATTCCAAAATCAATTGTTCCAGCTCTTCATACAGGGCTAGCTGCCTCTTTTGAATTATGGCATTCAAGGAGCAAGCCTTTCTGCTTAAGGCATCGGCTACCACGTTAGCCTTCCCGGGGTGATATTGAACACTGAGGTCATAATCTTTGATGAGTTCCAACCATCTTCGTTGCCTCATGTTCAATTCCTTTTGGGTGAAAATGTACTTCGGACTTTTGTGGTTTGTGTATATCTCACACCGTTTCCCTAGGAGGTAATGTCGCCATGTCTTCAAGGCATGAACCACTGCTGCTAACTCAAGATCGTGAGTAGCGTAGTTCTCTTCATGAGGTCGTAGCTGCCTTGAGAGGTAAGCTATGACTCGGCCTTCTTGCATCAGAACGCTTCCCAATCCGGTTCGAGAGGCATCACAATATATCACGAACTCCTTGTGAATATCAGGTGTTGCCAGAACTGGGGCGGTGGTCAATCTCTTGTTGACCTCTTGGAAGCTCTCTTCGCATTTTGGCATCCATTCGAACTTCTTGTCCTTCTTGAGGAGCTGAGTCATTGGCCGGGCAATGCTAGAGAATGCTTCCATGAATTTGCGGTAATAGCCCGCAAGTCCAAGGAAGCTTCTGACTTCCTTGACGGTCGTTGGAGATTGCATTGGGTCACAGCTTCGATCTTCGCGGGATCAACTGACAATCCTTCTTCGGTCAAGACATGACCTAAGAATCCAACTTATGCAGCCAAAACTCACACTTGCTGAATTTGGCATATAGTTGGTGCTCTCGAAGCTTGTCTAGGACCATCCTAAAATGTTGCTCGTGCTCTTCCTCTGTCTTTGAGAAGAAAAGAATGTCATCGATGAAGACAACAACAAACTTGTCCAAATATTCGATGAAGACTTTATTCATGAGATACATGAAGTAAGCTGGGGCATTGGTTAACCCAAAGGACATGACCGTGCACTCGTACAGGCCATATCTGGTTACAAATGCCGTCTTCAGAATATCTTGGGGTCTGATCTTCAGCTGGTAGTACCCAGATCTGAGGTCGATCTTGGAGAACACCTTGGATCCGCTGAGTTGATCAAACAGATCTTCAATCTTGGGAAGTGGATACTTTTTCTTGAGTGTAACCTCATTGAGGGAACGATAGTCAATGCATAAGCGGATGGTACCGTCCCTTTTTGCCACAAACAGAACAGGTGATCCCCAAGGGGAGGCACTTGGGCAGATAAATCCCTTCCTCAGCTGCTCTTCCAGTTGCTTCTTCAACTCGGCTAATTATTCTGTCCCCATTCTATAAGGCTTCTTATAGATGGGTCCTGCCTCGGGCACGAGCTCGATGATGAACTCAATGTCACAGTCAGGGGGCATTCCCGGTAGCTCATCCGGAAAGACATCGGGATACTCACATACTACCGGTACTTGCTCCAGTCCAACTTCAAACAGACAGTTGACTTGAGCGGTTTGAGCAGAAGAGGAGTTGGAAGCAAACTTAACTTTGACTCCTTGGTCATTGGTCACAGTGACAGTCCGATTGGCACAGTCTAATAAGCCTTGGTGCTTGCTGAGCCAATCCATCCCTAAGATCACATCCAAGCCTTGGGATCTTAGGATGATAAGGTCTGCTAGGAAGTCTACCCCGTTAATGATAACACTGACTCCTTTACAGCCTATCTTGGCTCTCATCTCTACTCCGGGGGTTTGTACCACCTTGGGGTTATTTAGGGGTGTAGGGGCCATGTCACTTTTTAATGCAGATCTTTGAGTGACAAATGAATGCGTGGCTCTAGAATCAAACAAGACAGTTGCAGGTGCTGAGTTGACAAGGAACGTACCCAGCACGACGTCCGGGTCTTCCTGGGCTTCTTCAGCAATGACGTGATTCACACGCCCCTTCCCATGGTTAGGCGAGTTGCGAGGAGCTAGGTTCCTTGGTGGCATCCCACGGCCTTGTCATGGGTTCTGCGCATTGGGGCGCGGGGCATCAGGCTTCTTCTTGGGGCACACCCTTGAGATGTGTCCTGACTGACCACATCCAAAGCAAGTGACTTGGTTTGGATTACTGATCTTGTTGCCACCACTGTTATTGGGGTTGAATGCTGGCCTTGGGTTGGCATACTGCTGAGGCTAATAGTTAGTGCGAGGTGCAGGAGCTCTTGGCTGCTGGTAGGTTGGCTTGACCGGGGCTGGCTGCCACGGGCGAGGCTTCTAGTTGCTGGAACTTCCCTTGCTGACCATCTTGCTCTTGCGAGTGTCTTCCAGAGCACGCCGCTTGTCTACAAGCATGAGTGCTTTGTTCACCAGGTCAGGGAAGGATGGGCAGTCGCACACGACTAGCGAGTACTGCAGAGTCTGATTGAGGCCTTCCATGAAGCGCTCCCTTTTTGCAGCATCAGTCCTGATATCATCAGGAGCATACCTTGACAGAACACTAAACTTCTGCATGTACTCCTTGACAGTACCACTTCCTTGCTTCAGGGCTCGAAACTCACGCTTTTTGTTAGCCATGATTCCGGAAGGAATATGGGCCTTGCGGAATTCTGCCTTGAAGTTGTCCCAAGTGATGTCTTGCCCAGCATGCATGACCTTGAATCCATCCCACCAAGCTCTAGCAGTCCCCACGAGGCAGTGGGCAGCATAGGCCACCTTCTCGCGGTCTACAGTGCATCCGACTAGTTCCAGCAAGTCCTCAATGGTGCGGACCCAGTCGTGTGCATCCAGGGGTTCAGCAGTCTTGATGAAAGTTGGCGGTGCATGCTTCTTGAACTCTGCCAACGTGGAACGTCCATTGCCATTCCCCGCCGGCTGGAGGTTGTTGGTGACAGCTTGAGCAATCATCTGAAGGGCTGTGGTGTTGGTTTGACGTTCCTCTCGGAAAGCTTGGAGAAGCTGAGCCATGTCCATGTTCGGAGGAGGTGGTGGTGGTGGAGCTTGGTTGTGGGTTTGGTCTTGGCCGGCCTCTGATTGGGCGCATGCTCCGGTTTCAGGCTGCTGGGTAGAGGTACCAGTACGAGTTACTACAGGCATCCTGTTGGAGCGATAAAACATGATTTGGAAGAGGGAAAGCAATAAAGATGGGTGCCTAGTAAGGGGGTGGGTGTGACACTAATTAAATCATGCAAGGGCCGAAAGGGCCAAACACATTCATTAAAATCCAAATGGGTGATGCAGTCGTTTACATATTCCCGAAGGGAGAATACGACGTACATCCAAACACAACAAAAGCAAATACTAGATGGCTTCATATGAACCATACAAGGACTCGACTTTGCATAGGGGTTACACGACCTATCCTACCGTAGAGGTCACGAACTGGCATATCCGAGTTGTGAATAATGCCTAAGCGGCGGAATGCTCGGTCGCGTATTCTGGCTCTTCTGGGTCTTCCTCCTTGTCTTCATCTGTCTGGGCCCCCTTATCACTTGAGGGTGTAGGGGAGTGGAGGAGTTGGATACGGCGGTGTTTTGTCGGTGGTGCAGGGAAAAGCTTGCGATATTCCCTTGCCGTCATACGGCGTCGCCGGGGTGGTTCTTCATCCTTGGAAGATACATCTCCTGAGGGCCTTCTGCCTTGGTACGCGATAGCGGACTGTCCGGGAGGCGCACCTTCCTTCTCTATCCTATCCGTCTTCTCTTGTGCTCGACGAAGAAGTGCCTTGGTCTTGTGAAGTTCTTCTCGGAGCTTCATCGATTCTGAGGCCAAATCTTGTGCCAAGCTGTCAGCACATAGGCTGAAGTAGGTCTGGAATCGAATCGGAAGTCCTTCCTTCAGTGGAGGGGCTTGCGCGCTGCTTTCATCTTCACCTTCCTTCCGGTAAGGCAAGAAGCAGGTTGTCATCTTGGCTGCCATCTCCAGAAGAAGCTCGCGGAGACGGGTTAGTGCCTTGAGTGCAGCAGCCTCAACAGCGAGGGTTAGTGTTGCCATCTGGGGTCTCTCGAAGAACCAACTTGTGGGAGGATCGTTTGCCTTCACGATCACTTCCACATGGTACTCCACCTCAGTGTCGTTAACCCAATGCTCATGGTAGGTGAGGATGGGTGCTCGGTGGAACTGGCACTCCTGGAGGCTATCCTCGAGAAGCAAGGGGAACCCAGTGGTCAGGTGCTCTTCGGGTACAGCGGCCATCTACAAAGGTTGAATAGGAGAGGTTAATAAGCTGATGATATCTCAGGTTTGGTAAGGTTTAGAAAAGAGGAATAATTGTATTGGTGCCCCTAGTTGGGTCACACTCGACAGGTTTGCCCCTAGTTTTTCAACAATTGTGGTTTTCCCCAGCTCACTTCACTCGCCTTGTGTTTTTGCCCTTCCAGGGTAGTTCCGACCAATGAGAAGTCGCCACGTGGCGAACCGTGATTGGTCGGAACCGCCCCGGAAGGGCAAAAACACAAGGCGAGTGAAGTGAGCTGGGCAAAACCACAATTATTGAAAAACTAGGGGCAAACCTGTCGAGTGTGACCCAACTAGGGGCACGAATGCAAAAATCCCTAGAAAAGAAGAGAGGTTCAGAAGGTTTTTCAAAAGGGTCTCATGTAACTAACGAACATGCTAACTAAGGCTTCCTACAGTCAGGATGGCTCTGCTACCAGCTCTGTGGGGACCCCGACTTAAGAGTCGAGATCACCGAATGCACGTGTACAGTGATCCCAGAGATCAATGCTCACTAAACACATAGAAGCTGAATAACAAGAGTCTTACATCCATACATACCGTCTTACACAAATTATGACCATTATGGCCAAGTCTTACATAGATAAAGCCTCAAGGGCTGAATAGCAAATAAACTCAAATAGCGGAAGTCTTCGCAGATAAGTAGAACCCATGCCATCTGCCTTAACCCTACAGGCATTCTGACTGGGAAAGCGTCCTAGTTCGCATGTTTGTCTCCATAGAATTCTTCTTAAAATTCCTGCTCCTCCATGCCTGGCCAATTAAATAACCAGTGGCAAGCCAATGAGTACTTTGAATGTACTCGCAAGCAACCCATGATTTGGTTCAAGGTAATAATGCAATTGTACAACAATGAGCAACCTAGCTACAAGCCAGATTAAATATCCAACCATCATATACATGCATCAATAAATTTGGGTAACCTCGAAGACATGTTACAGATATCAACATGAATAGAGTTTGATTCAAGGAGTCAAGCCACCACCTTGACTCAACCCACACTCATACTTTCACCGAGATCGTAAAATTCTGGACATAGTTTAAGTAGCACCACCCAACTGTCCATGACCGTGGACACGGCTATTCGAATAGTTTTACACTCTGCAGAGGTTGCGCACTTTACCCACAAGATCGGAGAAGCTTTCGTGTCACTCAGGATCCCGCAGTACCTCAAGTACTCGGGGGAAGCACCCGGTCATTACCTTTCCCTAGACGACACTAACATAGGGTCCACTCGTTGGTGCACAGCCCTCGTGTACAAACGGTAAATCATGGGACTTGCCCTTTTTACCATGTCACGCATACACGAAAGGACCAACAGTGTGTCCGGTGCCCTGTGAAAACAGTCATGGTCGCCTATCCAAGCACGACCCCGTCCCGGGAGAGACCTCAAGTCTTCCCCGTCACTACTAATGTGGGCACCATGCTAGTATCAGCCTAAGTAATTAACAATGCCCCGTCCCATAAGGGGTAGAGTGGTTGCACATGTTTGGTTGGGACGGTAGTCACACATAAATCTAATCCATCATTTCACCCACACACAAGATCTTTCTTGGCACACCACTTCTTCCTCAAGTGATGACCTAACTAAACATCACCCTCGGGCATTAGGGGCACCCGATGGGGTTTTCGAAAAGATTGCAACCACGAAGGATTCATGGCACACATGCATCACTAAGCATCACTACTAATAATTTGTCATTGCATCTAAGCACATGGTAAGGATCATGAGTAGGGTATGCATCATGTGGTGGCTTTTAACTAGTTCACCACCGTCACTCTTATCATCATGCATTCGGAAATAAAAGGATTCCGAGGAACACAAGGGTATCATGGTCAAGGGTTGCTTGCCTGGATTGGCTTGGTCTTCAAATCCTTCCCCTCCTTCTTCTTCAGCAACCTCGTCAAACACGGTATCTAACCGTCGCAATAAACAACGGGAAAATATGACCATAATAAAAAACAGAAAAACCAAAGTGCTCAGAAAAATGTCAACTTATTTTTATCAAATACTAGAGGGAAAACTAAGATGGCAAAAATTCTTAGTTTGAGATTTGGAGTGACAGAATCGGGTACATGAATTTTTGAACATGGTTTTTAATGTTCAAATATAGGTTTAAATTTGAACAGAACAGAAAGGGTCCATGGATATGGGTGAAAGTGACATCATTAAATAGGTTGGATTTTTACAAGTTTTTAGGAACTGGAATTAATTTATTTGGATAAATATATAATCTTGTGGAATTATTTGAAAATCCCACAGAAAAGAAAGGAAAAAAGGGTCCTGTGCAACTGGGCCAGAACGGCCACAGTGTAGCAGGCCCAGGGCGAATCAGCCCACCGCACTGGTGCCAGCGCGTGCGCCAGGTTTCAAACCTGACGGGCGGGCTCGGCGTCAGTGAGAGGAGAGAGAGGCGAGGGCGAGGGGAGGCTGACAGGCGGGGCCCGCCTGTCATCCCTAACCCTCCGGCAGAGGGCTGGCGAGCTCACCAACGATGATTCGGGGCACGGCAGGGCGAGCTAAGGGCAGGGATGGAATCAGCGAGGTGTCACCGATCTGGTGGAGGTGGAGTGGGTCGCCGGAGTGGCCTGGTTCGCCGGCGGCGAGGTCACACGGCGGAGGGTCGTCGGGTGAAGGTTGCTCCGGTCGTTTCCGGTAGTTGCAGAGAGGGAAAAGAGGGGGAAAAGGATCAGTGGGACGTCGTGGTGCTAGATCGAGCGAGAGGAGCGGCGGGGAGGGCCTATACCGAGCGGACGACGGTGAGCCGCTGCGGCGGAGCTCGAGCTCGGGCCTGTCTGGAGTGGAGTGAGGGGCGTAGGGAGATGATTAGGTGGGTGAGAGAGCAGTTGGTGAGGAGAGGAGGAGCGCGAGGGGTCCTTTTATAGGCGAACGGCGAGGTGCCATGGACCTGTGCGCCGGCGGGCTTCTGCCCATTGCCACAGGGCTTGGGAGGAGCTGGGGTGGTGTCTGCGGAGTTGTTGGATGCGGTCCAGGGCCGGGGAGAGGAAGAGAGAGAGAGAGAGAGAGCGGGGGAAGCTTCCAGAGCAGTGCGCATGTGAGGCCGAGGACTGGAGCTTGCGGGCGGCCGGCGCGCGTGCGAGGGCAGCCACAAGAGGGAGAAGGAGGAGGGGGACAGCGCCGGGGCATGTTGCGGATGTCGAGATGCATCTAGTGGCGCGAGGGGGAAGCACGAGGTGGTCGGGGGCGGCTGATTGGAGGAAGCTACAGTGCGGGTGTGCACTGTAGCGCGCTCTGGAGCACGCATATTGCATGCCAGGGCATGCCTTTGGCTTGCTGGACGCGGCCACCTTGTCTGGGCGGTCAGGTGAGGAGTAAACAGGTGCGCTCTGGTCTTGGATGCCCTGGTTATCCAATGGAACAGGAGGGAGGTTGAGGGAAGGTGAAAACTGGGCTGTCCAGCAGAGTAAAATGGGGTTTTCACCCCTCAATTATTGAGATCTGGCCATGGGGAAGTTACTGGAGGTGCAAGGGGACCTGGGGAAGCTGTGGTAGAAAGTTGGGCTCAAGGAGAACAGGAGAAGAGGTGAAAATGGTAACTTTGGAAAATCACCAGAAGGTGTTTGATGTGGTTTTGAGCAATCAAATGGTCTCCACTAGACATGACACTTAACAGGATGAAATGGCATATGGAAATAGGGTGTTTCACCAAGTTTGGGCTTATTTTAAGAAACTTGCCAATGTAACTTTGGTGAACCCTAGAAATCAACAGAAATGGTTTCACCATGTTTGAGTCAAGCTAATCATCTCCCCTTGATGCACCACTTGGTGTAGTGCCATTATTTGGGGTTGTGATCATGCCCACAAAGTTTGAAGCCCCAAGTAAAAAGTTGGTAATGTAAAGTTCTTCAAATTTGTATTTGAACAGAAATGATTTTGGGGTACTCTGATCAAGTTACCCTTCTCCAAAGCTTGTGCCATTGGGTCTAGATGCATTATTAGACCACTCTAGAATGTGTACCAAGTTTGAGAGCATTTGGACAAGTTTGGCAATGTAAAGTTGCTTAAACTTCAGATATGGACAGAATGGTTTTGAGGGGTTTTGATGATGTTTCCTTGCTTCCCAAGGCATGGGGCTTGGCAAGATCATCAAATATGTCATATATGACATGATAGAATTTCCCTGGAATTTTTAGAGAATATTTCCTTTGTAAATATTTCAAAAGCTTGAAATATCCAGAAAGGATTTCTGAGGGATTTGTCCAATATTTTGAACATGACCAAGTGTTGAAACTCTTATATATGGACAATATATGTCCTATGAGTCTCCCTGAATTTTGGCAAATATTTTTGAAATAGTTAAATAATTTTTCCCTATTAAAGACCATTTCTGGCCTTAAGAAAAATCCTTTAAATAAAATAGGAAAATAACTTTTAAAATTTATTTTTTGTGGTTTATGGGAGTCCTATATCTACTAGGTTTCAAATACACTCTTTGAAATATTTTCCTCACCCTAAATCAAGCACTTGCAGTGCAAACCTAAATTTAGGGGTTTTTTGGAAAACTAACTTTTGAAAATACATTTTGGCCAAATTAATTTTATAAGAAAATACTATACTGCTATAAACACTTGGTATGATAATTGGGCAGAAGTTTTGGGTAAGGAGATGAAATCTACAAGCGGGAGTAGTTGACTTTAAAGAGCACTTGCAACACATAGAAAGAAAAAATTGATTCCAAATAAAAGCCAAATGATGCCAAAAAAAATTGCTGGTCCAAATTTTCATGCTTTATTGATGCATATGACATGTTACAAAATGCAGGGTGTGACAGCATTGCAAGGCGGGTTCCTTCTTCCGAATATGTCTTCTGCAAAAAGTGTATTGTGTTCGGCTCTATAAGGTTAGTACAACCCTTAGCCTCGAAGGCAAGGCTTTTAAAGGAAACGGAATAGTATGTCTCTACTAACAACTTTTGGGTGAAGCATCGCGTCCAACCTACTAACATATCGAACCGTTTTATTTGGTCCTAGTTTCATGTTTTGAGGTATATCCTCATTGACATGTCCCATCAGAATAGATATCGTGCCCGCTTATTGTGGGATCCTTATCAATATGACGTGAGCTCCCACGCCGCGCATTACGCACGACCGCTTTGGGAACCGACGAGGTTTATAGCTAAAGTGGGGGGGACGTTCAGTATTCGCAACATTATAAAAGGATACCCATCCCTTTCATCAGCCCCACACCTTGCTCAAGCTCGAGCTCTCCAATCTCCCTAGCCCCATCATCCTTATCTCCTGTGCCCACTGCTCCTCGTTCCTCAACCACTACTCCCCTTCCCAGCAATGGCTGGATCCGGTGCTAGGGGCAAGTGGGAGGCTTCCACGCTCACTCAAAAGACCGTGGAGGATCTACGGAGCGCGGGCTATCTCGCCGCTACCATCGCGCACCGAGTCCCTGCCAAGGGTCAGGTGATTCCCGTCCCTGAGGCGGGTGAGATGGTAGTATTCACTTCCCATTTTGTTAGGGGGCTAGGGCTTCCACTCCACCTCTTTGTTTGGGGTCTTTTGTTCTTCTTTGGGCTAGATTTCCATGATCTAGCACCAAACTCCATCCTTCACATATCCGCTTTCATAGTGGTATGTGAAGCTTTTCTCCGCATCCCTCCACACTTCGGCCTATGGCTCAAAACCTTCAACATGAAGCCGAAGGTGGTGGACGGACAGCACGCGGAGTGCGGGGGTGCCATGATTAGTAAGCTCCTGAATGCAACTCGGCCTAAGGGCTCATTCATGGAGACGAATAAGGTCTGGCGGTAGGAGCGGTTCTACATCACCGAACCCTACGACGCCAAATGGGCGGTGGAGTCTGCTTTCAGATCCGGACCCCCAGAGAGGCTGACCTCCTGGACCAAAAAGGGTCTGGACTGGGAGTCTTCAACTAAAGTGATGACACTCCAGGGTCGTGTGTCCGGCGTGATCTCCAAGGGGCACCAGTGTCACGCCCAAGATGCGATCCTATCTCGATCACTAGATAAAACTTGTGACTGAGGCACTACCGCATTTCGGGCACTTAGCAAGATGGATATCATTACATCGTACCATTACATAAATAGATGGGAATACATACAAGTCATACAATTCCACATGAATACAACACATTATACACAAGACATTCGACTACGGATGAAAACATGAAAAGCACACAACATCCATCCTGCTATCCAAGACTGCCGACCAGGAACCTATCCCTAGATCGACGAAAAAGAAGAAAGAACTCCAAAATAAGTAAACATCGCTATCATGTCAAGTCATCAGAAACCTGCACCTGCAACTGTTGTTGTAGTAACCATGAGCCAGGAGGACTCAGCAATCTCATAACCATGGGTATCAAGACTAGCAAAGCTTAATGGGAATGGAGAGGTTAAGTGGTGAGGTTGCAGCAGCGGCAAAGGATAGTATGGTGGCTAACTTAGGAGTACAAGAATAAGATGAGCATCTACGCAAATGGGCACAAACTAGCAATGATCGCTAAGAGATCCTGAACTACCTACGAGTCAAACATAACCCCATCGTGTTTTCTTCTCAAAGTGAAAAGAGACGGTCACGGTTACTCACGCGGTTGTGTGTTTTATTTCGGATCCTCTGTCAAGTTTTCTACAACTGGAGATTAACAAATTCCAATCTGCCACATAACCGCGGACATGGCTTTCGAAAGATCATAACCCTGCAGGGGTGTCCCAACTTAGCACATCAGAAGCTCTCACGATCAGCAGATGTAAAACCCCCTTATCTTAGGGACAACCCGATCAGACTCGGAATCCCGATGCACAAGTCATTTCGACAATGGTAAAACAAGTCCACATTATATCAGTTTCAGACTTAGCAGTTTTTAACAAGTGTAAGAAAAAACAGCAACAACGAGTAGGTCACTTTGCAAGCTTGTTCCACTCACCACAAGGAATAACATGAAAAATGGATTGCACAACAGCAAAGATGACATGATTGTGCTCCTAACACATTTTGACATGATGCTCAAACAAAATTCACACAAAAAGATATGAAAAAGAAAAATCGGCAAGTTATACTAAATTCCAACAGTTTTAATCACTTAGCACTTTTGCAACAAAGATTATGGCATGTAGATGAACTCAAACAAGCATGCAACAACAACCATCATGTAGAGCATCAAGAGATGAACATTTTGACATAACATACACTCCAAACGGTTGAACATGCACAAAGATACATCAAGTCAAACATGCATATATGATGCATGAAACAGGGACTTAGCCGTTTAAGCAAAATAAAAGCAAGCAACATTTTAAGTGTTTCTTTACATGTATGAGGATGTCATGTCAAGTCATATGAAATTTCTGTTAAATATTCACATGAAGAAGACACGGGGCATTTGGTCGCCACGACGAAAAGAAAGGGATGTCATGGCGGCGAAAACGAAAACGGTGCCATGGCACGTTCCGGTTCCGGTGACTTGTTGAGAGACCGGTGCAAAATAAAGGGTGGATGTGCGGAACATGCAAAAGATGGTGGGGTGCTCCCGGTAGCCGGGGTCCCACGTGACGGTGGCAAGGAAACGAGTGACAAATCGAACTCGGTGCAAACATGAGCATCTCTTACAACATGCATTCGTTCTCGGAAGGTCGTCTCAGTGGTTATACCTTTGAAACGTGCATTTTTGGGGCGTTTGAGATCAAAGTGGAAGTAGTCGTTCACGGACGTCGTGGAAGTAGTGGTACACATTTCGGTAGTGGAAGTAGACATTCTTGGGACGGTCGTAGTGAAAGTGGTCGTTCACGAGGCGTCGTGGGAAGTAGTCGTTCATGTTTCGTAGTCGTCCACGTCGGTGGTAGTCGTACTCGTCACGTTGTGGAAGTAGTGGTACACATTCTGTAGATGTTCGGTTTCACGCGGAGAACTTGACGTCCAACTCTCCTCCGTGGTCCAGGTAATGCTGACCCAGCTTGTTCTCCCTTGCCAAAGCCGGGACTCCTCCCTATGGGAGTTTGATCTGGCAGGAGACAAGCCGCTGAAGCATCTCTTCGGCTTTACACACAAAGAGATCTAGAAGCATCTCTTCAAGAGCCAGAAAGAGTGGCCTGAAGAGACTGAGGACGCGGGCTATAGCACTGCGGTCTCCGCCCCAGAGGTAATAGAAAAACTTGCCGAACATATATTTCTTCCTTCATTTAATGATAACAAGAATTCGAGTTTTTGCATGATATACAGGGCTGGACGAAGAAGGCGACCCGGATTAAGAGTCCATCGCCTTTTCCCGAGGACCCAACATTTCCTCTACTGACGGCGATGCTGGTCCCGTTGCCGTACAAGGCACCAATCAAGAAGCCCAAGAAGAAGAAGGGCAAGGGGACTGGAGATAGACCCCGTCCTGCGGACAAGAAGTCCGAGGAAATCAACATCCTCTCCTCTGATGATGTGGAGCAAGACGATGATGAGGAGGAGGAGGAAGAAGAAGAAGAAGAAGAAGAAGAAGAAGAAGAAGAAGAAGAAGAAGAAGAAGAAGAAGAAGAAGAAGAAGAAGAAGAAGAAGAAGAAGAAGAAGAAGAAGAAGAAGAAGAAGAAGAAGAGGAAGAAGAAGAAGAAGAAGAAGAGCCCCTTGCGCAAGGAAGGGGGAAGAAGAGGGTGACCCTTGCTGAAACAGGCTCAGCCGCACCCAAGAGGAAGATGACCCTCGCTGCTAGTTCGGATTCGTCCGAACATAGCTTCATGGTGAAGCCCAGGGAGAAACCCCTGCCCGAATCGTAAGTTTGTCCGGATTGACTGTTGCACCTTTGTTTATTCAGTATTTTTTATGCTTACTTAGTATTTCTCCCCTTCTGACCTACAGCCCTCCCGGTGGACACCCTGAACCTACTTCATCAGAGGGGAACTCTCTAGCGCCTGGAGAGACGGAGAGTGACCCACCAGTCCGGGCTCCATCGCCCGTGATCTGCGGGGACGCCGAAGTGTCTTCCCAGCGGGTGTCCTCCGCCCAAGGAGACGAAGGCGGGGCAGGTGACGGGGTGCCCAGAGGTAATACCTCGGCCGCTGCCAACCATCGGGAAACAACCCCCATGGAGACCGAATACGGGGGGCCCGAACAATCCTAGGCCCACCCAAACAATGACCCAGAGCCTAATGCGGCTCCAGGGTCTGAAAACCAGACTCCTCAAGCGAAGGAGGATACGGCAGCACCCGGAGTTAATCCGGAGGCGCCGGACTCTATGGAGGGAGCACTGCAAAGTGCTTCCATCGTGGAATAACACCACACTGTGATGGGTGCGGTGATGAAGAAGATTTAGTCCGTCAAGGGAGGACTGAATGAAGCCTTCAACAGCCTGTTAACGGGCTTTGAGGTAAGCAATGTAATCCTTTTTTATGAACTTTATTTGTTTTAAATACACATATATAACCAGTAGCCCCTGATGCTTTGTGTGATTCTGAAAAGAATCGGACAAAGTATCCATAAATAGCATACTTACAGAGCTAAATTGTTGTGCATGATTCACTAGTTGCGGCAACTGCGCGAGATGCATAGGTTGCCGAACTAAACCGGAAGCTCCAGTTGGCCAACGCGGACCTCGACCGTGTCAATTAGTGATTAGAAGAAACGCAAGGTATGCGGATTTTAAGATGTCAATAAGACTTAAGATTGATTGAGTATGTTTACAAACTCTAATATGGTATTCCGTATTACACAGTTGGCGCCTCTGAGCTCGAGGCCCTCAAGGGCGAGGTTGCCAAGGCCAAGAAAGAGGCTGAGGCGAACAAGGTAGCCGTTGACAAAGTGGCTGCCAATTTGGAGGCCGAAAAGGCTGAGTGTGAGAAGCACCGGTCTCGGGTTTCCGAAGTCGACGTCCAGCTCAACGATGCCATTCTCAAATGTGAGTGATTGGAGAAGAAGGCTTCGGAACAGGCATCCGAGCTTGCTGCGGCAGTGAAATCTTCCTAGGATGCGCGAGGCGAGTCGCGCAATGCTCGTCGGGAAATCGAGCAGGCACGATGATGACCCACAAGTGTAGGGGATCTATCGTAGTCCTTTTGATAAGTAAGAGTGTCGAACCCAACGAGGAGCAGAAGGAAATGATAGGCAGTTTTCAGTAAGGTATTTTCTGCAAGCACTGAAATTATAGGTAACAGATAGTGTTGTGATAAGGTAATTGGTAGCAAGTGACAAAAGGTAAAAGTAAATAAGGTGCAACAAGGTGGCCCAATCCTTTTTGTAGCAAAGGAAAAGCCTGGATAAACTCTTATACAAAGCAAAGCGCTCCCGAGGACACATGGGAATTATCGTCAAGATCGTTTTCATCACGATCATCCGATTCGCGTTCGGTACTTTGATAATTTGGTATGTGGGTGGAACGGTGATTGGGTGTTGTCCTTACTTGGAAAAACCTCCCACTTATGATTAACCTCTAATGCAAGCATCCGCAACTACAAAAGAAGTATTAAGGTAAACCTAACCATAGCATGAAACATATGGATCCAAACCAGCCCCTTACGAAGCAACGCATAAACTAGGTTTTAAGCTTCTGTCACTCTAGCAACCTATCATCTACTTATTACTTCCCAATGCCTTCCTCTAGGCCAAAATAATGGTGAAGTGTCATGTAATCGACGTTCACATTAGACCACTAGAGGAGAGACAACATACATCTCATCAAAATATCGAACGAAGACCAAATTCACATGACTACTAATAGCAAGACTTCTCCCATGTCTTCAGGAACAAAAGTAACTACTCACAAGACATAATATGGTTCATGATCAGAGGGGTATTAATATGCATAATGGATCTGAACATATGATCTTCCAGCAAGTAAACCAACTAGCATCAACTACAAGGAGTAATCAACACTACTAGCAACCCACAGGTACCAATCTAAGATTTGGGTACAAAGATTGGATACAAGAGATGAACTAGGGTTTGAGAGGAGATGGTGCTGGTGAAGATGTTTATGAAGATATCCCTCCCCAAGATGGGAGAGTTGTTGGTGATGACGGCGGTGACGATTTCCCCCTCCCGCAGGGAAGTATCCCCAGCAGAACGGCTCTGCCGGAGCCCTAGATTGGTTTCCGCCTCGAGACGGCGGCGTCTAGTCGCAAAAGCCTCCTTATGATTTTTTCCAGGTAAAAACACCTCATATAGGAGAAGATGGGCATCGGGGGCCCGTCGGTGGGCCCACGAGGCAGGGGGCGCGCCCCCACTCTCGTGGATAGCCGGTGGCCCCCCTCGTGAACTTCTTTCGCCAGATATTTTTTATATTTTCCGAAATGGAGTTCTGTGGAGTTTCGGGGCTTTTGGAGTTGTGCAGAATAGGTTTCCAGAGTTTGCTCATTTTCCAGCCCGGAATTCCAGCTGTCGGCATTCTCCCTCTTTATGTAAACCTTGTAAAATAAGAGAGAGAAGGCATGAGTATTGTGACAAAACAAGTAATAACAGCCCATAATGCAATAAATATCGACATATAAGCATGATGCAAAATGGACGTATCAACTCCCCAAGTATAGACCTCGCTTGTCCTCAAGCGAAAGCCAAAATCGAAAAATATGATAGAGGTGTCGATAAAAATAAAATACGGACATGAGGGCATCATGATCATTCTCTAAACAGCAACATATATATATATTGTCATATGATTCTTATGCTAAAGTAACAATTCATCCACAATATCAAGCATGAATCATAAACTTTATTGGAAACTAACAAACTTTGATCTCGGTCATTGAAGCAATATCAATTTATCGTAACATCGGAAAGAGTCAATATAAGATATTTTCAGCAAGCCTACATACTCAACTATCATATACTCTTTCACAATCGCTCACACTCACACAATACTTATGTTTATTGAGTTTTAGTCGGACACAGAGAAATATATGGGCTTATGGTGTTGCCTCCCAACCTTTTACCTCAAGGGTAATGTCAACAGTAATAGACCATGAAAACTTACATCCAAGTGGGTATATATGTTAGGATCTTTCCAACACAGTGTGCTTTCCAAAGGATAAAATGTAAAAAGGAAAGGTGAATTTCACGTTGACTCTTAAGGAAGAATAATAGATAGGCCCTTAGCAGAGGAAAGAAGAGGTTGTCATGTGTTTTTATGGTTGGATGCACAAAGTCTTAGCATAGAAGAACGTCACTGTATATTGCCACTTGTTATAAGGACCTTTATTATGCAGTCCGTCGCTTTTATTACTTCCATATCAGAAGATCGTATAAAGCTAATTTCCTCCACACTAATAAATCATGCATATTTTAGCAAATTTGCAACATGACAACTTACTTGGAAGGATCTTTCTCAATCCATAGGTACGTATGGTGGACTCTCATGGCAAAACTGGGTTTAAGGATGTATGGAAGCACAAGTAGTATCTCTACTTAGTGCGAGGAGTTTTGGCTAGCATGAGGCGGAAAGGCAAGATCAACATGTTGGATGATCCATGACAATATAGTTTATTTCGGATATAAGAAAACATAACCCATTATGTTGTCTTCCTTGTCCAACATCAACTCTTTAGCATGTCATATTTTAATGAGTGCTCACAATCATAAAAGATGTCCAAGATAGTATATTTTTATGTGAAGCCTCTCTTCTTTTATTACTTCCTATTAATTGCAACGATGACCAAAACTAGGTTTGTCAACTCCCAACAACTTTTATTTATCATACTCTTATATGTGAAGTCACTACTTCCCACAAGATCAATATGATCTCCTTGATACTTTTCATATTTTCTTTTATTCTATCATGACCAAAGTGAGGAAATCAAGCCCTTGACTCAACACTAATCTTTATTATATAGCTCACGGACTCGATTACAAAGGGTAAAGATCATACAGCAAAAGCTCACAACTAGATCATGCTAACTTTTATTCTACTAGATCAAGATACTACCAAAAGGATCGAACTAAGAAAAACGGTAAAGATAGGAGTGATGGCGATACGATACAGGGGTCACTCCCCCAAGCTTGGCAGTTGCCAAGGGGAGTGCGCATACCCATATGATTATGTCTCCTTCTTCGAAGGTGGTGATGTAGGAGTTGTTGATGATGTAGGCTTGTCGTCCACCTTCCAAGGCATGGGCTCACCATCGTAGAAGGATGATCGAGTCTCCGGGATACTCAAATCTGCAACCAAACTCATCTTCTTGAATCTATATTCATACTCACAGTTTTGGTTTTTGAGGTCATAGATCTGGGCTTGGAGGTGATCGATCTTGTCTTGAAGATTGGAGATAGCTTCCCCGAAGATCCTTGAGTCCAGCTTGAGGTTGTTGGCGAGCTCTGAAATCATCATGTGGTTGGCATTGAGTCCTTGTTCCACCATACCTTGGCACTTGAAAACTTGCTGCTCCATTGCTTCGAGTCTTGTCTCCACGCTTCCGGTGCTCCTCGGCCCCTCAACATCACGGATGTGCAGCACCCCCTCATGCAACTCCATGGTTTTAGGGTGATGCAGCACCTCCGCAAGGTAGGGGTTGATGACCTTCTCGAAGAACTTGTCCTTGGGGATGTTGGAGGATGCCATGATGGTCTAGATCTGTCAAAAACAACAGCTCGAAACGATAACAGAGGATTTTTGCGTGATACAAAGGTCAAAACCTTCGGGAGTATATATAATGAATTTTTACCGACCAAAAGGAGTAACATACAAGAAATCGGAGTCCGGGAGGCACATGAGCTGCCCACGAGGCAGGGGGCACGCCCTCCACCGTCGTGGATGGCTCGTGTCTCTTCCGGACTGCTGCTTATTTTTCTATTTTTCTAAATATTCCAAAACGGAGAAAAAATGCCTTATGAACTGTTTTGGAGTCGGTTTACTTACTGTGTCACATACCTCTTCCTTTTTTGGAGGCTGAATCGTTCTGGAAAGTGTCCCTTATGTATTCCTCCGGTGTTACGGTTTCAATAACATTGGCTTCAACATTTATAGGATTACTTGAGATATAATGTTTGATTCTTTGGCCGTTCACCACCTTCGGATTTGTGCCTTCGAAGTTGTTGATCTTTATGGCACCGGAACGATAGACCTCCTCGATAACGTAAGGTCCTTCCCACTTGGAGAGAAGTTTTCCTGCAAAAAATATTAAACAAGAGTTATATAGCAAGACATAATCACCTACGTTAAACTCACGGTTTTGTATCCTTTTGTCATGCCATCTTTTAAATTTCTTTAAACAGCTTCGCATTCTCATATGCCTGGGTTCTCCATTCATCGAGACAGCTAATGTCAAATAACCTCTTCTCACCGTCAAGTTTGAAATCATAATTGAGCTCTTTAATATCCCAATATGCCTTATGTTCTAGCTCGAGAGGTAAGTGACAAGCTTTTCCGTATACCATCTTATATGGAGACATACCCATAGGATTTTTGTATGCAGTTCTATAGACCCATAATACATCATCAAGTTTCTTGGACCAATTCTTTATAGACCTATTAACTGTCTTTTGCAAAATTAGTTTCAACTCTCTATTGCTTAGTTCTACTTGACCACTAGTCTGTGGGTGATAAGGGGATGCAATTCTATAATTGACATCATACTTTGCAAGCATCTTACGGAAAGCACCATGAATAAAGTGTGAACCACCATCAGTCATTGGATATCTAAGGACTCCAAACCTCGGGAGAATAACTTCTTTAAGCATCTTAATAGAGGTGTTATGATCAGCACTACTAGTTGGAATAGCTTCTACCCACTTAGTAACGTAATCAACAGCAACTAAAATATGAGTGTGCCCATTGGAGGCAGGAAACGGTCCCATATAATCAAAGCCCCAAACATCAAATGGTTCAATAACAAGTGAATAATTCATAGGCATTTCCCGACATGTACTGATATTACCAATTCTTTGACATTCATCACAAGATAAGACAAACTTACGGGCATCCTTGAAGAGAGTAGGCCAATAAAAACCGGATTGCAATACCTTATGTGCAGTTCTATATCCCGCATGGTGTCCTCCATAAGCTTCGGAGTGGCACTAGCGTAGGATCTGTTCCTGTTCATGCTCAGGTACACAACGTCTAATAATACCATCTACTCCTTCTTTATAAAGATGTGGGTCATCCCAGAAGTAATGTCTCAAATTATAGAAGAACTTTTTCTTTTGCTGGTATGTGAATCTAGGAGATATAAACTTAGCAACAATATAATTAGCATAATCATCATACCATGGAGCAGTGCGAGAAGTATTTATGACAACTAATTGTTCATCAGGAAAGCTATCATCGATAGGTTGTGGGTCATCAAGTATATTCTCTAGCCTAGACAAGTTATCTGCAACGGGGTTCTCAGCTCCCTTTCTATCAATAATATGCAAGTCAAATTCTTGCAGCAAGAGAACCCATCTGATAAGTCTAGGTTTAGCATCATTCTTTTCCATAAGGTATTTAATAGCAGCATGATCACTGTGAATAGTTACTTTAGAACCAACAATATAGGGTCTAAACTTATCACAAGCAAATACAACTGCTAAAAATTCTTTCTCTGTAGTAGCATAATTTCTTTGGGCACTATCTAGAGTTTTACTAGCATATTGGTGACATTCAATTTATTATCAACTCTTTGCCCTAGAACAGCACCAACAGCATAATCACTAGCATCACACATAATCTCAAAGGGTAGATTCCAGTCAAGAGGCTGGACAATAGGTGCAAAGATCAATGCTTTCTTAAGTATTTCAAATGCTTCTAGAAAATCATCATCAAAGACAAAAGGGATATCTTTTTGTAAGAGATTAGTCAGAGGCCTAGAGATTTTGGAGAAGTCCTTAATGAACCTCCTATAAAACCCGGCATGACCAAGGAAACTTTGTATACCTTTGATGTCCTTAGGGCATGGCATCTTTTCAATAGCATCAACTTTAGCTTTCTCAAATTCAATACCTCTTTCAAAAATTTTATGTCCCAAGACAATGCCTTCATTAACCATAAAGTGGCACTTCTACCAATTCAAAACAAGATTAGTGTCTTCACATCTCTGCAAAACTCGATCAAGGTTGCTTAAGCAATCATCAAAAGAAGTTCCGTAAACGGAGAAATCATCCATGAAAACCTCAACAATCTTTTCACAAAAATCAGAGAATATAGCCATCATGCATCTTTGAAAGGTAGCAGGTGCATTACATAAACCAAAAGGCATACGTCTAAAAGCAAAGGTACCGAAAGGACAAGTAAAAGTGGTCTTTTGTTGATCCATTTTGACACAGGTATTTGAGAGAAACCAGAATAACCATCTAGAAAGCAAAAATGAGTATGTTTGGATAACCTTTCTAGCATTTGATCAATAAATGGCAAGGGGTAATGATCTTTCTTAGTAGCTTTATTTAACTTACGGAAACCAATTACCATCCTATAACCTGTAACTATTCTTTGCGGGATCAATTCATCTTTATCATTGGGAACAACAGTCATACCTCCCTTCTTAGGGACACAATGGACAGGACTTACCCACTGGCTATCAGCAACTGGATAGATAATATGTGCCTCTAGAAGCTTTAGTATTTCCTTCCTTACCACTTCTTTCATCTTAGGATTTAACCGTCGCTGATGATCAATAACAGTGCTTCTTCAGAGTTTTCAATAATTTTTCTTCTTCCTGCTCTGAAAGGTTAGCACTAATAATAACATGATATATCTTCTTTTCATCAAGATAAACATACTTAAGATTATCAGGTAAAGGTTTAAGTTCAAACACGGGATCACCCTTGGGTGGAGGAGGATCCCCTAGGATTTCAACAGGCAAGTTGTTTTTCAATACGGGTCCCTGATTAAAGAATATTTCATCTATTTCCCTTCTCTCATTCATATGCATATCATTTTCATTGTCTAGCAAGTATTGTTCTAAAGGATCATTAGGAGGCACAACAATAGAAGCAAGACAAATAATTTCATCCTTACTAGGTAGTTCTTTATCAAGGGGTTGTCTACAGAATTTAGCAAAGTTAAAATCATGAGACATATCCCCTAATACAACAGTAACGATATCTTTCACGCAGTCTATCTTAGCATTAACAGTATTCAAGAAGGGTCTACCAAATATAATGGGACAAAATTCATCTTGTGTGGAACTAAGAACAAGAAAATCAGCAGGGTATTTAACCTTTCCACACAAGACTTCAACATCTCTAACAATCCCAACTGGTGAAATAGTGTCTCTATTAGCAAGCTTAATAGTAACATCAATCCCTTCTAGCTCAACAGGTGCAATGTCATGCATAATTTCTCGACATAAGGTAAGAGGGATAATACTCGCACTAGCACCTAAGTCACATAAACCATGATAGCAATGATCTCCTATCTTAACAGAGATGACAGGCAAGCCCACAATAGGTCTATTTTTATTCCTAGCATTGGGTTTGGCTATTCTAGCAGATTCTTCTTGGAGGTAAATAACATGTCCATCTAAATCTTCTACCAAGAGATCTTTAACCATAGCAACACTAGGTTCAACTTTAATTTTCTCAGAGGGTGTAGGTGTTCTAGTATTACTCTTACGAACTACAGTTGAAGCTTGAGCATGATCCTTTATCCTAACAGGGAAAGGTGGTTTCTCAATATAAGCAGTAGGAACAACATGATCAACATTATAAGTGATAGTATTTTCTTCAACTTTAATAGGTTCAACTACCTTTACTTCAATAGGGGATGGTATTTAAACCACTTCTCCTTGGGAAGATCAACATGAGTAGAAAATGTTTCACAGAAAGAAGCTACTATCTCAGAGTCAAGTCCATACTTAGTGCTAAACTCACGGAAAACATCGGTATCGATAAAAGCTTTAACACAATCAAACTTAGGGGTCATACCTGACTCCTTACCTTCGTCGAGATCCCAATCTTCAGAGTTGCGTTTAGTTCTTTCCAATAAATCCCATTTCAATTCAACAGTCTTCATCATAAAAGAGTCAGAATAAGAAGTATCGAGCATGGAGCGATTATTGAGAGAAAGCTGAGCATAAAAATTTTGATTGATCATTTATCTTGAGAGCTCATGATTGGGGCATGAATATAACATTGACTTAAGCCTCCCCCAAGCTTGAGATGCTTTCTCCTTCGCGGGGCCAAAAATTATAAATATAATTACGATCACGGTGAACCTGGTGCATAGGGTAGAACTTCTGATGAAATTCCAACTTCAGACGATTATAGTTCCATGATCCAGTATCATCACATAGCCTAAACCATGTCAATGCATCTCCCTTCAAAGATAAAGGGAAGACCTTCTTCTTGATAACATCCTCGTGAATACCTGCAAGCTTAAATAATCCACAAACTTCATCCACATAGATTAGGTGTAAATCAGGATGCACTGTTCCGTCTCCTGTAAAAGGATTTTCAAGCAGTTTCTCTATCATACCCGAAGGAGTCTCAAAGAAAACATTTTCAGTAGGTGCAGTAGGTTGAGGAGCAACTCTTTGCTCTTCTGGTCGGGGTGAAGATACCCCGAACAAGCCCCTCAAAGGCTTATGAGCCATAGTAACAAGTGATAATAAATTTCAGCACACTATATAAATTTTTCCTTACCAAATTGCACTTACCAAAGGCGCTTCATTCCCCGGCAATGGTGCCAGAAAAGAGTCTTAATAACCCACAAGTGTAGGAGATCTATTGTAGTCCTTTTGATAAGTAAGAGTGTCGAGCCCAACGAGGAGCAGAAGGAAATGATAGGCAGTTTTCAGTAAGGTATTTTCTGCAAGCACTGAAATTATAGGTAACAGATAGTTGTGTGATAAGGTAATTGGTAGCAAGTGACAAAGGGTAAAAGTAAATGAGGTGCAGCAAGGTGGACCAATCCTTTTTGTAGCAAAGGACAAGCCTGGACAAACTCTTATATAAAGGAAAGCGCTCCCGAGGACACATGTGAATTATCGTCAAGCTAGTTTTCATCACGATCATCCGATTCGCGTTCGGTACCTTGATAATTTGGTATGTGGGTGGACCAGTGCTTGGGTGCTGTCCTTACTTGGACAAAGCTACCACTTATGATTAACCTCTAATGCAAGCATACGCAACTACAAAAGAAGTATTAAGGTAAACCTAACCATAGCATGAAACATATGGATCCAAATCAGCCCCTTACGAAGGAACGCATAAACTAGGGTTTAAGCTTCTGTCACTCTAGCAACCCATCATATACTTATTACTTCCCAACGACTTCCTCAAGACCCAGATAATGGTGAAGTGTCATGTAGTCGACGTTCACATGACACCACTAGAGGAGAGACAACATACATCTCATCAAAATATCGAACGAAGACCAAATTCACTTGACTACTAATAGCAAGACTTCTCCCATGTCCTCAGGAACAAAAGTAAATACTCACGAGACATAATATGGTTCATGATCAGAGGGGTCTTAATATGCATAATGGATCTGAACCTATGATCTTCCACCAAGTAAACCAACTAGCATCAACTAGAAGGAGTAATCAACACTACTATCAACCCACAGGTACCAATCTGAGGTTTGGGTACAAAGATTGGATACAAGAGATGAACTAGGGTTTGAGAGGAGATGGTGCTGGTGCAAATGTTGATGAAAATAGCCCTCCCCAAGATGGAAGAGTTGTTGGTGATGACGGCGGTGACGATTTCCCCCTCCCGGAGAGAAGTATCCCCGGCAGAACGGCTCTGCCGGAGCCCTAGATTGGTTTCCGCCTTGGTTCCGCCTCGAGACGGAGGCGTATTGTCCCGAAAGCCTCCTTATGATTTTTTCCAGGTCAAAACACCTCATATAGGAGAATATGGGCATCGGGGGACCGTCAGTGGGCCCACGAGGCAGGGGGCGCGCCCCCACCCTCGTGGACAGCCGGTGGCCCCCTCGTGAACTTCTTTCGCCAGATATTTTTTATATTTTCTAAAACGGAGTTCTGTGGAGTTTCGGGGCTTTTGGAGTTGTGCAGAATAGGTTTCCAGAGTTTGCTCCTTTTCCAGCCCAGAATTCCAGCTGCCGGCATTCTCCCTCGTCATGTGAACGTTGTAAAATAAGAGATAAAAGGCATGAGTATTGTGACAAAACAAGTAATAACAGCCCATAATGCAATAAATATTAACATATAAGCATGATGCAAAATGGACGTATCACACGACAGATAGCATCTGGTGAGACATTTCTCTTATAAAGCATCCTCGGACGGTAGAAGTATTTGGGCTCACATGGTTGTGGAGTTCTCCAGGCGTGTTCGCTGATCTGCCGAGGAGCGGCGCAAATGTTGCCCAATACTTCCGAGCCCAGGAGGGGAACAATATGGAGAAGCTGTTCTGGTCGCAGTTCTATGCGCCACAACATCCAGTGCCCCTCGGCGACCAGATGAAGCAGCTGGTCGAGCTGCACAACATGGCGGGTTCGGCCATGAAGGACTTAATAGTCCAACTATGGCCCGTTGATCCAATCCCAAGTAGTTACTGCAGATTGGTGAAGCGGCTCGTCGAGGCGAGTCCGCGGGTCGATGCATTGAAGTGTTCGGCTTGCATTGAAGGTGCTCGAATGGCCTTCGCTCGTGTCAAAGTGCACTGGGCGAAGATGAACGCATGGGCATATAGCTACTGCTGGCCCACCCACAGGCAAGGAGCACCGCAAGCCGGAGAAGTACTTTGAGGACGTCATCAAGGGCGCCCACCTTGTAGAAGGCCAGTGTTCGGAGGATCTTATCTTCGATTGATTGTATCCGGATGTAAAGACTATGCTTATGAATCCGATGTATATAACTTTTGCGCTATTTATAATATCAGCGTCGTCTAGCTCCTGTGTGACTGTTTATCTAAATCTGAAAGTTTCCAGTCATCGGCTTCAGCCCCCGTGTACATAGTACTGGGGTGTTCGGTCATATGCATATACACTCTTTATCCAACGTCTTGGTTTGTGTAGGAGGTGTATGCGGAGCGAACCAGGCAATTAGACTATGCGGCGTTATTGCTTTCACTTAGTCGTAGGAGCTTGACATGTGGGGCTAGGTACTAGCCCCTGGTGCGGATATGATATTCCTTTACTTAAGGCATCCAATTGCACCTGGCTGGGCAAAAAACAATCCTTCGTATAACACGGGGTAGATCTCTATCGATCGTAGTATAACACTAAGTCACCGGAATGCAGACCAGGTTCTCACCTCTCATGACGGTCAGTTTTCGGCTTTCTCTACTTAGTTACTTGGCCGGACGAACCAGAAGTACAATCATAGTAGTTCTCTCTTTACACCCTAGCCGAAAAAATCGGGAACGTAGGGGTAAGCACAGGAGCCGAGCAACCCAACTATTGACCCAAGACATGATTCGGAACTAATACATATAAGGCAAACATCCAGGATGCCGAACACTCCCTATAGGTGTTCGGTCTTTTCAACATGTACCTGGCTGAATACAGCCCCTGGTAATAGACCCTTATTTGACCTGAAACTGTAGGGCATGGACCCCACAGCAAATTTATTCCTCCCAAAAGTTAAGTTACATATGTACAGAACTTACAAGGTCAAGAGACCCAAAAAAGGAAAAAGAGGAAAAAATAACAAGCTAACCTCAAGGTGGCAAAAAGGAAATCCATCTAAGCAATTCCTCTTTGAACTTAGTATTAATTCTATGAACCAAAAGGGAAATGTCAAAAATAAAACTAGACCTCCACCTACGAAAAGAAGGTCTAATATTCGTGAAATCTCTATCATTTCGAATATTCCAGATGTTCCAGCAGGCCAGGAAAACTACTTCAGAGAAGAAAGGCTTGCCAAAATCCCTTCTAGTGTGATAAGCAATGGCAATTATATCATCTCCTGCCATCTAATTGATTTGAAGGTAATTCCAAACCCTGCAACTAAAGTTACATTGAAATAAGAGATGATCTCTGTCCTCCTTGGTGCATGTGGGACAGAGTACACAATGATTTGAATCAGACACATTCCATTGTCTTCTTTCCAGCATATCCTGAGTGTTCATCCTATCCATGATCATCATCCAAGCAAAGAACTTGATTCTCATAGTGCAACAACTAGCCCAAACCCAAGATAAAATTGGGTTGAATACAATATGCTTGTGTAAGAAGGAGTAGTATTTCTTAACAGAATAACCCTTGCCATCCTCTTTCCACACCCACATATCATTCAGCTAAAGATTTTGCTTGGAGTGAAGAAGGAGGTTTTGCAAAGTCTGTAGCTTCCCATAAGCTCTCTCAGAGAGAGGTAAATGAAATAGGGAGGTGAGCTCAGTCAACTCAAAAATCTCAGCAGCAGAGATGAGAGGATTAATGGCAAAAGAGAAAAGCATGGCAAACCTTTGTTCAAGAGGGATACTAGAGTCCCCCAAGGACCAAGAATCAGACCAAAACAATACAGTGTCACCCTTATTGACATGCACATCACTCACCATCCTGAACTTATCCATTAACTTGCATATATCTCTCCACCAGAAGGAGCCACAAATGATTGTAGCATGAGAAACTCTGCCATGGTAGTAAGTGTTCCAAATGAGTTGGACCCAGGGCACATCAACTTTATTGTAAAATTTGCTGACATGTTTGAGAAGCAGAACCTCATTCTGCAGCTTCAAATTCAAAATACCCAGTCGACCTTTGTTTTTGGGCCGGCAAACCAAACCCCAAGCAGCCAAGGACTAACCAGAATCTTGCCCATACCTTCTCCAAAGACATTGCCTCTGTATTCTCTCCAACTATTTTAGTATACCAGGTGGCAAGTCCAAACTACACAAGAAAAAAATTGGCACAGAAGAGAGGGCAGAGATCAGATACTGCAGTCTTCCTCCATGAGCAAGGAAAGAAGAGCTGACAGAAAGTTTCCTCTCCATACTATCAACCAGAGGCATTAGGTCCAAGATCTTAGGTTTGGTAATTCCCACGGGGAGCCCAATATAGGTAAAAGGAAGAGTGCCAACCACACAACCAAAAACTACAGCCAGCCTAGCAATCTCCACTGAATCCACATTAATGGGTAGCATGGATGACTTATGATAGTTGACATGCAACCCAGTGGACTTTGAGAACAAAAGCAACATTTTCTTCAAGGACAGCAATTGAGATTCCTCAGCAGGCAGAATAATAAGGGTGTCATCAGCATACTGGATAATTGGATAATCCTTATCATGGAAGGGTATATGAAGCCGTAAGAGCCCATTTATGATGCATATCATTCACAACTGATTGCAGCAGATCTGCAGCAATGGCAAACAGGAGGGGTGAAAGAGGGTCACCCTGCCTAACTCCCTTCTTACAGGCAAATTGCTTCCCTGGGACTCCATTAAGGAGGATAGAAGATGTTCTAGAAGCCAAGAACTGCTTAACCCAAGAAATCCATTTTTCATTAAAACCCTTGTCCTCAAAATTTGAAAAATGGCCTCATGCTCAATGGAGTCAAAAGCTTTCTCAAAATCTAGCTCGAGAATGACAATAGGCCTTTCAGACTGATGGCATTGGTGCAGGTACTCCAAGGTCCAAGCAACACAGTCCTGAATAGTTCTGAATTTGATGAAACCATATTGGTTTTTATGCAAACATCACATAATATCCAATTTTAATCTATTTGCATTCATCTTTGAAATAAATTTGACCGCCATACCAGTGAGAGAGATAGGCCTAAAATCATTGACAGTTTCAGGAGATCTTTTCTTGGGAACCAGGGTGATATAAGAATAATTGATGTTCTCCAGATTAGCAGTCCCCTCATGAAAAGCAGAAGCCAGTGCATAGAAATCCTGACTGATTATGGGCCAACACTTTTTGAAAAAATAGACCATTAAAACCATCTGGCCCAGGGGACTTGTCAATAGGCATGCCCTTAACAGTATTATCCATTTCCTCCTTGGAGAACATTTTGGTCAGGGAATCTAGGCCCTCCACCCTGTCCAGGATTGAAGAGAGTTCAAAAGACATTTGAACACCCTGACTAGTGCCCATCCTGTTTTTAAAGTTCTGCCAGATAGCAGCAGCCATTTGGTCATGATCAGAAACAATTGTACCATCTTCCAACTGCAAAGAAGCTATGGAATTTTGCCTATATCTTTCAGAAGCCAGAGCATGAAAAAAATTGGTGTTCTCCTCACCCACTTTAATAGATCTGATAGTGCACCTCATTTTCCAATACAAAAACTGAAGATGCAGCAGGTGCTCCACATGCAGCTTAACCACATTACGAAAGTTGAACTCATGCCTAAAAAGAGGCCTCAACTCCTCCAAGCAATCCAGGATGAGGACCACCCTGTTACATTTAGCAGTCAAGGTTTTCATTTTGGAGATGTTCATGCGACAACTTTCAAGATCTCTCCTCAAAGATTTAAACTTATCAGCAATTTTAGCCGTGATGTGGGTTTTGCTGGAAATAGAGGCCCAGGAAGCAGACACACTGTCCATAAAACCCTGCAACTCCACCCAGTAGTTTTCAAATAAAAAAAATTACACTTGAGGATAGTAGTGTTAATAGACACTACACAAGGCACATGATCCGAGGCAGTCCTAGTAAGGGGCAACACCTGAGTGGAGGGGTAACATGTGATCCAATTAGCAGAAGTGAAAAAACCAATCAAGCTGCTCAAGAAGAGGATTATCCTGCATATTTGACCAAGTGTAAGATCTCCCCTTAATAGGTAACCTCGGTAAACCAAGGTGCCCAATAATCTCATAAAAAATGAAGATATCATTAGCATCACCACCAGGAAGATTTCTGTTATCAGTTGATCTAATAAAATTAAAATCTCCCAGAACGAGCCAATTTTCAGAATCTAGGATGGATAGGTTATAGAGCCAATCCACAAAATCATCCCTAGCCTGGCCACGACAGGGCCCATAAACATTGACTAAGGTCCATTGCTCGTTGTTGTGATTGGAAGTAAAATGCACTGCAATGCCAAACTTCTTAACCTCAATTAATCTGCATGTAAGGACTGAGGAGTTCTACAGCACAACAAGACCCCCCGATGCACCAACAGAAGGACTGTAAACAAATGAATCAAAGCGATGAGGGCAAATTTTTTTTACAGTTCTAGAGTCAATACACTCCATTTTCGTCTCCAGCAGACGGACAACAGTAGCCAGACTTTCATCTACCTTGTTGCGAACAGCATGCTGACGGTCATCAGAATTTAGACCCCGAACATTCCAACACATAACACGCCAACTTCTAGTAGATCGAATATCCATAAAATAAGGCAGTTACAGATTTAACAGCATGCCCACATAGCAGGCAGCACATAAGGCAGTTCAGACTTGCAGCACAGCCTAACAAAAGAAGTTTGCAAAGACAACGATCGCATACAAATCCCAGGAGCAAAGGGAATAAATAAAACATACGATAGCTAGTTAGGTTATGGGTCGACCACACCCAGCTGACACAGCTCGAATTAAACATCAGAGGATTTGTCCTTGGCAGAGGAGGGGTCCGCCATAAGAGCATCCACAGAGAGCTTGTCTGCGGAGATGCCCAAGTCCGCTCCAATTTGCTGAATATGACTAAGCGGTGTTGGCGGCGGCACCGGAGGCACACGACGATCACGGTTATCATCCGTCAGAGGCTTGGAACGTGGCTTCTTCTTCTTAGGTTCAGGCATTGGCAAGGCTTGAAGCACTGGCTTGAACCCATCCCTCCTGGCAGAGCTTCGAGTGCAGCGACGCAGTTGAGAATCCACAACGGGAGGGCGATCACGCTTGGAGACTTTCTTATTTTTAGAAGTGGAAGCAGAAAAAGAGATCTGCTCATATGGGGCAGAAACAAACTGCAAGCCGAAATCATGCTCCAGCTCCTGCTGGCTGTCAGGAAACAGGGCACGAGCAATTCCCCTAGGAGGAGAGGAAGCGGATAAGGGGACAACATTGCTGACAGAAGCATCACTGACAATATCAGAGACCCAGTTAACCTGCTCAAAAGCCAGGGACCAAGATCTCTTTGAAAGAACTAGGGGCCCAAACGAAGACTGACAAACCGGCTTTGGAACCTGGAGGGTAGAGCAATGACCCAAAAGCGTATCAAAAGTCCTTCTCCAGGCCATCTCAGGAGGCAGAGGTGGGCCATAAACCACGTGCACACGTCCAACTAGTAGATCTTGCAGCGGTAACACAGGTGGCTGGTACGGCACTATAGCCAAGGCATCAGGATCAACAGGTTGAATGACATTCACATCCACGGCAACAACAGTCTGAGCACCAAGCTGAAGGTCACCCTGAACCAAATCTGGCACCATTGGTGCAACATCATGCTGGGCAACCAAAACATTATTGGCAAGAACAACAGGAGGCAGCTGATCAACCTCAACAACTACAGCAGGAGGATCATCCACAATAACCGCATCATTTAACTGAACATGCACATGAGGTGCAGCCTGAATTTCGCTGTCCGACTGGTTAACAGAGCCTGAGAAATCTTGCTGGTTAATGACCATAGACTCCTCGTCAGGAACCACCTCATCTTGAACCGGATCATCATGGGCTTCCTAAATAGGGGCATGCCAACCCCAACCACCTCCCTGATTGAGATCATCCAGAGGCGGAGGCGGCGGAACATCATTCCACCCGAGAGCTGGATATGGAGGGAGAGCAAACAAATTGTCCTCATGAATTAACTGCCCAGGTAAGGGGTGAGGATTTCCGTTAAATGGCATGTGATCTTCGTCTTGCGGCATTTGCTCAGCAAAATTGACTCCAAGGACATAGCAGGGCGCAGTCCAAGAAACTTTAGGTCCTCCCCAGTCCACAAAATCAGAGAAGACCACGTCTCCAGGAACCAAATTTTCCTCAAGGAAGGAAGCAAAGACAATAGATCTAACAAGGTACGGGTCATTACTAATCCAATGGTGGAATTTTCCAAAGGTATTGACAGCAGCCCGCAGATTCTCCGTATTGCGCAGGTCTAGGGGGACGCCCAAAAACATTAAACAACCTTCACGGAATCCTTGAACCCCACGAAAACCCTCACCATGATCATGCTTTATAAAGCGAACGAATCTATCCTATCCAAGATCTTGGGGAGACAGTTGAATCAAAGAAAAATGCTCACCAGCATCTGTGACCTCAATCAGACACACTCCAGAAAACCAAGATTGAGCAGAACGGACATGAAAACCATGTGATTGATAAGCTCAACCACCTGCCCACGTACCTGACTCATCTGAGCCAACGGAGGAGCCGACATAACCTCAGCGATCATGAAGCTCTCATGCAAACGAACAATGGGCAAAGGAGGCGTGACGAAAGTACGAGGAAGACGATGAACACCTCCGTCAATGATGTGATGGCCCACCGTCACATAGTGCTCGGGATCGAGGGCAAAGTTGGCCATGGGCGACGGGGAGGAAGGAAGCGGTGGCGTCGGAGGGGGCGGAGTAGCTGGGGTGTGTGGAGCACAAAACGGCGAGCCTGTTAATGGTGATGTGATAGAGCAAGCCTACAAGGCTGGTGGCTACGTGTGCTTCCCGATGCAGGAAGGAGAGACCGGCCTATCCAAGATATCGGGACGCTTCCGTTTCCAACATAATCCTTTTTCAACCGCAATAGATGCGTAGTCCTTCCTGGAGTGACCGGGATCTCCACAAGCCAAGCATCCAGCAGAAGAGGAGCAGCTAACAGACAGGTGGCCCCCCAAGGAGCAACGAGAACACGTAAGCACTTGGTCCACCATGTCATTGACAATGGTCTCAAAACCATCAAGAGCCTGTTGCCTAGAAGGAATATTCAGCATTGAGTGGCTAACAGGCCCAGCTGGGGAAGGGGCAGCAACAGGAGAACTGGGCTCCACAGAAATTGGGCTACCACTCGACAGAGAAAACCTGGGCTTGGGGAGGCGTGTGGGCGAAGGATGAGTGACAATTGAGTCCGAAGAGCCCAACATGGCAATGGAGCCCAACATGGCAGGATTCGAATCAACAGCTAACCCGCCCGAAGATCGCGCCGGAGATGGAGTCAGGGGTTCCGAAGAAGGCAATCGAATCGGAACGACCGTGCCAAAAGTGATCGACGGCGAGGCCAGCGTCCACTGAAGCTCCACCGACGGTGGGGGGTGAATAAAAACATGTTCCTTAGGGGGGAGATCATAACCAGCCATAGTAGCTAATTCAAGAAAATTCTGAGTAGCCGGATAACGATAACCCTTACACGCATCATAGTTTTGGAACGTGGCAAATGAAAGCGTTTTGCGAGTAGAATTGCCAGATCTGATAGCGGACTTCACAGGAGGCTTATGCATAGCCAACATGCCAAGAGTAGCACGCCTCTTAGAGAGGCTAACAAGAATCCACTCCGCATCACACTCCTTTTTCCAGATAAGAAACTCATGCCTCCAATTTGGTCCACCATTGCCCCAGAGATGAAAGTAACATTTGAATTGAGGACAAGCGTAAGAGCGTGAATCAACAATATGAAAACCAACCTCCTTGCATGACACCACAAACGAAAAAACCTTATCCTTGATATATTTCACCATGAGCTCAATTGCAGAACCCCCTAGGGCTGCCTCAAGTGCCGCAGCCACAAAATCCTCATCAAGCCGGAAATCATGCCGGCTGAAAGAAGCCACCAGGATGAACGGACGTGATCCCTCCAAAGGGTGGATCGAAAGACCAGAAGATCTAAAAACCTCATCAGCAAAAGCCACACCACGAGAGAAATCCAGATCCAAAGTTGCACCAGCATCAGAACCCATGGAGAATGAGATCCCAAGAGAGAGGGGAGAAATCCAAATCCAATGCTCGGAGAAAATCTAGATGTTACCGAAGTAGAAGGGAGATCGCCGGGGGTAGTCGCCGGAGGGTGGGTGGGTGGTTGGGAGCGCCATTCCGGATCTTGGACACGATAATAGACCCTTATTGACAAGGCACATATGGCAATCTGATTTGGGAAGAGAACATTTATGATGAGTGAATAAAACTCCGAACATAATGCGAATCAAGTTGCTCTATTTATATACCTTTATGGTACGGTGAGCCGCAAACTTACAGACAATGCCGAAAACCTTTTTGGACATTTTACACGCCAAAAAGGTATATAACAAGAAAGAGAAAAAAGGTTTACACAGGGTCTTAATCTTAAAAATAAACCTTAGTGTGGGTCCCTGCTGCACGTCTACGTCGTTTCCTCCACTATAATGTGTCCTTGAAGGCGTGAGAGTATGATGGCCATCTGTAAAAAGAGAAGAAAATAAACCTGGAAAAGAAAAATTAATCCAGTGTGGCCATAACAAGTCTGGTTCATTTAATAAACCTAAAAAAATAAGTTTAGAGTCTGAATAGGGTCTAGCCGAACTATGAACTATATGCAAGCGCCCCCGATCGTCGCCCAAGGAATTTTTAAGGCATAATTATGTACTCGAGGCACATATGCTATCACCTTATGGGGCAGCCGACGGGGGCGTAACTGTCAATCTTGCTCAGGTTCAACTGAGCTGCCGTACCGAGGCATGGGCCGGACACATTTAGTTATGTCCGCTATTGATAGATTATCCGGCTTGAATAGGCCATTCTGGACTTTGGCTGCTAAGGCCACAGTGTCCTCCTCCGTACGGAGAGAGCGCTCCATATTTCCATTGACCGTGATGACGCCACGTGGTCCAGGCATTTTAAGCTTGAAGTAGGCATAATGCGGGACTGCATTAAAGCGGGTGAAGGCCGTTCTTTCGAGTAGTGCATGATAGCCACTTCGGAACGGAGCTATGTCGAAGATCAACTCTTCGCTTCGAAAGTTATCAGGAGAGCCGAATACGACCTCCAATGTTAAAGAGCCCGTGTAGCGGGCTTCTACACCAGGTATCACTCGTTTAAAGGTCGTGCTGCTTGGCTTGATTCTTGACGGGTCTATCCCCATCTTGTGGACAGTGTCCTGATATATCATATTAAGACTGTTGCCGCTGTCGATAAGGACTCGGGTGAGGTGGTATCCATCGATTATTGGGTCGAGCACTAGGGCAGTCGAACCCCCATGATGAATACTACTCGGATGATCCCTGCGATCTAAAGTTATCGGACAAGCCGACCATGGGTTGAATTTGGGGGCGACATGCTCAACAGCATAGACATCTCGGAGTGCGTGCTTGCGCTCCCTCTTTGGGATATGAGTGGCATATATCATGTTCACTGTTTTGACCTTGGGTGGAAATTTCTTCTGTCCCCCCATATTCGGCTGGCGAGGTTCATCCTCGTCTTTGCTCTGAGGCTCCTTCCCCTTGTGTTCGGCATTGAGCTTGCCGGCCTGCTTGAAGACCCAACAATTATGGTTGGTGTGGTTGGCAGGTTTCTCTGGGGTGCCATGGATTTGGCAGGGCCTATCTAATATTTTGTCCACACTGGATGGACCATCTCTGTTGCCTTTAAATGGCTTCTTCCTTTTACCGGGTCTGGAGCCACTGAATCCGGCGTCTACCGCTGTATCATCTGGGCTTCCAGCATTGTTTCGACGTTTTTTTTGTTACGTCATCGCTTTCCATTGTCGTCCCTGACTTCAGATGTTCCAGGGTCGCTGGTACTGCTAGGAGCTAACCAGCTATCCTCACCCACGCAAAAGCGAGTCATGATTGTAGTAATGGCCGCCACTGTCCTCGGCTTTTCCTTCCCAAGGTGTTTGGCTAGCCATTCGTCCCGGATACTATGCTTGAATGCCGCCAAGGCTTCAGCGTCCGGACATTCGACGATTTGGTTCTTTTTAGTGCGAAACGGATTCCAAAGCTTGCGAGCTAAATCCCCGGGTTGTTGGATGATGTGACTTAGATCGTCAGCGTCCGGGGGGCGGACATAGGTCCCTTGAAAATTTGCCCGAAAAGCATCCTCAAGTTCTTCCCAACTCCCAATGGAGTTCTCTGGGAGACTGTTTAGCCAGTGTCGAGCTGGTCCTTTCAGTTTGAGGGGTAAATATTTAATGGCGTGGAGATAATCTCCTCGAGCCATGTGGATGTGAAGAATAAAGTCTTCTATCCAGACGGCAGGATCCATCGTTCCATCGTACGCTTCGATGTTCACGGGTTTAAACCCTTCTAGAAAATCATGATCCAGCACCTCATTGGTAATGCACAGAGGGTGTGCGGCTCCTCTGTATTTTGCTATATCGTGGCATATGTCCGATGGTTGTGATGTTCGGTATTGACCCCGTATTGGTATGTTACGAGTGCGATTGGCTTGATAGCCGTCGTCCCGTGCGGGAGCCCGGTCCCTAGGTCCGTAGATACGCCTGGTCTTGCTAGCTTTTTTGTTCAGGTCCTCACGCAGATCGTGTTTTCGGGCTTGAGCCGCATCCTCCTTTCCTTTACGAGGTGGTGGTGCGGGCTTATGTACGCCGTTGCTTGCAACTCTGTCCCGTCCCCGAGGTGGTTGGTCCGGCTTATCGGCGGTGTTATTCTTCGGCGGTATGGGCGCAGCGGCCTTGTGTTGAATTATGGCAGGAGTTTACGCCTAGGATAGCCTTTGGTTTGGCCATTGTAGCCATGTTTCTGTTCAGTGTCGAGCAATTCATTCCATCTATCATTGAGCGTGTCCTGTGCGGCTTGAAGCCATCTCAGCTGCTTTTTCAGGCTCCTTGCGGTGGCAATAAGCCGCCGATGGAAGCACTTTTGTTCAGAGGGTTCTTCTGGGACAATATATCCATCGTCATCTAGGCTAACCTCTTCTTCAGAGATAGGTTTGTAGTTACTGTCTTCGGCATCGCTGTCATCGGATAGCGGTTTTGGACTATTTTCATCATCCTCTCGCTCCTCATGCTCCATCGCTGGGTGTGCAGGGTATTTGGCTTGTTCCGGAATATCATCGTCATTAGTGAGGGTGTTGCTATCTTTTCCTTTACGGGATTTGGTTCAGCGCTTTGGATGCCGATGTTTGGGAGGTTCTTCGACGGGCTTGTCCTCTAAGGGATTGTTTTCATTGTCGCCCTCCGCCTCCTTAGGTGTATCCACCATGTACACATCATATGAAGACGTAGCTCTCCACCGCCCGGTTACGGGCCGGTTTTGATCTGGATCCGCTTCGGCTTTGAGGTCCATCCCTTCAAAGTCTTCGTAAGCATAGTCAAGTAGATCGGTTAGATCTTCAACCGTGGCTACCAAGTGGGTGGTGGGTGGAGAGAAAAATTCTCCATCAGCCTCCAGTTCAAACCGGATAAAATGCGGCTGCGTGTCCCCATCTAGGGAGAGCGATCTTAATGACCTGAGCATGTCGCCAAAGGGTGAGTGCTGGAAGATATCCGCGGCACTGAATTCGGCGATAGACGCCTAATCTGGCTTGAAAGGCCCAGACGTGTGTGATTCGGAATTCGAGGGCGGAGTTAGGTCCGGGGTTCCGATAACATAGACCTCGCCTAGAGTTGGGTCTGTGTGCCGCTGGAGTCCGCGGCTTCCGTGGCGGGGTTGAGCTTCCCGTCCTCGGGGGGCGCGGTCTGTTCCGGATCTAAGGCCAGAACTGTTGCAGGTCCTATATCCTGATCCGATGACAGAGCTAGATCGTGTTCATCATGAGGGCAGAGAGAGGTTGCCGCTGGCTCAATTCCGGCGAAGATCAAGTCTCCGCGGATATCAGCAACATAGTTTAAGCTTCCTAATCTAACTTGATGGCCAGGGGCATAGCTCTCAATCTGCTCATGATGGCCTTCAGTGTTGGCGCGTAGCGCAAAGACACCGAACACGAAGAGCTGTCCAGGAAGGAAGATTCCCTCAGTGTCACCATTGTGGTTGATGACGCAATCCATCAGTCCGTTCGTCGACGACATAGTGGAACTCTCAATGAAAGCACCAATGTCGGTGTCAAAACCGGCGGATCTCGGGTAGGGGGTCCCAAACTATGCATCTGAGGATCGATGGTAACAGGAGGCTGGGGACACGACGTTTACCCAGGTTTAGGCTGTCTCGATCGAGGTAAAACCCTACTTCCTGCTATATTAATATGGATGAATATGAATACAAGAGTTGATCTACCTCTAGATCGTAATGGCTAAACCGTAAGTCTAGCCTATGAGGATTTGAGATTCTCCGTTAGCCTCTACGGACTAAACGCTCCGGTTTATATACACACCGGAGGGGCCTAGGGTTTGTACATATCATCTTGAAGAGGAAGGAAAGATTACAACCGAACCTAAAACCTGCCTTTACATGAATAGAGGAGTCCTATCCGGATATGAGAGATGATCTTCGACTATGATCTTCACGGCCCACCAGTCCGGCCCACCAAGAGTTATATGGCCTCCCGAGGACCCCTCTATCCAGGACTCCCTCAGCCGCCCCCTCCAAGTTCAGTTCGGACTCCTCAAGGGGGGGTGGCAGCCCTAGAGGCCCCTCATCTCTCTCTCCATCAAGGCCCACATTGGCCCATTAGTTCCACGGGGGTTTCCGATAACCCACCGGTACTCCGACTCATCTGATGTCCGAATAACATCGTCCAATATATCATTCTTTATGTCTCTGCCATTTCGATACTCCTCGTCATGTCCGTGATCTCATCCAGGACTCCGTACAGTCTTTGGTCATGAAAAACACATAACTCATAATACAAATCGTCATCGAACGTTAAGCGTGCGGACCCTACGGGTTCGAGAACTATGTAGACATGACCGAGACACATCTCCGGTCAATAACCAATAGTGGAACCTGGATGCTCACATTGTCTCCTACATATTCTATGAAGATCTTTATCGGTCAAACCGCATAACAACATATGTTGTTGCACTTTTCATCGGTATGTTACTTGCCCGAGATTCGATCGTCGGTATCTTCATACCTAGTTCAATCTCGTTACCAGCAAGTCTCTTTAATCGTTGTGTAATACATCATCTTGTGACTAA
>LR738713.1:348900287-348933640 GCA_902687465.1 Secale cereale
CAAATGGAGCATATGATATGTCAAAATGTTCATTGTGAAGTGCTCTACATGTTGGTTGCTGTAGCTTTCATGTTAGGTGCCATCTTGCCATGTTAATCTCTGTTGCAAAAGTGCATTTGGCTGTTAAGTGCTGAAACTTGTTATGAGATGCTGATTTCACTTGCTCATTGCTATTGGTGTGTTTGTCTTCATGCCACATGTCTAGATGTTTTAGAAGCACAATCATATGGTCTTTGCTGTGGTGCAATCATCTTTCCATGATATGTCTTGAGGTGACTTAAACAAGCTTGTAAACATGCCATGCTTGTTTAATTGTGTTCCAGCAAGCTTTTGGGTGTGTTCTAAGTTCATGCTTGTTAAGTATAATTTCTACTTCACATCCATGCTTCTTGTTACCATGTTTGAGTGTTGTAGCATATATTTACCTTGCTCTGAAGTTGCTATGTGGCTGTTAACTTCAGCTTGTAGTTATATCTTGTTTCGTGTCTATGTGTTGAACCGTTGCTCCGTTTTGAGCGTGCCCTACATGAAACGTGTGTGATTTTGCATGTAGAAGCATAATATCATATTGTTTTCATGTTTGGAGTGTGTTTGCTTGATGTTTGGGTGCATTTTGCACCGTTGCCATGTTTGTCTTGTTTTGCTCATATCTTCTAGGCCGTAGCTCCGAATTAAATGAACTTTATATGAAACTTGACTATAATTTCGTGTAGATCATCATGGTGCATGTTAAATTGCTGTTTAAAAACTTAAACATAAGGTTTGTTCAGATCTGTACTAATTTCAAATATTGCATATGAGGGCTTACCGGATTTGTTATGTGGTGATTCCGGCCTCATTTAAACTTGTTGACTTGTGTTGTTCTTGTGTGCTTCATCCCTTGCCATGTATTGCATCATATATAGACTTGTCTTGCATCATACTTGGTTGAGTATATTGTCATGTTCTTGTGTTGTGTGTTTACCGTGTTGCTTGCTTCTTCTCGTTAGTGCTTGTTCCGTTGCGATTGTGAGGATTCGTTCGTCTACATGTGGTTCGTCTTCGAGGCTTCTTCTTCGTCTCCTTCACGGATCCGTTCTTTTTCCTTGCAGGATCTCAGGCAAGATGACCATCACCTTGGATACCTTTGCTATCATTGCCATGCTTAGTTGTCTCGATGCTATCGTTATATGTCGCGCTACCCATCATTATGTCAGCCTCTCCTTGTTGCCATGAAACCTCTAACCTTTTGACATCTTCCTAGCAAATCGTTGCTTGGCTATGTTACCCGTTTGCTCAACCCCTCTTATAGCGTTGCTAGCTGTAGGTGAAGATGAAGATCACTCCTTGTTGGAACTTGTTGTTGGATATCACAATATGTCTTATATATATTAACACACCTATATACTGGGAATGGGTGGAAGGCTTGGCCTTTTGCTCGGTGTTTTGTTCCACTCATGCCACCTTAGGAGCCGATAAATCGGCATTATGTTCCTTGATTTTGCGTTCCTTACACGGTTGGGTATATGGGGACCCCTTGACACTTCGTCTTTGAATAAAACTCCTTCAGCAGGGCCCAACATTGGTTTTAATTTGCCTCATAATAACAACTTAATTAATTAATTAAAATTGCAGGGGGGGCAGTGCTGATGGTGTTAGTCCCAAATAGAGCACTATGCGGGACCGCCCCTTGGCAACTTGGGGTATCTGGATCCTGTACGCTTCGCTCATCCGGACGTGGCCTGAGACGAGATACGCGCGGCTCAGGGTGTCGGCACGCCGGGAGGTCTTGCTGGACTTGTTTTACCATTTTCGAAATGTCTTGTGCATCAGGAATTCCGAGTCTGATCGGGCCTTCCCTAAGATAAGGGGTAATATCATTATTACTTCTGCTGATCGTGAGAGCTTGTGATGGGCTAAGTTGGGACACCCCCGCAGGGTTATGATCTTTCGAAAGCCATGCCCGCGGTTATGTGACAGATTGGAATTTGTTAATGTCCGGTTGTAGAAAACTTGACAGAGGATCTGAGTAAAACACACAACTATGTGAGTAACCGTGACTGTCTCTTTTCACTTTGAGAAGAGAACACGGTGGGGTTATGTTTGACTCGTAGGTAGTTCAGGATCTTTAGCGATCATTACTAGTTTGCGACCGTTTGCGTAAATGCTCATCTTATTCTTGTACTCGTAAGTTAGCCACCATATTTTTTGCTTAGCCGCTGCTGCAACCTCACCACCTTACCTCTTCCTACCTATTAAACTTTGATAGTCTTGTTACCCATGGTTATGCGATTGCTTAGTCCTCGTGGCTCACAGATACTACAACAACAGTTGCAGGTGCAGGTTTCCGATGACTTGACGTGAGAGCGATGTCGTTGTGTTGGAGTTCTTTCTTCTCCTTCTTCTTCAGTCTTGGGTTAGGTTCCGGGTCGGCAGCCTGGGATAGCAGATGGATGTCGTTGCGCTTTTCATGTTAGCATCCGTAGTCGGATGCCTTGTATCGATGTTGTTGTATTCATGTGACTTGTATGAATTGTTGTATCCCCCATGTAAGTATGTAATGGTATGATGTAATGATATTCATCTTGCTAAGCGCTCGAAATGCGGTTGTGCCCCAATCACGTAAGTGTCACGTGATCGGGATAGAATCGCATCTTGGGCCTGATAGGAGGGCTGGATGAACAGTAGACGGTGGAGGGCTGGATGAACAGTAGCCCGTGAAGGGGTGGTTGAACAGGAGCCCGTGGAGAGGGCTGGTTGAACAGTAGCCGGTGGAGTAGCGCGCGGTGGAGCCTGAACAGTCGCAGGTGGAGGCAGGCGGAGGTTGACGGTGGATGAACAGTAGCCCGTAGAGGATGGAGGGGGTCGACGGTGGAGATGAACATTATCCCGTGGAGTCCCGTTTTGCGGTACGCCACACCCCTCCCGATGAACAGGAACCCCGTTTCGACCGTAGCGCTCCAACACAAGTCCGTTTCCTCCGTTTTGCGGTACGCCACACCCCTCCCGATCAACAGGACCCCTATTTCGACCGTAGGAGGTCAGTTTCCTCCGTTTTGCGGTACACCAGACCCCTACCGATGAACGGGATCCCGTTTCGAACGTGGCCGGTCAAACACAAGGCCGTTTCCTCCATTCCACGGTACGCCAGGCCTCGTTTCCATCAGTTGTTCCATCCAAGCCCTCCCGATGAACACGACGACGCATTCCATTCTGACCCAGCCGGCTGGCTCCCCGTGAACATGACGACGACGCAGTTTCTTCGTTCCGACCCAGCCATGTACACGAGCCCTGGCCGTACGTACGCACGAGTAGGCGTTCGAGACCCCGCCCGTATGTACGTATGTGGCCTTATTTACTTTCTTGCACCCTGTCCGTTGTACGTACGTGTACATGCTACGTGTGTGCCTCTGCTACGACACGTGCGTGCCTCTACATCGACCAGTATGTACGTACACGTTCGCGACCAGAATGACAACGCTACGTACGCTTCGACCAGGTGGGTCCCGACTATCAGGCACTCCCTTGCATGCGAAGTTGTAGCTGGTGTGTCCTAGCAGTCAGGGGGGCGAATCATTTTTTTTGCCCGGACGCACTTCCTTGCGTGCGAAGATGTAGCTGGTGGGTCCGAGCAGTCGGGGGGGAGAATCATTTTTTTGCCCGGACGCACTTCCTTGCGTGCGAAGATGTAGCTGGTGGGTCCCAGCAGTCAGGGGGAAACGTTTTTTTCGTGAAATACAGTGGCCCGTCTGGTGGGTCCCTGATGTCAGGTGGAGGAATAATTATTTTGAGCGTAATAAGGAGGCACTTCCTTGCTGCGGTCGTGGACCCAGCTATCAGCCTCTCCACGTACAGTACTCTTCCGATGGAAGTCGTTCCTTGACCACGTTGACAACGCCGCGCCGAGAGCACCAGGGCGGTGGACGACGGTGAGGCCTAGGAAGGGGACAACGCAGAGCCGGGGAAGAAGCGATAGTGGAAGCCCGCGCGGAGAGGAGTACGAGGGTTCACTGGTTCGGCTGAGGTGTGAGGCTACCGTCGCCGCAGGGCCTGGCCATCGGTGGGAATAGTAGGGGGCGGTGAGGCCTCCGCGGCAGCACAGCGAGCCACGGGAGGCAGGAGCATGCGGCACGGCCGACACTGCTTTGGGTGGCTGGAGCAAGAAGACCAGAGGTTGAAGAAGCACTACGGCCGTTGGATGGACATCTTACGGTCACTGGAGCTAGAATCGTTCATATTGACTAAGTTGACAAAGCACTCCATCCCCGTCAATTTAGTAGGCCCACAAGTCAGCCACCCACCAAGGTGGGTCTCAACTAGCAGGGGAATATTCAGTTTTTTGTGCGTAATCAGGCGGCACATCCGGTGGGTCCGAGCTGACAGCCGGGGGAATGTTTTTTTCGCGAAATACGATGGCTCGTCCGATGGGTCCCAACAGTCAGGGGCAAAAGGGTTTTTTCGCCAAATACGGTGGCCCGTCCGGTGGGTCCCTGCTGTCAGGTGGAGGAATAATTATTTTCCGCGTAATAAGGAGGCACTTCCTTGCAGCTGCCGTGGACCCAGCTGTCAGCCTCTCCACGTACAGTACTTTTCCGATGGAAGTCGTTCCTTGACCAAGTTGACCATGCCACACCGAGAGCACCAGGGCGGTGGAAGACGGCGAGGCCTAGGAAGGAGACGACGCAGAGCCGGGGAAGACGCGGTAGCGGATGCCCACGCGTAGAGGAGTATGAGGGTTCACTAGTTCGCTGCGGTGTGAAGCTGCCGTCACCACAGAATAACAGGGGGTGTGGGTGAGTAGAGGGATGGCCTGGCCAGCGGTGGGAGTAGTAGGGGGCGGTGGGGCCTCCGCCGCATCGCAGCCGGCCACGGGATGCAAGAGCATGAGGCACGACCGACGCTGGTTTGGGTGGCTGGAGCAAGAAGACCAGAGGTTGAAGAAGCACTATGGCCGTCGGATGGACATCATACAGTCACTGGAGCTAGAATCGTGCATATTGACTAAGTTGACAAAGCCCTCCATCCCTCTCAACTTAGTAGGCCCACAAGTCAGCCTGCCACTATACTGGGTCCCACCTAGAGTATTCATTTTTTGTGCGTAATAAGGAGGCACTTCCTTGCGTGCGAAGATATAGCTGGTGGGTCCAAGCTGTCAGCAGCGGTAACGTTTTTTCGCGAAATACAGAGGCCCTTTCGGTGGGTCCCAGATGTCAGGTGGAGGAATCATTATTTTGCGCGTAATAAGGAGGCATTTCCTTGCATGCGGCCGTGGACCCAGCTGTCAGCCTCTCCACGTACAGTCCACTTCAGATGCACGTCGGTCGTTGACCACATTGACCAGGCCGCGCCGAGAGCACCAGGGCGGTGGACGATGGCGATGCCTAGGAAGGGAATGACACGGAGGCAGGGAAGACTCGGCAGTTGTTTCCCACGCGGAGGGGAGTACGACTGTACGAGGGTTCACTGGTTTGTCTGCCGTTGCTGGAGAATAATAACAGGTGTGGGTGAGTAGAGGGATGGCTAGGCCAACGATGGGAGTACGGTGGGGCGGTGAGGCCTGCGCGGCAGCACAGCTAGCCGCAGGGAGGAGGGAGCAGGCAGTCCTGCCGGCGCTTGTTTGAGCGGCTGGAGCAGGAAGAGCAGAGATTGAAGAAGCACGACGGCCGTTGGATGGACATCCAACAGTCACTGCTTGTGCGTCAACCTTTTTTAGGAAAGCCTCAAATATGTGGAAAACATCATACAACCCATCTGCCATTATTTCTTATAATTTACAGCCCATTTGCTAATTCTTAAGGGTTTTTTGAAGCCCATATTCTTTTTGTTAGCATTACAGCCCATATTGTGGCCACGGTTAAAAAATTATATGAAATTTTGCATATTTTGGTGCGGTCCGAACTGTATTTAATCCCAAAATTTCGAGTCACATTGGAACTAATTTTAAAAAGAAATATATATCAATATAAAATCCAACAAATTGTCCACGCATAAAAATCAATGCAATTTAAAATCTCGAAATGAAAAAAAAGAAATTTGAAATTAATTGCCGGTTTGATGTGTTTTCAAAATGTACAACCCATTTCTCATTACTGATAGGCCATTTTCTCGGCCAACCAAATGAAGCTCTCCTCGTCTTGAAAGATTTGCAGCCCAACAGGCCTGACAAAGCGACTTACTTGGCAAATCACAAAAAAACTGGGTTGTGGCCGTGGACCCAGCTGTCAGCCTCTCCACGTACAGTACTCTTCCGATGGAAGTCGGTCGTTGACCACATTGACCACACCGCGCCGAGAGCACCAAGGCGGTGGATGACGGCGAGGCCTAGGATGGGGACGACCCGGAGCCGGGAAGACGCGGCAGTGGATGCCCATGCGGAGAGGAGTACGAGGGTTCACTCGTTCGGCTGCGGTGTGAGGCTGCCGTCGCCGCAGAATAACATGGGGTGTGGGTGAGTGGAGGGATGGCCTGGCGAGCGGTGGGAGTAGTATGGGGTGGTGAGGCCTCCGCAGCAGCACAGCCGACCACGGGAGGCAGGAGTAGGCGGCACGACCGGCGCTGATTTGGGTGGCTGGAGCAAGAAGACCAGAGGTTGAAGAAGCACTAAGGCTGTTGGATGGACATCGTATGGTCACTGGAGCTCGAATCGTTCATTTGACTAAGTTGACAAAGCCCTCCGTCCCCGTCAACTTAGCAGGCACACAAGTCAGCCTCCCACTGTGGTGGGTCCCAGCTGGTAGGGGGTATTCATTTTTTTGTGCGCAATAAGGAGGCACTTCCTTGTGTGCGAACATATAGTTGGTGGGTCCGACCTGTCAGCGGAGGGAACATTTTTTCACGAAATACAGAGGCCCTTCTGGCGGGTCCCAGATGTCAGGTGGAGGAATCATTATTTTGCGCGTAATAAGGAGGCATTTCGTTGTGTGCGGTCGTGGACCCAGCTATTAGCCTCTCCATGTACAGTCCACTTCCGATGGATGTCCTTCGTTGACCACGTTGAGCACGCCGCGCCGAGAGCACCAGGGCGGTGGACGACGGCGAGGCCTACGAAGGGAACGACACGGAGCCGTGGAAGACACGCAGTGGCTGCCCACGTGGTGGAGAGTACGAGGGTTGACTGGTTCGGCTACCGTCGCCGGAAAATAACATGAGGTGTGGGTGAGTAGAGGGATAGACAGGCCAGGGATGCGAGTATATGATAGGGCGGTGAGGTCTGCTTGGTAGCACAGCCGGCCACAGGAGGCGGGAGAAGGCGGTTCCGACGGCGCTGGTTTGGGCTGCTCGGGCAGGACGATCAGAGACTGAAGAAGCACGATTGCACGGTCTGACGCTGGTAGAGTCGATTGTTGACTAAGTTTCTTTTTTGATAAACCTTGTGTACGCATGAACTTAGTAGGCCCACAAGTCAGCCTCCAAATATGTGACAGACAACAAGAGCCCATTTGCTATTTTTTAATAATTTACAGCCCATTTGCTAATTCTTAAGTAATTTATTACAGCCCATTTTCTGCCCAGGACCACGGTCAAAAAGTTCAACCTTATTTCGCATATTTCGGTGGAGTCTGAACTTTTGTAATCCCAAAATGATAAACATTTTTTAAGAACTTATTGATTTGCCAAAAAAATCGTTTTGTTTTTGTAAGCAAATAAGACGTGGGACAATTGAGTTGGTTTAAGGGAAAACCAGTGATAAAAAAATCAGCGCTGGGAGGGAAAACAACAACAAAAATAAGGATGTAAATATGAAAAGTGAATTATATGTATTTTCAATATAATGATATGTGTATATGAACTAGTAAAACTATAGGTAGAGATTAGGAAATGGATGTAGGACATGCGTTTCAAGAGGAAAATAGAACTGGGTTGTGTGTTTGATTCAGTAAAAAAAAGTGTGTGCGGATGTTGTAAGACAAAATATAACTAAGCTGGCGGGCCAGAGGCCACTAGATACCTGTTGGATAATTGTGCCCCGTTGTCCTCATGGGCTAGGCCAGTTAAAAACAAAACCAAGCCTGGGCAGTCTACATCCCAGTTCAAACTTGCTCGACCTGAAAAAACAATATACGTGCTCAATAAACGAGAGAATTCTGCAAGTACAGACTGATAACTAGGATGCGGCAGGGATATTTTTTTCATCATGATAATAAGAGCATGCATTTGTTTCGAAAAATTTGGAGAACTGGGAATTCGAACGGCAGGTGCTTATGCTACCCATCAAATAAAAATCAGGTGCCTGAAAATTCGTTTCGAAACAAATGATTCAACTTTATATCCACGTTGACCCTCCGCATGATGGTTGGAAGCAAATGCCAAGTTCATACCAAAAGATCGTTAACAACAATACCAACTTGCGAATGACAAGGTAGTACAAGTACCAATACCAAACTAACTTATACTCTTTTTACTCCTGGCCCTAGTGTTCGTCTGGTAGAAAATCTTGCAGTGGACCAGCTCCCGCTCCTTCTCTTGCTCCAGGTCCCCGAGGTGGTACTGGTGCATCACCCAGTTGGTCCTCTGCTGGTCGAAGTTCTTGTTGGTGTGCAGCACCAGAACCTTTTTGTTGCCCGTCTGCCAGCCGTTGACCCTCACTGGCAAGGTATTGTCGGTGTTGTGCCACATTGCGTGCATGCCGCACTCCGACTGTATCTTGCCACGCGTCCATGTGCCCCTTTTGAACGTCCTGGAATTGCGCTGGAAGAAATGCTTGCTTAGGCCACTCAGTGTGATACCTGCAGTATTGTTGAATACAGGTTTTAGTGTACGTAGTTGGCATTTTCATAACATCTTTGGCATGTTGCAATCACTTGTTTCACTTTTTATTAACTGTCAAATTGTAATTGCTTCACCAGGTCTGCATCTAAAAAGAAAATAGAGCTATAAAAAAAGGAATGTGTTTGTGCAAGTAGATGGCCGATCGGTGTCTTACCTGGAAGTTTCTCAGGATGGGTGTAGCATATGTCGTGCTCGCTGTCGATGATTGATATGAACAGATTGATAAGAGGGTGAGATCTCGCGCTGTCAGCACTCACTTTGGCCTCAAGGTGCTCGATCAGCTCCTAATCTGTGGGATCGAACTTGAGGCCAGCCGGCAGCACCGACCAATCCTTCTTCGACTTGCATGGGTTAATTCCAGTTATATGGTACTCAATGTATGATCAGTCGATTGTTTTAAGTGATGATGAAAGATTCCGACAGATAATTGGTACTCCAAATCTGACGTCCAGAATACCCGAAAACGCCGCCGGGATTCTTGTGTCACCTCACGCGCAACGTGTTGTCACGTCAATTCAATGTGTGGGCATGATGAATAATTTGACCGACGTATACTAGTACTGCTACTGTACTACTTACTAGTCGTATTTAGTGTCACATTTTAACCATAGGTTTAACTAACAAGTACACAATTGAAGCCTAAGTGATATATATATATATATATATATGCACAACATCTCCATCATCATTATCAGTACATCCTGCGCAGGTGAGTTAGGATGCACTTGATCCCAGAAAGGTATCTATCCTTCAAACCAGAGGAGTGCTTCAAAGTAACAACAGTACATAATATCCAACAAAAGAGGGTCGTGCTACAACAGCAGAATACATGGCTCAGTCTACATATCAGCACGAATCAAATTGTGCATATTTTTTGTTAGCATGAACCACATAGCCGTATGTCGGGTTTGCAAAAGCCATCCATCGCATGGAAGCTTGATGCCTTTCACACACTAAAGATTATATGGCAACAAGCTGTGTCGACGAATCTCTGGATATGGTGATTCATGAAACCCATGGTATGATGTGTAAACACAGTCCCCCCTGGCGAATGGAAGTTGCATAGCACGGTAATCATCGCCGGTGATATGATCGATGATTGGTTGGATGATCGGATAATTGAGCCCGAGGAACACGGAGTGGTTGCTGATACGTCCAAAACGTATCTATAATTTCTGCTTGCTCCATGCTTCTTTTGTGTGATATTGCTATGATATTTATGCACTTCCATACACTTTTGATCATATTTGGACTAACCTATTAACTCAGTGCACCACAGTGCCAGTTCCTGTTTTCTGCTGTTTTTGTATTTGAGGTTTTCCCATTACTTAAATTGCCAGAAAAATTCCGGGAAAATATATATAAAAAATCAGTGCTCCAGAAGTTTCCACGCGCCAGAAGTGGGGCCAGAGGGGAGCCAGGGGCAGCCCAGGCGGCCAGCCCAGGCGGCCCCACCCCTGGCCGCCTAGGGAGGGCGCCTGGGCCCCCCTCTCCGCTTCTGGTGACCCCCTTTGGCATATATTTACCTCCCGTCGCGGAAACCCTGATTCCAGAACCCTTTTCTCCAGAAGCAATTCCGATCTCCGCCGCCATCGCCACCAAGTTTCGGGGGACCAGAATTCCTGTGCCGGCATCCTGCCGGGACGGGGAAGTGCCCCCGGATTCATCTCCATCGACGTTGCTTCCTCCCTCCATGATGCGGGAGTAGTTCCTCCTCGGGGCTGAGGTTTCTACCAGTAGCTATGTGGTCAATTCTCTCTCCCATGATGTGATCTTCGTTGTGATCATAGGCTATGTTGATCTAGGGTGATCCCATGATATTTCCCCTTCCTCTACGTATTGAATTGATGTACTCACTTGTCTTTATCTAGTATAATCCCCGAGACCAAGGTGACAGCGGTATGGATTAGAAGAATATTTTCATGAGTGATTTCCTCTTTTGTGTGTTGATTGAAGATTAAGAGTCTCTTGGTGCTTGTCTTTAACTATCCTTGAGATATGTTGTGGTGATTGTGGTACTCTCTTTGGATGGCCGCGGTGACATTGGGAAATCCATAGATTGAGAACTACGAACTTAGAGGTGTGCTTTTGTAGCTTTACATAATTCTCGTCCTCTCTTGACCACAAAGGAATGACCTCCGAGTGTGTCTCCATTATGGGAAATATCATGTGATTAGACTATGTCAATGTTGTTGGAAGTTGCCACTAGTGAAAGTATGATCCCTAGGCCTTGTTTCCACCATTGCAATACCATTTGTGCTCACGTTTACCACTTGTTTGCTTGCTGCACTTTTTATTTCAGATTTACAAATACATCTTTTGCCATCCATATCACTTGCCATTTAACATCTCTTCGCCGAACTAGTGCACCTATACATCTGACAAGTGTATTAGGTGTGTTGGGGACACAAGAGACTTCTTGTATCTTGATTGCAGGGTTGCTTGAAAGGGGTACGTTCAACCTCCACTTCCCTGAGTTCGATAAACCTTGGGTTACTCACTTAAGGGAAATTTGCTGATGTCCTACAAACCTCTGCTCTTGGAGGCCCAACACTGTCTACAGGAATAGAAGCGTGTAGTAGACATCAGTTGCCGAGGTTGTAAACTTGCCTCCAGTTGAATACGCCTGGCCCAACGGAGCTGGGATCTTTCTCGAACACGAAGCAGCCATAGCCATCAATGTCACGAACGCCCCAGGCATTGTACTGCATGCGGTTTGATGAAATGGTTTGGTCAAGTTGGTACGTGCAAATGAGCATCAAATGACCACCGTCTGCTGAATGAGCAATAAACCACCACCCATCGGCTGGTATGATTCCAGGTCCTGGAATCATGAAGGCCAACGCATTTGCGTCTGCTGCAACAATTTAAATTGGAGACCAAAAGGACAAAAATAAACAATCATGTTCAGAGTATGTGTGGAATTAAGATTATTATAACAGTGACACATATCATAGACAGAGAATTGCAATGCCGTGGTCATAATCATACCCCGAGTTAAAAAAATAAGCCAATGGCCTTCATATTCTTGCAATATATCATGGTTCAAACATCATGTAACAATGCGAGGAAAACATATATGACAGGGCCTACTCATATTCTACCATAGCACTTACTACAGTTATCATATCAACTCTAAGCAATAACATGTGTTGTTATAAAAATCCTGGAAATGAGAGTAACATATAGAAATCATGAGGTTATACTCATAATATCTATTCTAACAATCATTAGATACCAATTTTTCTCATATCAACTCTAACAATAACATGTGTGGTCATAAAAAGCTAGGAAATGAGAGGAACATATAGCAATGATGTGGTTATAGACATACTATATATTCTAAATTTGTAACAATGAACAGGCAGTCGTATTCTTAAGGTAAAGATGAGATGAGATAGAACAATTACACGACGATAGATAACACCAGTATAGGCAGCCAATCTGTGCATCGACCGCATAAACGATGCCATCTTTCCACTATAGCATCAGACATAAGTGTTAGGTAAAGAGGATCGACGATGAGCCATAACCATGTATGGCGACCGGATTCCAGATAGACTAATCCCATGTTGAACACGGCAATGAGCTTGTAATCCATGTAGTCTTCTGATGGTGTGGGCACTTCGCAGATTACAACCTTCAGCAAACAGAGGTCGAGCCAAAAGCTCAACGCGTCTCATGCATAGTAGGCATGAGTGTTCAGCGGGCCGCGAGGCTCGATGGCGGCGGTATCCAAAGATGGATGGGTGATCTCTTGCTGGGTGTAGATATCCACGAGATGCCATGGACTACCGGATTGGTGGATGAGGACGATCTAGTTGGCCTTCATGCCCGCCCAGTAGTGGTTGCGCATGAAGGACAGGTGGATGGTTAGTGGTAGCATGTCGAGGGGCACCACGGCAACCTCCGTAGGATCGTCAAGTCGGTGTCTGGGCCACCTGCGAGGATCGGGCATCAGCAAGAAGGGTGTCTTGAAAAGAGCCGGCCGGTTGCAGACATGTAGGCGGTACAAATACACCGAGCATGCGGCCAGACGGACGGTGCTGAGAAGGTCCATACGATTACAGATATGCTCCAAGAGAACACCGGGGAGGGAATTCCAATCGTGGCTCTGCGTGTCAGTCAGTTCTGCCATTGGGGTTTTCGGTGCCTGCGAGCCAGCAGGGAAGTGGATTCGGGCGGGCGAGCAAAGAAGCTTCTCCTCGTGTGGCCGAGTAGTGAGTGGGGGGATATGGTACGTGCGAGCTACCAAGGAATATAGCGCGGGCGGGCGAACAGAGAGCGGGGGGAAATGGTGTGCGGCCGACGATGGGGAAGAGAGGAGGAAGAAGAAGAGAGGAGGAAGAAGAGTGGAAGACGGGGAATAAAGTGCATTAAATCTCAATTCTACTACTACTACCAGGATATACCGTCCTTCGGAGTGTAAATAGTTACACCGATGACATATGTGTCTTCCACAAGAGGGCCCATATGTCAGTTAATGGAGGACGGAAGCGTGCTCTACTGGCAAACATGATGGCAGTATTGGGTAAGGCTGATTTAGTAACACCAACACGCTGGTTCAGCTTATTAATTAACTGTCCCATCTGTTGTAGAGTGTATTATCACTTCACTGCGAAGACTAGTTGAATAGTTCTCTCTGACCGAGATGGAGAATAATGGATCGCGAAGACTTCCTTTCTACATTATCCCTATGCCTCTACGCTCACTTCACTCATTTTGCGTCGTACATAGTCACTTGTTGAAATTTCTAGAAAGACAAATACTCCGTATTTGGGAACAGAGGGAGGATTTTACTCCGTATTTGAGAATAGAGGGAGTATCACCATATGGAGGGAACAGAGGAAGCTTGAAATATGAACATGTTAATGGGAGGGAGTAAGCCCCATGCATGCATGCATGCAACATGCAACACTCACACGTACACATGGACGCACGCAACACTCGTGCACCCATGCGGCACACAGCACACGACGCAACACACATGCTCACGCTCAAGTGCTCAACCTACTCCCTACGTCCGTGAAAGACTGTACATTTAGAGATTTACACATTGACCATGGCATAATTAACGCCCAAAAGTAGCAGACTTATGTGTGCATGCGACCATTGAGAGAAGAAGATTAAATGAAGGTCGTTGCATGCTGTAATTAAGGATAGACATGTAGCCTATACCTAGAGCACAAGTTGGTGCATTAGTCAATCAATATCGATTTAGATTAAAGGCTAAATGCATTGGAAGTGTAGATGTACTACACTCTTTGTTTTTTAGCTGATTTCTTTGCTCTGCCAACTGACAGGTGGGACCCAAAAACCAGGTGACAATTTAACCAGTTAACAAAGTGCCACGTCGACTATGTGACCGGTCAGTAGGGTGCAATACGGTGCTCTACGATGAGCTAGTGATAGTATAATCACCACAAAACTATATATATATATATATATATATATATATATATATATATATATATATATATATATATATATATATATATATATATATATATAGTGACCGTAAAGAGCGTATTGTTACATACGTTGACCGCTAGTGTATTTTTCTCGTTTCAAATTAAGCCATATTAATCGGAAAGGACACAGTATGGACTAGTACTAGTACTGCTTTGATGTGTCCCGCCAACTCGCCGAACGAGGAGAAGCTTGCTTACTACGCCTCTCCCTCGCCCACGTGCGCGGTGGTTCGCAGGACGAGGAGAGGGTTTTGACTACAGCGCCCTCTCCCTCGCCAACGCGCGCGGTGGTTCGCAGGACGAGGAGAGGGTTTTGACTACAGTGCCCTCTCCCTCTCCCTCGCCCTCGCCCTCGCGGTGGACGTGCAGCAGTGCAATCGGTGTCAGATTGCTAGAAGCATAATGTGTACTGTAGTATCATCATTGTTGGACCTTCCGAAGAGGCGAAGAGCCAAGTGTAAGGTTCACACGAGTACGAACTGTTGAACCTCCCGAAGAGGCAAAGAGCCAAGCGCAAGGTTTTATAGGAGTTGTCGTCCTAGCAGGAGCGTACTGCCCGGAGTACAACTATAGCGAATGATGCTACTGTATGATGCCGCCACATCACGTATATCCAAAGCTGTGCCACCTTTTTTTTCTCAAAGAGCGTGTTGGAGCCCATGTAACAACCACACAAGTTGGACGTACACATAACACATTTACTAGTAATAAATTCTAAAGGACAAATGCCAGTATGCCACACAAGTTCATCTCCAATTCATGTGATAAATTTGTGCACGACTAGTCTACATATATTCACAGCGCTACCATTCACAATTTACCGTACTCCACTTACACGCTATAGATGGGCTACATGTCCTCCTCCAGGTTCCAGTCCCAGGTGTTCTTCATGGATGGCACGATCCATAGTGGTGGGCCACGGGAATCATTGTCGCAACTTTCTAGTCGGTTCCACACGATGGAGACTCATCCAAGCTGAAGCGGCATAAATCAGGGATAGCGTGTCCCAGCATGTCGTTCATCTGGCGGTGCCCACTGAAGACACAACCATGCTTCATGAACGGCAGGCCTTCTGTGTCGTGCACGGAAGGTGGCATCTGCTTCACAATGGGGTAGTTGTCCCCAATGAAAAGCGAGTACTCTCCAAGAGTGTTCCTTGGCACCCACGTAGCATCACGGGGGTCGAACTCGGCGTCGTTCATCTAGGACATGCGGCATCTCAGATCTGGACACATGGTGACGTACATAGTCAAGGTCCATGCATAATAATGTTGTGCTCAAATATGGCGGTCAGTAATACTGTGCAGCAAATAGTACTACTCCGGTATAGAGGAAGTAAAATAACCGTCTTATTATATATAGCCACTCTTGGCTACATGGATGAGATAGTAAGACATGGTAACACAAAAATGGTGGTAGCTAGTGGGTTCAAGTCTTCAAGGGCCTAGCTAGCTATACGCATCCTCCAAGGTAAAAAGTACTCCTACTAGTACGTAAGTAGAGTACTAGTACAACAATGAAAGAGAAGGCGAGAGGGTTAAAAAATGGAATACATGAGTAGATGGTGACGGTCCGATCGTGGTAGATTGTGTGACCATGTTGCACATCAGTGGTACCATGGGTAACGACTGCTAAGATAGTCGATCCTAATATGCCATAGTCAGCTACAAGGTTCCAGGTTAGACCGAATAGCGGATGCAAATGCACATCCAGGATCAGCGATCTTATTTTTTTCGCGGGATGACTGGTCCCTGCAAAATAATGGAGGATCGTTAGGGATGCACATGATGGTTTGTGCATTTTGTTTGTAATATCCCGTACTGTAGGATGGAAACCAGATGAAACAAGTCCTCTGGCTTGTCACCGCGAAGATGCGGCCTAGATGGCGCACGGCGGCTTCGAACGTGCAGGGGTACAAATCTGCCGCCGCCAACATGCGCCAGCCTCTGCCGTTAGTGCCTCTTGCATTGATGGCAATCCTTATGTCGAACACCGCGATGAGATAGTAATCATCGTAGCCGCGTCGCTTTGTCGGTGGGTTCGCAATTGCTATCTTCTTCAATCTCATGTAGGCATCATCATACGTATTCAAGCCCAGCCAGTCCGGAAGGCCGATCCCAATGGTGGAGAAGGGGTCAACCAGAACAGCCGCACTGATGTGGATGTTGTGCAAAATGATGGTGGTATCCGGCTGGAGGTATGCAAGCCAATCTTCGTTGGCACCGACCCAGCCCTATATATAAGACGGTGGGCAGCGGAGAAATTACGGGATGGAAATGGAATAACTAAGTACTACATGATCAAGCTCCATTACTGACCTGCTCATCGGACAAAATTCGACTACCTCTCAACGTCGGCAACTCTAGCGGAGTCAACGTGCAACCATGGCCAGGGAGCGGTGGACTCTTCGAACGATTGTCCCATAGAAGATCCTTCTCCTCGAGGACACATGGAAGACCAACAAGCATGGCCTTTTCCCAAGCCATTTTAAGCACCGTCTTGAAAAAGTTGGTGCAGGAAGCACCGAGTCTTGCGACGGTGAGGACGTCGGAGCGGCGTGCGATTTCTCCTAGAGGATCGTCGTCCAAGGTCTCCCAGCCCCAACGAGGAGGAGAACCGCCTGGTGAATTCATGGGAGCAGCGACGAACTGCCTTCTCTTCGGGGGGAGGGGAACTGGCGAGGAGGAGATAAGAGCGTAGTAACCACAGGGCCTCGTCCCTTCCAATTGTAGCAAAGGGGTGAGGCTATTATTTACTACTAGTACTAGCATTATGGGACGTTATGGGATTGTATTATACTATAAATAATAGCACTAGTAAGAAATTTTTGGCACTAGCTAGTAGTTTTTGGCGTGGATTAAGAAATTTTTGGTATGTTTTTGCTATTTTTTGTACACGCCAACTAGTGTCAAAAAAGTCTTACATTATGTGACGGAGGAGTACGTACTCGTACTGTAGCAGTACTAGTACTACTTTCTCAACTAGTAGTGCGAGGGTACTGCTAGTGCTATGTACTGTACAGTATAGTGCACTAGTTTTGAACTCTTGAATCTCAGGGCCAAGGAGCTACAGTTGGAAGTGGAGGGTACTACTGTTCTCTAGAACCATCGCTATACTATCAATGCAGGGAAAGTACACCTGCATAGTAGCCTAGTGGGTACTCTCGGTGCTCTATTCAGCCGCTCCTCTCACGTAGCTGGCCTACTCAGGCCCTCCACTATGTAGGCCAAAACCGGTGCCAAATTCACTTTTTGAACATTTGGCACCGGTGTCCTACATTGCCCTGCCAATGCCATATAAAAATTTCAGGGCATCGATGCTTCTACTTGCTCCGACGCCATATTTCGTTGAGGCAAATAAACAAAGCAGCCATTGTACTTTTGCATGCGAAGCACCACCAGCAAGACTAGCGAGACACAGATTTGAGCTGATATATTACTAGTTTATAGCTAGGTGCGGTAGAGGTGGATGGATGCCAAATCCTTCATGTTGTGGTGCCGGTGCTAAATATTTTTCATTTGACATCGAAGTGTATGTGGCAAATTTTTTAGATTTCTGGCACCGAACACATAGTGGAGGGCCTCAGCCGCTCCTCTCACGCACACACACTAGCAGCCTGTTTATCATCGATGGTTACTGCAGGGGCAGAACATTTGAGTTATTTGATACAGCGAGACTAGGCTTTTTGCTTCCATTTGTGGAGGTGTAAGGGATCTCGTCGAACTTTGTTAGTAGTTCCTTCTTTATGAATGAGATGAAGCAAAGATTTTGCCTCCGTTTAAAAAAACATGTCAAGAGGAATTTCTTTTATAGTAGAGCCAATAATGGAGTGAAGTCCATGTGTGCAACGCCACAAGCTACAGAGTAGTACTAGAGCACTTTATGTACAGATCCATATTGCATAGTTCCCAATGCCCTGCCAGGCTTTTCCAGCTCCTCGGGCTTAATTGGGAGGCGCTAGTTTAAATATGCTACTAGCTGATGAGGAAGCTGCAAGTGAGGTGCGGCTAGGGCGAGCATGCGAGCCACGAGATGCTGGGAAGGAAAACCCGTTCACGTAGCTAGGCTATCCAGTGCACCCAGATTGTTGTGCCGCACGTCCGTTTGACTTCAAAACTCAAACGACCCATGTAAAATATTGGCTCGCAGCGAAGTTACTATTTAAAAAAAAGGCCGCCGTGCGTTCGGCTGGGATCGAACCCACAAAACGAGGTATACACTCCCGCGACCACTAGTAGTACTCGTCGGAGTACAACGCAACCTAGAATTGCCTTTTGTCGCTAGTAGTACATTGTTCCTTACAAGAAACCCCTAATAATGCAAGAAACCACTAATAATGCCAAGAAACTACTACCACTTGCATATGTGGCAGACTTAAGATAAGACTACCTTATCAACCATTGTACATGCTCTTACCAACCAGCCCTACCAAGAAACGGCTACTCTACAAAGTGCCGTTATAGGCACGTTTCAACCCACGGCCATGTTTGGATACATTTGTTGTCAATCTAACCCTGCCATCCAAAAACACCACTTTGGTTAGAGTTAGTTCAGGGTTAGAATCTAACCTCTGACTTAGAGTATCCAACCAGGGCCCATGTCGCCCATTAAGTCAACGCCTTCTATTCGACCAGACGTTATGACTTGTGGGACCTACATGTCAGTCTGCACAAAAATCCCCAAGTGACCTCCTACCTCCGGCCCGTCCACCTAGTCATCCTCGGTCATGGGACGCAGCTACCGCCATCGGCAGAAGGCGAGGTCAAAACCGTCGGCGGTGCGGAGCCCATCTTGCTGCAGCCCGGATGCCAGCTTTGTCCGGCGCTCGCGACCGCTAGCTAGCCAAGATAGCTTCGTCCAGCTGCTTGTCTGCAAGGTTTGCTAGCTAGATTGGCACGGCGGCTTGGCAGCTTGCTCGCGCGCGCCACGCTAAGGCCAGCCATCTGGCTCGAGCGAAGGCCAGCTCGGCGGCTCGCTCACTCGTGAGTCACGCTCGGGCCAGCCTGCCAACCCGTGCGGAGGCCAGCGCGGCATCCGGCCCATCCGGCGGAGCGGTGACCAACTCGCTCATCACCAGCGCCACCGACGAACACGCATTAGTACTATTTGAAGTAATGTTCAGGAAAAATAATGATTTGAGGGGGAATCACAGGATAGAAGGTCATATGTGGGTCCCTCGTGTCAACGGTTAAACAAAATGTGTTGGTTTAAGCTGCCTCGTCAGCACGGACGTGTGGGCCAACCCTGTCATAAATGGGTTTAAACAAACCTAATCAGTAGGTAGTAGATTTTGGTGTGGATTAAGAAATTTTGGGTACGTTTTTGCTATTTTTTGTACAATAGATTCTTCCTAGGGCTGGTTGAAAGTGGTAGTTTTTTGTTAAATACTCTACATATTGTAAGTAGGAGTAAAATTTAAGCTTTGGAACCCAATAAGCAAGGCTAGTTACATAGTGCATATGTGTACATGATTGAAAGTAAATATCAACCATGAGTGACTAATATCTTGATGGAAAACTCGAAACTATGGAATACTAGGGGAAAAATTTGCATGGTTGGAAATACTAGCAATGTTCATGTGCGTTGCAACGAATCATAATTAGAATAATACTTATTCACAAACTTGATACAAAACACTCTAATTTTGATATATTATGTTTCAATTAGAATATATTCCTTGGGCTGCTTTTGTGAGGTCAGGGAGGGATGTGATTCGTTTTAAGATACTAATTATGGGTTTTTCTGCAAATTGGTAGACAAGTGGGATATTTGTGAGAAAAGGCAACAACTTACCTCACGGTCGTTAGATGTAGATCTAATGGTCACAAACGACGGATGGCAGACACACCATCATCACCAACTTAGTCTTCTGTAGGAGTACTAGCAAGATCCGTGCATTGCACAGAACATCAAGATGCATTTTTTATAAAAACACTCGTTTTGATTGACCCATGCGGGAGTAATCCCATGTGCAAAAACTAATGATATCTTGATAACTAGAAGATAAGGTGAAGAGGAGTGGGGCGTGATACGTCTCCAACGTATCTATAATCTTTGATTGTTCCATGCTATTATTTATGATGTTTCGGATGTTTATTGGGCTTTGTTATACACTTTTATATTATTTTTGGGACTAACCTACTAACCCGAAGGCCCAGTGTCGGGACCCCGATCCTAAGTCACACAGGTCTAGCATGTAACACATCATATCACTTTGCGGCCTCACGCACGGTATTCCCACGGGTGCCACCTTACCTGGCCCGGGACCGTTTGCGCATTTTGGCACACGTATATGATAGTGTCGCTAGCATCCATATGACAGAGAACCCGGGCCGACATGACTAGTTATAAACCAAAAGTGGCGCTAAATTACAGAGACAGGCATACATGACCCAGCAACGAACGTGTCGGTCATCAACGTATGAACCCAAGTCGGAGCAAGCTACAAGGACTTAAAGGAACAATGCGTGACATGTCCCCTAAGGGACAGACACAGGAACGAAGAAGGACACATGCCGGCCAGCCTAAGTGTTCCGGAGCAGTAGCAAGCTACCAAGGCTTAGTGGAAGCACTAGGAGACATTTCCCTGTAAGATAGGCTACCAAGGGTAAAGAACTAGGTGTCGGATCCCACACATAGCAATACACATTACACGTACGCATAACATGCAAGTATGTGTTGTACAACATGGCATCACAACATAACTCAACAACTCATATAGATAAGGCCCGGAAGAGCCATCATAGCATTTATTACAAACAGGGGTCACATGACCCACCATACAGAGCATACAGGAAACGGAAGCATAACATGTCTGAGTACAGACAACTATAAATGAAAAAGGCTGAGAAGCCTGCCTATCTACAAGACCCTCCCAAGGGCACAAGATCATAGCTGAGGTAACAAGCTAAACGTCGAAGTCCACGCGGAACCACTAGTGAGACTGAAGTCTCTCTGCAAAACATAAATCAAGCAAACGTGAGTACAAAGGTACTCAGCAAGACTTACATCAGAACTATCTACATATGCAATATTATCAACAAAGGGGTGATGGAGTTTGACTGCAGCAAGCCAGCTTTGACTCGGTGGCTATCCTGAACTACAACTACAAGTAACTCTTTTGAGGTGGCGCACACGAGTCCACATATTCACCATACAATACACCACTATGGATCTATTCCCGTCTACCTACGAGAAGGCCATCCATAGCACTGACACTTGTCTTGAGCATTTTAGAGTAACCACTTTCACTTGTCTATGTACCATGTAAGCATCCAAGAAGTCCATAACCACGGACCCAGCCATTCGAATAGATCATGTTAACCCTGCAGGGATTTACTTCTTCACACACGCTCTCACCACTTACCGCCATGTACACGTCGTGTATCTCGGCAACCTTCAAACGGAAGCCTGGCGAGGGTGCCGGCCACGACCTGACTAGCCACACAAGACTCTAGGCCAGGTTTATCGCCTATTCGGGTTCCATCCGTAAGGAGATCCGGCCGGGGTGTCGCTCATGGCCCCAAATGATGTGCGCAGGGTTCCCAAGACCACCTCGATGGATGGATCTACGCTTGGGACACCGTGCCATGGTGCCTAGTCTGTCCCAAGCCCACCTGTACCGGGTGCCACTCTGTAGACTACTAACACTACCTACAAACACCAGAAACTAGTTGCAACTCCTGAACAGAGAACGACTTGATTAATAAGTTGAGAGGGGCACTTAAGCATTCCAATGCGTGGTAGTAGCTAGTCATTGGACAACTTACACAGAACTCAGTTCTTAAGGACGGTTCTAGTGAGACAGCCCACCATGTACTCCTACATGGCCTCTCACCGCTACCTTTACCAAACCGTGTTCACACACTTAGCTCACACACAGTAGGACATGTTCACCACATTCCAATTCATCCCCGATGAATCAGACCTGGCACAACTCTAAGCAAAAGCAGGCATAAGCAGAAAGCATGAATGAGTAGGCACAACAGGGCTCGGACAACTCCTACTCATGCTAGTGGATTTCAACTATTTACTGTGGCAATGACAGGTCATGCAGAGGAAAAGGGGTTCAGCTACCGCAGTGAAAGGCAGTCCAATCGTTGTTGTCCTAATGCAGTACAGGAGAGCAGGAGCGAGAGAGTGGGATTGTATCGGAATGCTCAATGGGGGTTTGCTTGCCTGGCACTTCTGAAGATAGTAAAGCTCTTCGTCTGTGTCATTGATCTCATATCATCGGAACGTCGCCTACTGAGAGGGGACAAACACCGGCAACAGAGAAAGAACACAATCAATGCAATGCGTCAATATGATGCATGTGACGCCCCCGATTTGACCGTACACTAATCATGCACGCAAATGTGTACGACCAAGATCTATGACTCACTGGAAGATATCACAACACAACTCTAGACGCAAATTAAAATAATACAAGCTTTATATTACAAGCCAGGGGCCTCGAGGGGTCGAATACATAAGCTCGAATACACAAGAGTCAGCGGAAGCAATAATATCTGAGTACAGACATAAGTTAAACAAGTTTGCCTTAAAAAGGCTAGCACAAAACATCAATGATCGAAAAGGCAAGGCCTCCTGCCTGGGACCTCCTAACTACTCCTGGTCGTCAGCTGTCTCCACGTAGTGGTAGGCTCCGTCGGGGTAGTAGCAGTCGTCAAGTGTGGCATCTGGCTCCTGGACTCCACCATCTGGTTGCATCAACCAGCAAGAAGAAAGAAGGGGGGAAAAGGGGGAGCAAAGCAACCGTGAGTACTCATCCAAAGTACTCGCAAGCAAGGATCTACACTACATATGCATCGGTATCAATGAAAAGGGTAGTATTTGTGGACTAAGCTGCGGAATGCCAGAATAAGAGGGGGAGAAGCTAGTCCTATCGAAGACTAGCATCTTCTGGAAACCACCGTCTTGCAGAAATAAGGGGGAGTAGAGTAGTATAACATAAGTCATATTTATGTTGTTGTTCCAACGCTCCGGGATCCTTTCTCGACTCCCGAAGCAACATATCCAAACAATGCCTCAGCATCCAGTTCTAGTTGTAGCAATCGGGATACAACTCCAAGTGTCTGTTACCGTAGGACAGGCTATCGATAGATGTTTTCTTCCCTGCAGGGGTGCACCAACTTACCCATCACGCTTGCTTAACTCCGGCCGGACACACCATCAGGTCATGCCCGCCCTCGGCCAAACAATACACCGCAACCCGACCTAGACTAAATAGAGAGGTCATGCACACCGGACTAAACCCTATGCTCCCAAGGATCATGGGCCAATCGCCCCGGGAACTCCTGCACGTTGCGTACGCGGCCGGTGAGCAGACCTAGCAACCTCCTTTAAAAAGGTAGGAGCCTAACCAGTCCAACCCGGCGCGCGCCGCTCAGTCGCAATGACTTCAGTTAAGCTTCGGCTGATGCATACGACGCAGAACGCCCATACTATGCCCACGTGATGGCTAGTGCTATCAGGCCAGATGCCCCTTGGATCAAATATCCAAACCGTTTATTGCCTTGGGAACGCGCGGTAACGAGCAGAGACTCACGAAAGATGTGACCCCATCGCCCCGTCTCGAGAACTTGCGGCAAGGGAGAGTGCCCGGCCACGCCTCGTATTATCTCGCGGGCACCTTCCAGGTCAACCCGACTACACATCACTCGCAATTAAGCTCGCGTGGGTACCCCTCAGGGTTGACCCGTCTTTAGTAACCATGTTCAAGGTAAAGTCATAGTAACCATAGTAACTGTGTGTCTGACACCAAAGGAAAACCTGAGGAAATCACCCTCGATGGAATTCCACCTGATGTTTATCGTCAAGGTGAACGAAAGAGGAGTCACCCTCGAGGTCCACTCTTGAGGAGTTGCACGACAGTGTCGTTATCGATAGTGGAGAAAGAGGAATCACCCTCGATGACCACAACCGATGAACTAACCTACAAGGTTAACATCAGAAGTGCTGATGAGGCCTCACCCTCGGCACTCGATAGTAACCCAGTAGTGTCGAGCAACTAAGGGGAAAGTGATGTGCGGTGCCGGGTCCTGGTCTTCGATCCTGTTGATCAGGTCTTCGGATAATCCAGCGGGGCAGTCGGGACAAGTGGGGGGGTCACTGGTGGATCTCTAACCAGCCTATACTAAGTAGTTTAGTTTAAACATGTAAGGTATGAAAGCAGGCATCAACAACAGGCTATGCATCAGAATAGGATCATACAAAAAGCAGTAACAGTTCTAATGCAAGCATAAGAGAGAAGAGAATGGGCGATATCGGAATGATCAAAGGGGGTTGGCTTGCCTGGTTGCTCAGACGAGAAGGAGGGGTCGTCAACACCGTAGTCGATCACCGGGGCATCTTCGGTCTCGGGGTCTACCGGAGAGAAGAGGGGGGAGAAACAATAAATACAAAGCATACAGATGCAATAAAGAAGAACGGCAAGTTAACACGCAGTGCTAGGGTGTTCTAACGCGGTGGTACACAGTACCGGCGAAGGGGGATATCACTCGGGAAAGTATCCCCGGTGTTTCGTGTTTCCGGACAGATGAAACGAAGGGGGAAAGTTGCAGGTTCACTATGATAGAGATGTGTGGCGGATGAACGGACCGCGTATTCGGATTCGTCTCGTCGTTCTGAGCGATTTTCATATATAAAACTTTTTCATCCGAGTTAAGGATTATTTTATATGATTTTCTAAAGTTTTAACCATATTCTGAAATTATTATTAATTCGAAAATAAATAGCTAAATGCTAGGGGTACCCAGAAACGTACCCAACAGATTACAAATGGGGCTGACAGTGGGTCCAGGGGGTCCCAGTTGACCAGTCAACGTTGACTGGTCAACAGGGGGTGGGGACCCCCTGTCATTGACTGTTTATTTACTTAATTACAGTTTTCTACTAAACTAGTGATTAGTCTAATTAATCCTAGTTAATTAGGCTAATTAATTACCGATTTAATTAATTAATGAATTATTTTATTTATATTTTTTAAACCCCTTTTTTTTAAGGACAGGGGCTGGGCGCTGGGGCCCGCTGGCAGTGGCCCAAGCCAGCAGGGCGGGGCGTGTTAACGGGGCGGGCGAATGGTTCAGGCGTGGGGTGCCCGTCGGGGCGGATGCCCGCGGAGGCCGCAGCCTGCCCGGGGCGAGGCGAGGCTGGCAGGCACGACGGGGCGCCGCCGTGGCTGGGGCCTCCGACGAGGCGAGGGTGCAGGGCGCGGGCGCTAGGGGCGGCGCGGCGGCCGGACCTCGCGACACGGCCGCACGGCGCAGGCGCGGGCTAAGTGAGGCGCCGGGCAGGGCGTCATCGGCCGGCAGCCTGGGGAAGCAGGGCCGCGGCGAGCAGCGCCGGAACGGAGCCCCAGCTGGGCGAGGAACGGGGGCGCGCCAGCACAGCAAGGAGAAGGCAGCGGCGGCAGGTGCAGAGGCGGGCACGCTTTGCTGGGAAAGGCCGGAGCTGACGTGCGTACGACTTCGGGTGAGCTCCGGGCGACGAGAGCACGGTGGCGGGCCTGTGCGGGTGGGCAGGGGCGCCGTGGACGGGGTCGGTAGCCGCGTGGGCAAACGACGCGTGCGAAGTAGGGAAAAGCGAAGGGGGGAACGTAGCGGTGCTCACCGTGTAGACACACGAAGGTCCCTCTGCGGTTTAGTAGCGTAGGGCTCGACGTAGACGGCGGGTGCCGGTGGCCGTCGGGGAGGCGAGCTCGTAACCATAGACGTGGTACCTCCCCGGCTCCAGTTAGTGTGGCAGAGGGGGCGGTCGAGGTCGGTAGAATCTCTGGACGCCTCGATGAGCGACGGCAGCGATGGTACCTGCGGTGGATGACGGTGATGGTGTCGGTGACAGCAGCGCCCGGCAACGGCGGATCAAGAGAGGGAGCCGGAGCCAGAGGGAGAGAGGGGGCAGGTGGGTGTGGGCGAGTGGTTGGCGATGTGAGAGGGGCAGGGGAAAAGAGCCCGAGGGGTCGGCCTTATCCCCTCGGGGCGTCGCCGGCGAGGCGATCCGGCGGGGACTTTCCCCTGTAGCGACGGGGTCGCTTGAACAGGAAGACGACTGGGGGCTTGCTAGGCTGTCCTAGCCGGTCGCGGCCAGCTGGGCCAAAAGGCCCAGTTAGGCCAGGGGAGGTTCCTTTCCTTTCTTTTGTTACTTTCGTTCATTTGATTTACCTATTCTTTTTTTTGTAGATTTGTAAAATATAAAGTTAGCACCTAAATTTGTACTAATAATTTAGGCCACTGCCATATTTAGCTTGGACCCAAAATAAATTAGTTTCTTATTTTTTTTTGAAATTAAAAAGCAATTAAATTATAGTTTGGGTCACAATTTTAAATACTTTAAGGCATCTAACCACTTTGCAAAATGTTGGTTCACCACTAATATTTGTGATGGATCATTTGCCACAAGATGATCATTTTAGATTTCATGTCTGACAAACATGAATTTTGACTTTAGATTGGATTTGAATTTGAATTGAAATTTGGATCAAGTGCAGATTAGCAACAGTAACATGATGACATGGCACGATTAACAGGGGATTACTGTAGCATGACATTGGGGGTGTTACAAATCTCCTCCACTACAAGAAATCTCGTCCCGAGATTTAAGTGGGGAAGTAAAGACTAATTTTGGGAGAACTGACCCTTATAGGGTTAATTATCTGGTGAACAATTAAGGGAATGAGGCAGAAGTACCTCTTGAGTTGAAACTTAATAAAACATCGAGAGAATTAAATTAGGCATGAGAATTTTCAAGCCACAGGCAAATGTTCGATGCCTGAGACAGAGGGTGAGAGGGGCTCAGAGCAAGAGAATAAATATCGCGTCTGACACAGGAATAGAATAAGTGAGGGAAGGTGGCTCGTAAAATACATACGAAGCCAAGTGTAAAGTATACTTCAGAATCAAGGTTGTACAGGAGAGTCATGTTTCGATCCTGTGGAACTATGGGTTATGGGCCCACCATGTGGGTCGAAAGTAGGAAGGACGGTGATGTCTTGCCTGATCATTTAAGCAAGGCATGTTAGAGGATAACATGTTAGTTATGTCGGCAACAACATAGGTTCCAAGGGCGAGGGACGAAGAGAACCATTTTCCTGCTCGTTCAAACGAGGCGGACCAATAGGCAAAGTTCTCGTCCATCGGTGGTTACCGGAATGTTATCAACATTAGTAACAAGGTCTTACTGACAGGGTTGCACACCAAGGTGTTTACATAAGCACAAAATTATTACTGCTTAGATTATATGTAGATCAATGAAAGGTTAAACAAACAAATGGAAAGAAACTATCGACCATTCACTTCAAAGCATTCGATTTGCGAGAAGTTTTGAATTCGCACGTCATACTTCAATTCTTGGGTTTCCGGTTAGAAACAACAAGGGGACCAGGGAACGAATGAGGATGGCGAGAAGTGTTACTTGTATCAAGAATTCATAAGGGGTGGTGAAATTCTCACGACATTCTTGACATGAAAGATGGTAGTACTCCAAGGTAGAGCATATCGTAAGTCGGATAACATGGAAGTCAAGGTATAACACAAAACAATAACAAGTTTGTGTTGGAGGGAATGCAAGAATGTTGTCGATGTTAATACAAATCATCGAGGGGAAAGGATGGTATTTCCCATCATGAATTCGATTCACAACTTGGAAGAAGGCAAGTTATCGTTGATGATATCACGACACATTTGTCGAGAGATTTCATTAAGATGTAATCGATCGCGATGGCATCAAGTCAAATGAATGATGGAGCGAAAGGTTATTGAAACCACTAGTACAATACAAACTTGAAATCAACCTAGTTGTTCAAGGCAAAATGATGTGCTGAGGAAGATCGGCGTAAGCTTAGCTCATTACCGAAATTGTGCTCCAGGATGAAGGACCAGGTAGCACCGTTAAAATGATGTACGACAATGATATAGCCGATCAGGCTAGACATGAATTGAAGAATTAATAAACTCATAAGCAATGGAGATTACTTAGAGTTATCGAATCGAAGTGCGGAATTGATTCACTTATCGGTGTCCTTGAGTGTCTAACAACTCAGAACCCGAGGAAAATTGGAATTCGTGAGAATTAATACTTGAAGAAGAACTCATAAGAAGTAATAAGGTTCTGTGACATTATCGAGATACCACGAGGTAATACTCGAAAGTAGAACATAATAGAGGTTGGGCAGGTGCAATGACCTACAGAGGTCAAGTGGTTTAACTTGTCCGAGAAATGGTATTAAAGGAGAGCATGGTCGAAACCATGATTGCAAAAGGCCAGATCCCAGATATAAAATGAACTTATATCAAGGGGATAATTAATGTTAAGAGAAGCCTTAATGATAAGATCTAAACTGTGTCCAATGGCATTGACCGAATGTTCAAGGTTGACTCCCACTTCTTCAATGTATGGCCTTTCATTCACTTCTTGTTTTCGAAGAAATTGTAGTGCTGAAAATTTATCTGGTGAAGCACCAGAAGAATGTGACTCGCATAACTTTCGAGTTCACACGGATTAGGGAAAACATTGGTTATTGGGGCATCTTAGGAACATATACCACGAACTTCAGGAGTAAATACTCAAGCTCGAGATCAGAGCAAGGTTGACAAAGCAGAGAATACAATTTACCGAAGGCAATATGTATCAGGGGAAGAGCGCCCAAAGTTTTGAATATGGTGGACACTATCGGATAATAATCCAACAAAGGATTCAACGGTCCTCAATGGATCTTATGTGAGTATCAGTACTCAACCAGAAGAAGGCAAGAATGCAAAGGCATCTGATCATAGAATCGGCTGAATAATTCGGCGTTCAAGTTGAAGGGAACTAGGTGGTCAATCAATTGCAACATGATTGGCCGAGACCCAACTCATGTCCAAAATGACGTCTGAGCAGGAAGGTCAAATTTCAAGGTTCGACTAATGATTGCGAGAATTCGCGACACAATGAATCAAGGAGCTCAAAATGTTAATGACAAGAGAGGTTAACGGAGATTACTAGAAATATGGAATTAACCATAATGCGGGCACGCAAGACTTTCCAAAGCAATAGGTTGCAAAGGATTATTCGAAGGTCGAATAACATTTCGGGGTATTTTGTGAAACACATGAATAACAAGGAATGAACAAATCCTAGATAAGGGTGAGGAATTAACCATAAAACGAACCACATCCCTCCCTGACCTCACAAAAACACTCTAATTTGGAGACGTATCACTAGAGATATATTATGTTTCAATTAGAATATATTCCTTGGGCTGTTTTTGTGAGGTCAGGGAGGGATGTGGTTCGTTTTAAGATACTAATTATGGGTTTTTCTGCAAATTGGTAGACAAGTGGGATATTTGTGAGAAAAGGCAACAACTTACCTCACGGTCGTTAGATGTAGATCTAATGGTCACAAACGACGGATGGCAGACACACCATCATCACCAACTTAGTCTTCTGTAGGAGTACTAGCAAGATCCGTGCATTGCACAGAACATCAAGATGCATTTTTTATAAAAACACTCGTTTTGGTTGACCCATGCGGGAGTAATCCCATGTGCAAAAACTAATGATATCTTGATAACTAGAAGATAAGGTGAAGAGGAGTGGGGCGTGATACGTCTCCAACGTATCTATAATCTTTGATTGTTCCATGCTATTATTTATGATGTTTCGGATGTTTATTGGGCTTTGTTATACACTTTTATATTATTTTTGGGACTAACCTACTAACCCGAAGGCCCAGTGTCGGGACCCCGATCCTAAGTCACACAGGTCTATCATGTAACACATCATATCACTTTGCGGCCTCACGCACGGTATTCCCACGGGTGCCACCTTACCTGGCCCGGGACCGTTTGCGCATTTTGGCACACGTATATGATAGTGTCGCTAGCATCCATATGACAGAGAACCCGGGCCGACATGACTAGTTATAAACCAAAAGTGGCGCTAAATTACAGAGACAGGCATACATGACCCAGCAACGAACGTGTCGGTCATCAACGTATGAACCCAAGTCGGAGCAAGCTACAAGGACTTAAAGGAACAATGCATGACATGTCCCCTAAGGGACAGACACAGGAACGAAGAAGGACACATGCCAGCCAGCCTAAATGTTCCGGAGCAGTAGCAAGCTACCAAGGCTTAGTGGAAGCACTAGGAGACATTTCCCTGTAAGATAGGCTACCAAGGGTAAAGAACTAGGTGTCGGATCCCACACATAGCAATACACATTACACGTACGCATAACATGCAAGTATGTGTTGTACAACATGGCATCACAACATAACTCAACAACTCATATAGATAAGGCCCAGAAGAGCCATCATAGCATTTATTACAAACAGGGGTCACATGACCCACCATACAGAGCATACAGGCAACGGAAGCATAACATGTCTGAGTACAGACAACTATAAATGAAAAAGGCTGAGAAGCCTGCCTATCTACAAGACCCTCCCAAGGGCACAAGATCATAGCTGAGGTAACAAGCTAAACGTCGAAGTCCACGCGGAACCACTAGTGAGACTGAAGTCTCTCTGCAAAACATAAATCAAGCAAACGTGAGTACAAAGGTACTCAGCAAGACTTACATCAGAACTATCTACATATGCAATATTATCAACAAAGGGGTGATGGAGTTTGACTGCAGCAAGCCAGCTTTGACTCGGTGGCTATCCTGAACTACAACTACAAGTAACTCTTTTGAGGTGGCGCACACGAGTCCACATATTCACCATACAATACACCACTATGGATCTATTCCCGTCTACCTACGAGAAGGCCATCCATAGCACTGACACTTGTCTTGAGCATTTTAGAGTAACCACTTTCACTTGTCTATGTACCATGTAAGCATCCAAGAAGTCCATAACCACGGACCCAGCCATTCGAATAGATCATGTTAACCCTACAGGGATTTAGTTCTTCACACACGCTCTCACCACTTACCGCCATGTACACGTCGTGTATCTCGGCAACCTTCAAACGGAAGCCTGGCGAGGGTGCCGGCCACGACCTGACTAGCCACACAAGACTCTAGGCCAGGTTTATCGCCTATTCGGGTTCCATCCGTAAGGAGATCCGGCCGGGGTGTCGCTCATGGCCCCAAATGATGTGCGCAGGGTTCCCAAGACCACCTCGATGGATGGATCTACGCTTGGGACACCGTGCCATGGTGCCTAGTCTGTCCCAAGCCCACCTGTACCGGGTGCCACTCTGTAGACTACTAACACTACCTACAAACACCAGAAACTAGTTGCAACTCCTGAACAGAGATCGACTTGATTAATAAGTTGAGAGGGGCACTTAAGCATTCCAATGCGTGGTAGTAGCTAGTCATTGGACAACTTACACAGAACTCAGTTCTTAAGGACGGTTCTAGTGAGACAGCCCACCATGTACTCCTACATGGCCTCTCACCGCTACCTTTACCAAACTGTGTTCACACACTTAGCTCACACACAGTAGGACATGTTCACCACATTCCAATTCATCCCCGATGAATCAGACCTGGCACAACTCTAAGCAAAAGCAGGCATAACCAGAAAGCATGAATGAGTAGGCACAACAGGGCTCAGACAACTCCTACTCATGCTAGTGGATTTCAACTATTTACTGTGGCAATGACAGGTCATGCAGAGGAAAAGGGGTTCAGCTACCGCAGTGAAAGGCAGTCCAATCGTTGTTGTCCTAATGCAGTACAGGAGAGCAGGAGCGAGAGAGTGGGATTGTATCGGAATGCTCAATGGGGGTTTGCTTGCCTGGCACTTCTGAAGATAGTAAAGCTCTTCGTCTGTGTCATTGATCTCATATCGTCGGAACGTCGCCTACTGAGAGGGGACAAACACCGGCAACAGAGAAAGAACACAATCAATGCAATGCGTCAATATGATGCATGTGACGCCCCCGATTTGACCGTACACTAATCATGCACGCAAATGTGTACGACCAAGATCTATGACTCACTGGAAGATATCACAACACAACTCTAGACGCAAATTAAAATAATACAAGCTTTATATTACAAGCCAGGGGCCTCGAGGGGTCGAATACATAAGCTCGAATACACAAGAGTCAGCGGAAGCAATAATATCTGAGTACAGACATAAGTTAAACAAGTTTGCCTTAAAAAGGCTAGCACAAAACATCAATGATCGAAAAGGCAAGGCCTCCTGCCTGGGACCTCCTAACTACTCCTGGTCGTCAGCTGTCTCCACGTAGTGGTAGGCTCCGTCGGGGTAGTAGCAGTCGTCAAGTGTGGCATCTGGCTCCTGGACTCCACCATCTGGTTGCATCAACCAGCAAGAAGAAAGAAGGGGGGAAAAGGGGGAGCAAAGCAACCGTGAGTACTCATCCAAAGTACTCGCAAGCAAGGATCTACACTACATATGCATCGGTATCAATGAAAAGGGTAGTATTTGTGGACTAAGCTGCGGAATGCCAGAATAAGAGGGGGAGAAGCTAGTCCTATCAAAGACTAGCATCTTCTGGAAACCACCGTCTTGCAGAAATAAGGGGGAGTAGAGTAGTATAACATAAGTCATATTTATGTTGTTGTTCCAACGCTCCGGGATCCTTTCTCGACTCCCGAAGCAACATATCCAAACAATGCCTCAGCATCCAGTTCTAGTTGTAGCAATCGGGATACAACTCCAAGTGTCTGTTACCGTAGGACAGGCTATCGATAGATGTTTTCTTCCCTGCAGGGGTGCACCAACTTACCCATCACGCTTGCTTAACTCCGGCCGGACACACCATCAGGTCATGCCCGCCCTCGGCCAAACAATACACCGCAACCCGACCTAGACTAAATAGAGAGGTCATGCACGCCGGACTAAACCCTATGCTCCCAAGGATCATGGGCCAATCGCCCCGGGAACTCCTGCACGTTGCGTACGTGGCCGGTGAGCAGACCTAGCAACCTCCTTTAAAAAGGTAGGAGCCTAACCAGTCCAACCCGGCGCGCGCCGCTCAGTCGCAATGACTTCAGTTAAGCTTCGGCTGATGCATACGACGCAGAACGCCCATACTATGCCCACGTGATGGCTAGTGCTATCAGGCCAGATGCCCCTTGGATCAAATATCCAAACCGTTTATTGCCTTGGGAACGCGCGGTAACGAGCAGAGACTCACGAAAGATGTGACCCCATCGCCCCGT
>LR738713.1:348933856-348971150 GCA_902687465.1 Secale cereale
GAAAGAGGAGTCACCCTCGAGGTCCACTCTTGAGGAGTTGCACGACAGTGTCGTTATCGATAGTGGAGAAAGAGGAATCACCCTCGATGACCACAACCGATGAACTAACCTACAAGGTTAACATCAGAAGTGCTGATGAGGCCTCACCCTCGGCACTCGATAGTAACCCAGTAGTGTCGAGCAACTAAGGGGAAAGTGATGTGCGGTGCCGGGTCCTGGTCTTCGATCCCGATGATCAGGTCTTCGGATAATCCAGCGGGGCAGTCGGGACAAGTGGGGGGTCACTGGTGGATCTCTAACCAGCCTATACTAAGTAGTTTAGTATAAACATGTAAGGTATGAAAGCAGGCATCAACAACAGGCTATGCATCAGAATAGGATCATACAAAAAGCAGTAACAGTTCTAATGCAAGCATAAGAGAGAAGAGAATGGGCGATATCGGAATGATCAAAGGGGGTTGGCTTGCCTGGTTGCTCAGACGAGAAGGAGGGGTCGTCAACACCGTAGTCGATCACCGGGGCATCTTCGGTCTCGGGGTCTACCGGAGAGAAGAGGGGGGAGAAACAATAAATACAAAGCATACAGATGCAATAAAGAAGAACGGCAAGTTAACACGCAGTGCTAGGGTGTTCTAACGCGGTGGTACACGGTACCGGCGAAGGGGGATATCACTCGGGAAAGTATCCCCGGTGTTTCGTGTTTTCGGACAGATGAAACGAAGGGGGAAAGTTGCAGGTTCACTATGATAGAGATGTGTGGCAGATGAACGGACCGCGTATTCGGATTCGTCTCGTCGTTCTGAGCGATTTTCATATATAAAACTTTTTCATCCGAGTTAAGGATTATTTTATATGATTTTCTAAAGTTTTAACCATATTCTGAAATTATTATTAATTCGAAAATAAATAGCTAAATGCTAGGGGTACCCTGAATCGTACCCAACAGATTACAAATGGGGCTGACAGTGGGTCCAGGGGGTCCCAGTTGACCAGTCAACGTTGACTGGTCAACAGGGGGTGGGGACCCCCTGTCATTGACTGTTTATTTACTTAATTACAGTTTTCTACTAAACTAGTGATTACTCTAATTAATCCTAGTTAATTAGGCTAATTAATTACCGATTAATTAATTAATGAATTATTTTATTTATATTTTTTAAACCCCTTTTTTTAAGGACAGGCGCTGGGCGCTGGGGCCCGCTGGCAGTGGCCCAAGCCAGCAGGGCGGGGCGTGTTAACGGGGCGGGCGAACGGTTCAGGCGTGGGGTGCCCGCGGAGGCCGCAGCCTGCCCGGGGCGGGGCGAGGCTGGCAGGCACGACGGGGCGCCGCCGTGGCTGGGGCCTCCGACGAGGCGAGGGTGCAGGGCACGGGCGCTAGGGGCGGCGCGGCGGCCGGACCTCGCGACACGGCCGCACGGCGCAGGCGCGGGCTAAGTGAGGCGCCGGGCAGGGCATCAGCGGCCGGCAGCCTGGGGAAGCAGGGCCGCGGCGAGCAGCGCCGGAACGGAGCCCCAGCTGGGCGAGGAACGGGGGCGCGCCAGCACAGCAAGGAGAAGGCAGCGGCGGCAGGTGCAGAGGCGGGCACGCTTTGCTGGGAAAGGCTGGAGCTGACGTGCGTACGACTTCGGGTGAGCTCCGGGCGACGAGAGCACGGTGGCGGGCCTGTGCGGGTGGGCAGGGGCGCCGTGGACGGGGTCGGTAGTCGCGTGGGCAAACGACGCGTGCGACGTAGGGAAAAGCGAAGGGGGGAACGTAGCGGTGCTCACCGTGTAGACACACGAAGGTCCCTCTGCGGTTTAGTAGCGTAGGGCTCGACGTAGACGGCGGGTGCCGGTGGCCGTCGGGGAGGCGAGCTCGTAACCATAGACGTGGTACCTCCCTGGCTCCAGTTAGTGTGGCAGAGGGGGCGGTCGAGGTCGGTAGAATCTCTGGACGCCTCGATGAGCGACGGCAGCGATGGTACCTGTGGTGGATGACGGTGATGGTGTCGGTGACAGCAGCGCCCGGCAACGGCGGATCTAGAGAGGGAGCCGGAGCCAGAGGGAGAGAGGGGGCAGGTGGGTGTGGGCGAGTGGTTGGCGATGTGAAAGGGGCAGGGGAAAAGAGCCCGAGGGGTCGGCCTTATCCCCTCGGGGCGTCGCCGGCGAGGCGATCCGGCGGGGACTTGCCCCTGTAGCGACGGGGTCGCTTGAACAGGAAGACGACTGGGGGCTTGCTAGGCCGTCCTAGCCGGTCGCGGCCAGCTGGGCCAAAAGGCCCAGTTAGGCCAGGGGAGGTTCCTTTCCTTTCTTTTGTTACTTTCGTTCATTTGATTTACCTATTCTTTTTTTTGTAGATTTGTAAAATATAAAGTTAGCACCTAAATTTGTACTGATAATTTAGGCCACTGCCATATTTAGCTTGGACCCAAAATAAATTAGTTTCTTATTTTTTTAAATTAAAAAGCAATTAAATTATAGTTTGGGTCACAATTTTAAATACTTTAAGGCATCTAACCACTTTGCAAAATGTTGGTTCACCACTAATATTTGTGATGGATCATTTGCCACAAGATGATCATTTTAGATTTCATGTCTGACAAACATGAATTTTGACTTTAGATTGGATTTGAATTTGAATTGAAATTTGGATCAAGTGCAGATTAGCAACAGTAACATGATGACATGGCACGATTAACAGGGGATTACTGTAGCATGACATTGGGGGTGTTACAAATCTCCTCCACTACAAGAAATCTCGTCCCGAGATTTAAGTGGGGAAGTAAAGACTAATTTTGGGAGAACTGACCCTTATAGGGTTAATTATCTGGTGAACAATTAAGGGAATGAGGCAGAAGTACCTCTTGAGTTGAAACTTAATAAAACATCGAGAGAATTAAATTAGGCATGAGAATTTTCAAGCCACAGGCAAATGTTCGATGCCTGAGACAGAGGGTGAGAGGGGCTCAGAGCAAGAGAATAAATATCGCGTCTGACACAGGAATAGAATAAGTGAGGGAAGGTGGCTCGTAAAATACATACGAAGCCAAGTGTAAAGTATACTTCAGAATCAAGGTTGTACAGGAGAGTCATGTTTCGATCCTGTGGAACTATGGGTTATGGGCCCACCATGTGGGTCGAAAGTAGGAAGGACGGTGATTTCTTGCCTGATCATTTAAGCAAGGCATGTTAGAGGATAACATGTTAGTTATGTCGGCAACAACATAGGTTCCAAGGGCGAGGGACGAAGAGAACCATTTTCCTGCTCGTTCAAACGAGGCGGACCAATAGGCAAAGTTCTCGTCCATCGGTGGTTACCGGAATGTTATCAACATTAGTAACAAGGTCTTACTGACAGGGTTGCACACCAAGGTGTTTACATAAGCACAAAATTATTACTGCTTAGATTATATGTAGATCAATGAAAGGTTAAACAAACAAATGGAAAGAAACTATCGACCATTCACTTCAAAGCATTCGATTTGCGAGAAGTTTTGAATTCGCACGTCATACTTCAATTCTTGGGTTTCCGGTTAGAAACAACAAGGGGACCAGGGAACGAATGAGGATGGCGAGAAGTGTTACTTGTATCAAGAATTCATAAGGGGTGGTGAAATTCTCACGACATTCTTGACATGAAAGATGGTAGTACTCCAAGGTAGAGCATATCGTAAGTCGGATAACATGGAAGTCAAGGTATAACACAAAACAATAACAAGTTTGTGTTGGAGGGAATGCAAGAATGTTGTCGATGTTAATACAAATCATCGAGGGGAAAGGATGGTATTTCCCATCATGAATTCGATTCACAACTTGGAAGAAGGCAAATTATCGTTGATGATATCACGACACATTTGTCGAGAGATTTCATTAAGATGTAATCGATCGCGATGGCATCAAGTCAAATGAATGATGGAGCGAAAGGTTATTGAAACCACTAGTACAATACAAACTTGAAATCAACCTAGTTGTTCAAGGCAAAATGATGTGCTGAGGAAGATCGGCGTAAGCTTAGCTCATTACCGAAATTGTGCTCCAGGATGAAGGACCAGGTAGCACCGTTAAAATGATGTACGACAATGATATAGCCGATCAGGCTAGACATGACTTGAAGAATTAATAAACTCATAAGCAATGGAGATTACTTAGAGTTATCGAATCGAAGTGCGGAATTGATTCACTTATCGGTGTCCTTGAGTGTCTAACAACTCAGAACCCGAGGAAAATTGGAATTCGTGAGAATTAATACTTGAAGAAGAACTCATAAGAAGTAATAAGGTTCTATGACATTATCGAGATACCACGAGGTAATACTCGAAAGTAGAACATAATAGAGGTTGGACAGGTGCAATGACCTACAGAGGTCAAGTGGTTTAACTTGTCCGAGAAATGGTATTAAAGGAGAGCATGGTCGAAACCATGATTGCAAAAGGCCAGATCCCAGATATAAAATGAACTTATATCAAGGGGATAATTAATGTTAAGAGAAGCCTTAATGATAAGATCTAAACTGTGTCCAAGGGCATTGACCGAATGTTCAAGGTTGACTCCCACTTCTTCAATGTATGGCCTTTCATTCACTTCTTGTTTTCGAAGAAATTGTAGTGCTGAAAATTTATCTGGTGAAGCACCAGAAGAATGTGACTCGCATAACTTTCGAGTTCACACGGATTAGGGAAAACATTGGTTATTGGGGCATCTTAGGAACATATACCACGAACTTCAGGAGTAAATACTCAAGCTCGAGATCAGAGCAAGGTTGACAAAGCAGAGAATACAATTTACCGAAGGCAATATGTATCAGGGGAAGAGCACCCAAAGTTTTGAATATGGTGGACACTATCGGATAATAATCCAACAAAGGATTCAACGGTCCTCAATGGATCTGATGTGAGTATCAGTACTCAACCAGAAGAAGGCAAGAATGCAAAGGCATCTGATCATAGAATCGGCTGAATAATTCGGCGTTCAAGTTGAAGGGAACTAGGTGGTCAATCAATTGCAACATGATTGGCCGAGACCCAACTCATGTCCAAAATGACGTCTGAGCAGGAAGGTCAAATTTCAAGGTTCGACTAATGATTGCGAGAATTCGCGACACAATGAATCAAGGAGCTCAAAATGTTAATGACAAGAGAGGTTAACGGAGATTACTAGAAATATGGAATTAACCATAATGCGGGCACGCAAGACTTTCCAAAGCAATAGGTTGCAAAGGATTATTCGAAGGTCGAATAACATTTCGGGGTATTTTGTGAAACACATGAATAACAAGGAATGAACAAATCCTAGATAAGGGTGAGGAATTATTCGAACATGTAATCATGCGGAAAAAGGAGCTGCAAGGCAGCAGGAACAATGGATTCTCGGAATATCGAAAAGTATTTCAGGGTATCTTGTAATAACAAGAGCAATTGGAAATGAAGGTATGGACGACAAGTGTATGCAGCTATCCTTGGGGATTTATCGGTGATATGGAATTGCAACGGTGAAGGGCACAAGGTCTCGAGAGAACATCGTAAAGTATCTTCGAAAGCTTCTGTTGCAGTAGGCCATTACCTTGAATGAAGGGCTCTCCGGGAGAAAGTATTTACGAGAACCTAGAGTTAGAGTAAGCAAAACCATATAACCCGAAGAGAAGAGATGTCAGAAACCTAGAGTATAGACAAGGAATAAAAGATCCTAATACCACCCAATTGGCGACGTGGGCCCGTAAGCCACACATCCAAGTTAGTAAATCAGTTTTTCAAAGACTAGACTCAACTACAGCCAATGAGTTGGAAAGGGGGTTCCTACAGGAAGTCGGCTCTGATACCAACTTGTGACGCCCCCGATTTGACCGTACACTAATCATGCACGCAAATGTGTACGGCCAAGATCAAGGACTCACTGGAAGATATCACAACACAACTCTAGACACAAATTAAAATAATACAAGCTTTATATTACAAGCCAGGGGCCTCGAGGGCTCGAATACATAAGCTCGAATAGACAAGAGTCAGCGGAAGCAATAATATCTGAGTACAGACATAAGTTAAACAAGTTTGCCTTAAGAAGGCTAGCACAAAACATCAACGATCGAAAAGGCAAGACCTCCTGCCTGGGACCTCCTAACTACTCCTGGTCGTCAGCTGTCTCCACGTAGTGGTAGGCTCCGTTGGGGTAGTAGCAGTCGTCAAGTGTGGCATCTGGCTCCTGGACTCCACCATCTGGTTGCATCAACCAGCAAGAAGAAAGAAGGGGGAAAAGGGGGAGCAAAGCAACCGTGAGTACTCATCCAAAGTACTCGCAAGCAAGGATCTACACTACATATGCATCGGTATCAATGAAAAGGGTAGTATCTGTGGACTAAGCTGCAGAATGCCAGAATAAGAGGAGGAGAAGCTAGTCCTATTGAAGACTAGCATCTTCTGGAAACCACCGTCTTGCAGCAACAAGGGGGAGTAGAGTAGTATAATATAAGTCATATTTATGTTGTTCTTCCAACGCTCCGGGATCCTTTCTCGACTCCTGAAGCAACATATCCAAGCAATGCCTCAGCATCCAGTTCTAGTTGTAGCGATCGGGATACAACTCCAAGTGTCCGTTGCCGTAGGACAGGCTATCGGTAGATGTTTTCTTCCCTGCAGGGGTGCACCAACTTACCCATCACGCTTGCTTAACTCCGGCCGGACACACCATCAAGTCATGCCCGCCCTCGGCCAAACAATACGCCGCAACCCGACCTAGACTTAATAGAGAGGTCATGCATGCCGGACTAAACCCTATGCTCCCAGGGGTCATGGTCCAATCGCCCCCGGAACTCTTGCACGTTGCGTACGCGGCCGGTGAGCAGACCTAGCAACCTCCTTTAAAAAGGTAGGAGCCTAACTAGTCCAACCCGGCGCGCGCCACTCAGTCGCAATGACGTCAGTTAAGCTTCGGCTGATGCATACGACGCAGAACGCCCATACTATGCCCACGTGATGGTTAGTGCTATCAGGCCAGACGCCCCTTGGATCAAATATCCAAACCGTTTAGTGTCTTGGGAACGCGCGGTAACGAGTAGAGACTCACGAAAGATGTGACCCCATCGCCCCATATCGAGAACTTGCAGCAAGGGCGAGTGCCCGGCCACGCCTCGTATCATCTCGCGGGCACCTTCCAGGTCAACCCGACTACACATCACTCGCAATTAAGCTCGCGTGGGTACCCCTCAGGGTCGACCCGTCTTTAGTAACTAGGTTCAAGGTAAAGTCATATTAACCATAGTAACTGTGTGTCTGACACCAAAGGAAAACCTGAGGAAATCACCCTCGGTGGAATTCCACCTGATGTTTATCGTCAATGTGAACGAAAGAGGAGTCACCCTCGATGTCCACTCTTGAGGAGTTGCACGACAGTGTCGTTATCGATAGTGGAGAAAGAGGAATCACCCTCGATGACCACAACCGATGAACTAACCTACAAGATTAACATCAGAAGTGCTGATGAGGCCTCACCCTCGGCACTCGATAGTAACCCAGTAGTGTCGAGCAACTAAGGGGAAACTGATGTGCGGTGTCGGGTCCTGGTCTTTGATCCCGTAGATCGGGTCTTCGGATAATCCAGCGGGGCAGTCGAGACAAGTGGGGGGTCACTGGTGGATCTCTAACTAGCCTATACTAAGCAGTTTAGTATAAACATGTAAGGTATGAAAGCAGGCATCAACAACAGGCTATGCATCAGAATAGGATCATACAAAAAGAAGTAACAGTTCTAATGCAAGCATAAGAGAGAAGAGAATGGGCGATATCGGAATGATCAAAGGGGGTTGGCTTGCCTGGTTGCTCACACGAGAAAGAGGGGTCGTCAACACCGTAATCGATCACCGGGGCATCTTCGGTCTCGGGGTCTATCGGAGAGAAGAGGGGGAGAAACAATAAATACAAAGCATACAGATGCAATAAAGAAGCACGGCAAGTTAACACGCAGTGCTAGGGTGTTCTAACGCGGTGGTACACAGTACCGGCGAAGGGGGATATCACTCGGGAAAGTATCCCCGGTGTTTCGTGTTTTCGGACAGATGAAACGGAGGGGGAAAGTTGCAGGTTCACTATGATAGAGATGTATGGCGGATGAACGGACCGCGTATTCGGATTCGTCTCGTCGATCTGAGCGATTTTCATATATAAAACTTTTTCATCCGAGTTACGCATTATTTTATAATATTTTCTAAAGTTTTAACCATATTCTGAAATTATTATTAATTCGAAAATAAATAGCTAAATGCTAGGGGTACCCAGAAAGGTACCCAACAGTTTACAAATGGGGCTGATAGTGGGTCCAGGGGGTCCCAATTGACCAGTCAACGTTGACTGGTCAACAGGGGGTGGGGACCCCCTGTCATTGACTATTTATTTACTTAATTACAGTTTTCTACTAAACTAGTAATTACTCTAATTAATCCTAGTTAATTAGGCTAATTAATTACCGATTTAATTATTTATTTATTTATTTTATTTATATTTTTTAAACCCCTTTTTTAAGGACAGGGGTTGGGCGCTGGGGCCCGCTGGCAGTGGCCCAAGCCAGCAGGGCGGGGCGTGTTAACGGGGCAGGCGAACGGTTCGGGCGTGGGGTGCTCGTCGGGGCGGATGCCCGCGGAGGCCATAGCCTGCCCGGGGCGGGGCGAGGCTGGCAGGCACGACGGGGCGCCGCCGTGGCTAGGGCCTCCGGCGAGGCGAGGGTGCAGGTCGCGGGCGCCAGGGGCGATGCGGCGGCCGGACCTCGCGACACGGCTGCAAGGCGCGGGCGCGGGCCGAGCGAGGCGCCGGGCAGGGCGGCAGCGGCCGGCGGCCTGGGGAAGCAGCGCCGGGGCGAGCAGCGCCGGAACGGAGCCCCAACTGGGCGAGGAACGGGGGCGCGCGAGCACGGCAAGGAGAAGGCAGCGGCGGCAGGTGCAGAGGCAGGCACGCGCGTTGCAGGGAAAGGCCGGAGTTGATGTGCGTACGGCTTAGGGTGAGCTCCGGGCGACGAGAGCACGGTGGCGGGCCTGTGCGGGTGGGCAGGAGCGCCATGGACGGGGTCGGGAGCCGCGTGGGCAAACTACGCGTGCTAAGTAGGGAAAAGCGAAGGGGGGAAACGCAGCGGTGCTCACCGTGTGGACACACGAAGGTCCCACGGCGGTTTAGTAGCGTAGGGCTCGACGTAGACGGCGGGTGCCGTTGGCCGTCGGGGAGGCGAGCTCATAGCCGTAGACGTGGTACCTTCCCGGCTCCAGTTAGTGTGGCAGAGGGGGCGGTCGAGGTCGGCAGAGTCTCTGGACGCCTCGGAGAGCGACGGCAGCGATGGTAGCTGCGGTGGACGATGGTGATGGTGGCGGTGACAGCAGCGCCCGGCAACGGCAGATCTGGAGAGGGAGCCGGAGCCAGAGGGAGAGAGGGGGCAGGTGGGTGTGGGCGAGTGGTTGGCGATGTGAGAGGGGCAGGGGAAAAGAGCCCGAGGGGTCGGCCTTATCCCCTCGGGGCGTCGCCGGCGAGGCGATCCGGCGGGGACTTGCCCCCTGTAGCAACGGGGTCGCTTGAACAGGAAGACGACTGGGGGCTTGCTGGGCCGTCCTAGCCGGTCGTGGCCAGCTGGGCCAAAAGGCCCAGTTAGGCCAGGGGAGGTTCCTTTCCTTTCTTTTGTTACTTTCGTTCATTTGATTTACCTATTCTTTTTATTGTAGATTTGTAAAATATAAAGTTAGCACCTAAATTTGTACTGATAATTTAGGCCACTGCCATATTTAGCTTGGACCCAAAATAAATTAGTTTCTTATTTTTTAAACTAAAAAGCAATTAAATTATAGTTTGGGTCACAATTTTAAATACTTTAAGGCATCTAACCACTTTGCAAAATGTTGGTTCACCACCAATATTTGTTATGGATCATTTGCCACAAGATGATCATTTTAGATTTCATGTCTGACAAACATGAATTTTGACTTTAGATTGGATTCGAATTTGAATTAAAATTTGGATCAAGTGCAGATTAGCAACAGTAACATGATGACATGGCACAATTAACAGGGGATTACTGTAGCATGACACTGGGGGTGTTACAACGCATGATCATGACATGGCAATATGCTATTGATTGAGCTAATGCAACTAGCAACCATATTAAATGAAGTTGGTTTGAAGCAAAGGTTCAAATTCAAATTTCATATGTGATTATTCAAATGCCATTTATTCAAATTGTCCTAAACAGTGGTTGTAAGTTTTTCAAACATGCATGAAAATACCACAAACAGATTCCTCATATTTTTTGATCATTTTTCATATATAAATTATTTTCATCTGCGCTACGGTTGATTGTATATGAATTGTTTAAGTTTTAGCTATTTTCTGAAATAAATAAATCATTTTTGATTTATTTAAAATCCCAGAAAACAATTTTTGCATCAGCATGATGTCACTCTGGCGTCAGCAGGTCAGCGGCTGGACCAAGTCAAACCTGACAGTGGGCCCCACCTATTAGTGTCTCAACTTATTAGCTAAGTTAATTAACCTAACTTAAACCTAACACTAATTAGTCAGGGGCCTAGGCCCACACGTCAGTGAGCCAGGGGCTAATCCTACTTTAATTAAACCTAAACTAGGTAATTACCAGGGACTGGCCCCACACGTCAGTGACTCAGCTGAGTCTGTTAGTGGTCAAAACGGGTCAAACCCGCCGGCGAGGTCGAACGCGGCGGAGGGCTGCGGAAACGGGTTGTGGTGCCCCGTTCACAGCGTGGTTGGGCTCGGTCGAGAGCCCAAACCAGCGCGCGTCGGGTGGGAGCGCAAGCCGGGCCTAGGGTGGCCGGAGGCGAGAGCGAGGAGCTCGGTCGCGGCGGCCGGAGCTCGGGCGAGGTTGGAAAAGGTGCTGTGGGGCACGGCAGGGCAAACGGCTGGGTGCTACGGCCTCCTGGTGAGGTGCTGAGCACGGTGACGCGCTCGTTTTCGAGCTTACGCGTTTGTGGCCATGACGGCGACATGGCCGGCGGAGCTGAGCTCTCGGTCGTGATGGACAACGGGGTTAGGGGCAGCTCGAGCGACGTGGCTAGGGGGAGAAGGAAGAGGAGCTCACGGCGATCTCAATGGCGTCGTCGGCGAGCTCGGGGACGTCCTTGTTGCTTCGAATCGAACAGCGGTGATCGCCGGCCGTGGCGATGAAGACGATGGTGATGGCGTGGCATTGGGGCACCTGGCATCGCGTGCGTCAGTGTAGAGCTTCAGGGATTCTAGGCGGAGCTCATGGGCTAACTGGCCGTGCGTGGGGATGCTGGTGGCCGCGGCTACAGTGGACGGCGGCGATGGCAGCGCTCGGGTGGCTGCGGGAACGCGAGGGGAAGGAGGGAGAGCGACCAGAGAGAGAGGGGAGTGGACGAGGGGGTTCTGGGCGTCCTAGCGGCGCAAGGACAAGGCCTCGCGAGGGCCAGGCAGGCAGCTGCGTGCCGGCGCGAGCGGGCGTCGTGCGGTGCTTCCCCTCTGTCTACTGGCAATAGGAGGAAGACGGTAGAGGAGGAAGATGACAGAGGAGGAAGCGGTGGTGGGCTGGGCCAGCTCCTAGGCCACGCTGGTAAGCCAGGTAAGTGGGCCACTAGGTGGGCTGCGCAGGTAACCTCAGATGGGTTTTCTCTCTCTCTCTCCTTTTCTAATTCTTTCTGTTTCCTAATTTTTGCAATTGCTTTTTTATTTCTTTTGCCACTGTTTTGAATTTGAACAAATTCAAACAAGTGCCAAAACATCCTCTGAGTATTTTTATGTTTCCCATGGACTTTTCCAGGAGCACATAAATTAATTCAAAGTTATTTAGAAATATATTCTATATATTATGGATATAACTCCAAAATCAAATACAATAATGATTTAAATTCAGGGCGCAAAATATTCCTAAAAATGTTCATTGTTTTTGGTTTGGTGCGAAAGCCTTGCCAAAAATATCAAACACTTAATAAGAACACTTTGGAAACATTGAATGCAATTTTTTTAACTGGACCTATTTGAAAGCATTTGTGCTAGGGTTTATCAATCCCCAATTCAAATTTCTTGAAATTGAACATGATGCATGGATGCAAAGCCACTTGATACAAGCAATCTCTAGGGCTGTGACAACTCACCCCCACTAAACAAGAATCTCGTCCCGAGATTCAAGACGTGAGGTAAGAAGACAGAGGGGACACAAAGCCATCACAATCTTCTCGATTCAACTGTCCTCCTTGAAGTTGTGGATTCATTGCATCATGTTGATCTTGGCATCTTTGCTTTCATGATCTTTGTCCAACACGGTGACGACGAAGGAAACTCTACAAAATTGATCTTCTGAAAGATCGAGCAATTCAAGATCCACTCATGGAGTGAGACGTTGAAACATCTCTTGAGCTGAGACACTGAACACACATCCAAAGGGATGGAGTGAAACAAACGATGAAGGTCTACTTGGCAGGCAATAATCCCACACTTAAAGATGATGGTGATGGAGGTCACCAGACGGGGCACCTTAGAGAAGATGACTCGTAGAATTATTCCCTTAAGTGGCAAAAAGAATTACTTTTGATATGGAGATCATTGAAACTCTCTATACCATCCTAAGGAAAATCACAATTGACCGTGCGAATGAATTCGATAGAATGGCATAGTCAGTTTGGAGAGGAAACTAGAGTTATAGGACAACTCGGCAACGAAGGGCACATTCCAATTGATATCGAGGATATAACCCAGTGACTGAGCGTGCTCTCAAGAACTTAAGCATTTCCGTATTCATCAAGGTTTTACCAACATCCGTGCCGAGGATCCTGGCAACACAACATACGACCATGATGAATAACGATGGACGATGCAGATGCAAAGGAAGATAACACCTTCTCAGATTTCACCTTAGCGGAGTCAAGGGGCAAAATCTGGATGATCGACCGAGAGACATTTAGCACTCCGCTTCTAATGTTCTCCTTGATGTGATAGCGCAACTCATTTATTAAAATGGTTTCGTACCTAGAACGTCAAGTAAAAGGTCGGACATCAGGAGCACAAAAGTCCATAAGGAACAACTAGGGAGTAAATCCTACGAAAACCTTATGGAGAGGTGGCCAACTTCTTCAATCAAGATACTACAACAATAGGTCTTCCGACTAGGTGTGTTGGCCACGACATCCACTTTACCGGTTATCGAGAGACCAATATTGTAGTTCTTGGAAAATGCTCCAACCATCATATCTGCCTGAGATTCAGTTCTGGTTGGTGTCAGGATATTCCAGACTCATCGAGTCTAGAAAGAAAAATGAAGGTTTGCAACCCAAATTAACGAGACGACGTTACGATATTCTCGGGAGATGAACTATGATAGCAAGCTCCAAAACATGAGCTAATTCTGCTACATACATGTGAACATGTTATCCAAGACAAGCTTGACCACATGGAAGTATTACAATAAAACACTACCGGGTTCAGGTGGGAAACCATCATCGAGGATATCTAAGTCCTTGCATAAGTCTTGCTCTTAAGAAGGAACTTCTTCTCCTTGAACAAATCAATCAGTGGCTTGGTGTGCTACGGAATTCATATAGAATGAAGATGATCAGTCTAACAGACCACACAATACTTCGCACATGCATAACTAACTTGGAATGGTTCCAGAGGAGGTAAAAACATGCTTCCTCGAATTCACGGCAGCAACTTGCATCAAATGCACATGAATTAGAGGAAGTCACTTCTTTCTTCCGAACATATGCTTCACGAACGGGTCATGAAGATAATGCTTACAAAAGTTTCCAATACTAACTGGATGTTCAACATAGATCATGGAGAAGATAACAATGTTGCTGATGGGCTCAACAACAATTCATCCAGGTTTCCATATAATTGGATTTCCACAATTGTGTGAACACGTTGATAGTATTGGTCAGACCAAAAGATATAATGGTGTATGCTCGAGGAGACAACCACGAGTAAGACAACATTACGACCATCGTTGGTTCTGATTTGATTTGACGATAACCCACACTCAAATCAAGGCTTTGATAAGACAATAGATCCAACAATTGACCACGGGGATCAATCAATGAAGATATCATCTTTCTTCAACACATACACCCAAAGATATCCCTTTGGAATGAATTGAGTCGAACAAGCTTTTATCTTCCAACTCTCCAAGTTGTTGTTTAGCTTAACCAACTTGCTTAGGGTATCCGACACAGATTCTTGGGGAAAGGATGGTTTACAAGAATACCAACTTGATCACGAGCTCAACAAAGCGGTTAGGTGACAACCTGGTGTTACTTCCAAGAAGATATTCGGAAAATCATGAACCACCAATATGTTACTAAGCTTGCAAACAATCTTGCTTTTCAGGGCAAGATGATATGATCACAAGAGTGAGGGATTTATGCAATCCTAACTCATTGATCAAAGAGTGCACCAGAAAATTGTACTAGGTAGCACAATCAATCTTAGAATGATGGTTCAGTAACCAGCACACTAAGAATGAGATTATTGTCCATTAACTACCAAGAAACGGAGTTGCTAGGAGTATAGATTTCACACGTCATGATTCACTTGTCGGTGTTCCAGGTACAATAACACGGGGACCGAGAAATGAATAATGAGGGCAAAAAGTATCACTGTATCAAGAGTTCATAGGATGGTGTGCAATTCCCATGACATCCTTGATATAAGGATGGTAATACTCCAAGGTAGAACAGAATCAAAAGCTGGTTTGGCATTTTGATCTGCGAGATACAACTACTTTGACCCAATCCTGGATATGGATAAGGTACTAGAATTTGTTTCTCCTAGTCATTTCGGAATAGAATGGCTTGATGGACCACAAGGGTAATAGGCATCGATGAACGAATGCACGCATACTATTGACTATGTCACACCTTACATTTTGTAACATGTTGTTTGTAACTTTGAAGCATGAAAATTTGGACCAGCAAAAAAAAATTTTAGCATCATTTGGCTTTTATTTGGAATTGAGTTTTCTTCATTTGCTTTTTCATGTGCTCATTAAAGTCAACTATGATCTCTTGTAGATTTCATCTCCTTATCCAAAACTTCTGCCCAATGATCATGCCAAGTGTTATATAGCAGTATAGTATTTTCTTACAAAATTAATTTGGCCAAAAAGTATTTTATAAATTTAGTTTTCCAAAAACCCCTAAATTGAGATTTGCACTGCAAGTACTTGATTAAGGGTGTGAAAATTATTTCAAAAGGTTTATTTGAGACCTAGTAGTCATAGGACTCCCAGAAACCACAAAGGTATAATTTTGAAAGTTATTTTCCTATTTTATTTAAAAGCTTTTTCTTAAGGCCAGAAATGGTCTTTAATAAGGGAAAATTATTTAAGTATTTCAAAAATATTTGCCAAAATTCAGAGAGACTTAGAGGACATATATTATCCATATATAAGAGTTTCAACACTGGGTCATGTTCAAAATAATGGGCTAAACCCTCTAAAACCCTTTCTGGATATTTCAAGCTTTTGAAATATTTACAAAGGAATTTTTCTCCAAAAATTCCAGGGAAATTCTATCATGTCATGTATGACATATTTGATGATCTTGCCAAGTCCCATGCCTTGGGAAGCAAGAAAACCTCTTCAAACCCCTTCATAACCATTTTGTCCATATTTGAAGTTTGAGCAACTCTACATTGCCAAACTTGTCCAAATGCTCTCAAACTTGGTGCACATGCTAGAATGGCCTAATAAGGCACCTAGACCAAATGGCACAAGATTTGGAATAGAGCAACTTGATCAGATCACCTCAAAACCCTTTCTGTTCAAATGCAAATTTGAACAACTTTACATTACCAACTTTTTATCTGGAGCCTCAAACTTTGTGAGCATGATCAATACCCCAAATGATGATGCTACACCAAGTGGTGCATTAAGGGGAGATGAGTAGCTTGACTCAATCAAGATGAACCTGTTTCTGTTAATTTCTAGGGTTCACCAAAGTTACATTGGCTAGTTTCTTCAAATGAGGCCAAATTTGGTGAAGCACCCTATTTTCTCATGTCTTTCAACCCTGTCAAGTGCCATGTCAAGTGGACCTCATTTGCTTGATCAAACACAGATCAAACACCTTCTGCAGAAATCTTAAAACCTCCCTTTTGACCACTTTCACTTTTCTCCATAGCCTCTACTTTTTACCACAGGCCCATTGAGTTACTAGCAACCCCCAGTAACTTCCCCAGCACCTCAGCTCCATGATTGAGGGGTGAAACCTCAACTTTACCTTGCTGTACAGCCCACTTTCACCTTGTTACCAGCCCTCCTCTCTCTCTCTCTGCACCCCAGAGCATCCAAAGCCTCAGGGCAATTCTTTACTACTCCCTCATCACCCCAGACACTGTTGGGCACGCTGGAGCGGACCAAACCAGCGAGAGCGCGTCGATGCCGGTCACACGCGCGCTCTGGAGCGCGTGAACAGTACTCCCGCACGCTGGCTCGGGCCAATCGTTGATCCCCGATAGCCTCGGGCTCTCCCCTCGCGCCTCCCAACGTGCCTCGACGTCTGCAGCCCCCACCGGTGCTGTCCCCCTCCTCCTGCGCCCTCCAGTGGCCGTCGCCGCACGCGCACCGGCCGCCCGCTTCGGCCAGTCCTCTGCTCCACACGCGCACGCCTCTCAGTTGCTCCCCCGCTCCTCCTCTTGCCTCAGCTGGGCGTAGGACTCGTCCAGCAACTCCCCTGACTCACTCCCGTAGCCTCCCGTGCGCTGTAGCGACGAGCCGGAGCTCGCCGGCGCACTGGACCACGGGTCCTCGTCGAGGCCCTATATAAAGACCTCCCCGAGCTCTTCCAACACCACCACCAGCCTCACAACTCTCCCCTAGTCCCTCCTGCACCCTCAGTTCAACCCCGGAGCGCCCCTGTGCTCGGGATCGACCGGAGCTCCGCCGCGTCGGGCCGCCGACGATCTCGAGGTACAGGCCTCCCCTGCTTCTCCTCCCGCCCGTTTCGGAACCGCAGCACGCCACTGAACCTTTTCCCCCTATTTCCCCCTCTGTTTGCAGTCGGAAGCGGCCGCTGCAACTGATCTCCGACGAGCCTCCGCCGTCGCACCTCGTCGCCGGCAAACCAGGGCTCCCCGCCGTGCCGCGCTACCACCACTGCAACCGCAACACGCCGCTGAGTCCGTCCCTGGCCTCTGTTGCCGTCGCCGTGGCCGGAGTCGTCGCCGGTGAGCTCGCCGCCGCCGTGACCACGGGGTTAGAGATGACAGGCGGGCCCCACCTGTCATCCCCCCACCTCTCTCCCCTCCTCTGTGCCACTGACCCACGGGCCCCGCCCGTCAGGTTTGAAACCTGACGTGCGCGCGCGCTGGCTCCGTGCGGCCAGGCCGAGCCGTCTGGGCCGTGCACTGTGGCCACTTCTGGCCCAGTGCACAGGACCCCTTTTTCTTTTTCTTCCTGTTAATGTTTCAAACATTTATGCAGAAAAGAATATTGATCCAAATTAAATATTTCCAACTCCTAAAATCTTGTAGTATTCCAACTATTTAATGGTACTACTTTCATTCAAATCCATGAAACTTTTCTGTACTGTTCAAATTTAAATTCAAATTTGGACAGTATAACTCCTGTTCAAAAATCAATATATCCTATTATGTAACTCCAAAACTCCAACTAAGATTTTTCCCCATCTTAGAAAACCCTCTAGTATTTTACAAAAATGAGTTGACATTTTTCTGAGCACCTTGGTTTTTCTGTTTTATTTGTATTCTTATTTTTCCGTTATTATTATGCGACGTATAGATCCCGTATTTGACGAAGTTGCTGTGGAAGAAGAAGGAGAAGGACTAGAAGACTTTGAAGACCAAGCCAATCCAGGCAAGCAGCCCTTGACCATGATACACTTGTTCCTCGGAACCCATTTGTTTCCGATACATGATGATAGGGTTACGATGGTAACCTAGATGAACCACCACATGATGCATGCCTTATTGATGATCTTGCTATGTGCTAGATGACATGCAATAGTTGGTCTTGATGCTCATATGATGCATGTGTGATATGAACCCCCGTAGTTGAAAACTTTGCATGAACCCATCGGGTGCCCCTAATGCCCGAGGGTGATGAAGTGTTAGGTCGTCACTTGAGAAAGAAGTGATGTGCCGGTAATATCATGTGCATGGTGGAATGATGGATTAGATTTATGTGTGACTAACGTCACCAACCATACATGTGCAACCACACTACCCCTTATGGGACGGGGCTTTATTGATTACTTAGGTCGATACTAGCATGGTGCCCGCATTACTAGTGACGGGAAGACTTGAGGTCTTTCCCGGGACGGGGTCGTGCTTGGATAGGCGGCCATGACTGTTATCACAGGGCACCGGACACACCGTTGGTCCCTTCGGGTACGCGTGAACATTGAATTAGGGCAAGTCCCGTGATCTATTGTTTGTACCCCAAAGGCCGTGTGCCAACGAGTGGACTCTATGTTAGTGTCGTCTAAGGAAAGGTAATGACCGGGTGCTTACCCCGGGTACTTGAGGTACCGCGGGTCATGGATGACACGGAAGTTCCCCGGATCTTGTGGGTAAAGTGCGCAACCTCTGCAGAGTGTAAAACTATTCGAATAGCCGTGTCCACGGTCATGGACAGTTGGGTGGTGCTACTTAAACTATGTCCAGAATTTTACTTCTTTGGTGATACATTGTGTGTGATGAGTCAAGATGGTGACTTGACTCGGTGAGATGAATTATATTCATGTTGATGTCGGTAACCTATCTTTGAGGTTACGCAAGGTTATTGATGCATAAGCTTGATGATATCATATTGTTCTAGCCTCCTGCTAGATCATTCATTATTATTCAATTGCATTGTTACTTGAACCACATCATGGGTTGCTTGCGAGTACATTCAAAGTACTCATTGGCTTGCCACTGGTTATTTAATTGGCCAGGCATGGAAGAACAGGATTATGAGGAAGAGTTCTTTGGAGACGACCATGCGAACTAGGACGCTATCCCAGTCAGAATGCCTGTAGGGTTAAGGCAGATGGCATGGGTTCTACCTGTTTTATCGAAGACTTCCGCTACTTGAGTTATTTGCTATTTAGCCCGTAAGGCTCTATCTATGTAAGACTTGGCCATAATGGCCTTAATTCGTGTAAGACTATTTGTATGGATGTAAGACTCTTGTTAATTCAGCTTATGTGTGTTCAGTGAGCATTGATCTCTGGGATCACTGTACACGTGCATTCGGTGATCTCGACTTCCAAGTCGGGGTCCCCACAGAGCTGGTATCAGAGCCATCCTGACTGTAGGAAGCCTTAGTTAGCATGGACGTTAGTTAGTTGAGACCCCTTTTTCAAAACCTTCTGAACCTCTCTTCTTTTCTAAACCTGAGATTTCCTCAGCTTATTAACCCCTCCTATTCCACCTTTGTAGATGGCCGCTGCTCCCGAGGAGCACCTGACCACTGGGTTTCCCCTACTTCTCGAGGATAGCCTCCAGGAGTGTCAGTTCCACCGAGCGCCCATCCTCACCTACCACGAGCATTGGGTGAGCGATACTGAGGTGGAGTACCATGTGGAAGTGATTGTGAAGGCAAACGATCCTCCCACAAGTTGGTTCTTCGAGGGACCCCAGATGTCGACACTACCACTTGCTGCCGAGGCTGCTGCACTCAAGGCACTAACCCGTCTCCGCGAGCTTCTTCCGGAGATGGCAGCCAAGATGGCAACTCGCTTCTTACCTTACCGAAAGGAAGGTGACGAAGAAAGCAGCGCACTAGCCGCTCCACTGAAGGATGGACTCTCGCTTCGGTTCCAGACCTACTTTAGTCTATGTGCCGACAGCTTGGCACAAGACTTGGCCTCGGAATCAATGAAGATTCGAGAAGAACTTTACAAGACCAAGGCACTTCTTTGTCAAGCTCAAGAGAAGGCAAACAGGATCAAGAAGGAAGGAGCACCTTCTGGACAATCCGCTATCGCATATCGAGGCGGAAGGCCCTCCGAGGATGTGTCTTCCAAGGGTGAAGAACCACCTCGGCGACGCCGGATGACAGCAAGGGAATATCGCAAGCTTTTCCCTGCACCACCGTCGAAGCACCGTCGTATCCAACTCCTCCACTCCCCCACTCCCTCAAGTGACAAGGGAGCCCAGACAAAAGAAGACAAGGAGGAAGACCCAGAAGAGCCGGAATACGCGACCGAGCATTCCGCCGCTTAGGCATTATTCGCTACTCGGATATGCCCGTTGTAACCCCTATGGTAGGATAGGTCGTGTAACCCCTATGCGCAGTCGAGTCCTTGTATGGTTCATATGAAACCATCTAGTGCTAGCTTTTGTCGTGTCTGGATGTAAGTCGTAATCGTCCTTCGGGAATGTGTAAACGACTACATCACCCATTTGGATTTTAATGAATGTGTTTTGGCCTCTCGGCCCTTGCATGATTTGATTTAGTGTCACACCCACCCCCTTACTAGGCACCCATCTATCTTGCTTTTCCTCTTCCGAGTCATGAGACCTTTTACCGCTCCAACAGGATGCCTGTTGTAACTCGTACTGGTACCTCTACCCAGCAGCCCGAAGCCGGAGCATCCTCTCAGCCAGAGGCAGGCCACGACCAAACCAACAACCAAGCTCCACCACCACCTCCTCCAAGCATGGACATGGCTCATCTTCTCCAAGCTTTCCGAGAGGAACGCCAAGCCAACACTGCAGCTCTTCAGCTGATTGCTCAAGCTGTCGCCAACAACCGCCAGCCGGCGGGGAACGGCAATGGACGTTCCACGTTGGCAGAGTTCAAGAAGCATGCACCGCCAACCTTCATCGAGACTGCTGAACCCCTGGATGCAGATGACTGGGTCCGTTCCATTGAGGAGATTCTGGAACTAGTCGGATGCACCGAAGATCGCGAGAAGGTGGCTTATGCAGCCCACTGCCTCGGGGGAACCGCAAGAGCTTGGTGGGATGGATTCAAGGTCATGCATGTTGAACAAGACATCACTTGGGTTAACTTCAAGGCAGAATTCCGCAAGGCCCACATTCCTTCTGGAGTCATGGCTATCAAAAAGCGCGAGTTCCGAGCCCTGAAGCAAGGAAGTGGCACTGTCAAGGAGTACATGCAGAAGTTCAGCATTCTGTCAAGGTATGCCCCTGAGGATGTCAGCACTGATGCTGCCAAAAGGGAGCGCTTCATGGAAGGCCTTAATCAGACTCTGCAATATTCGCTTGTCGTGTGCGACTGCCCGTCTTTCCCTGACCTGGTGAACAAGGCACTCATGCTTGAAGACAAGCGGCGTGCTTTGGAAGACACTCGCAAGCGCAAGTTGATCAGTAAGGGAAGTTCCAGCAACCAGAAGCCTCGTCCGTGGCAGTCAGCCCCGGCCAAGCCAACTTATCAGCAGCCAAGAGCTCCTGCACCTCGTGCCAATCCTCAGCCTCAGCAGTATGCCAACCCCGGGCCAGCTTTCAACCCCAATACCAGTGGTGGCAACAAGATCAACACTCCAAAGCAAGTCACTTGCTTTGGGTGTGGTCAGCCCGGACACATCTCCAGGGTGTGCCCCAACAAGAAGCCTGATGCCCCGCGCCCCAATGCGCAGAACCAGGGACAAGGCCGTGGAATACCACCAAGGAACCCAGCTCCTCGCAATCCACCGAACTATGGGAAGGGGCGTCTGAATCACGTCACTGCTGAAGAAGCCCAGGAAGACCCGGATGCCGTGCTGGGTACGTTCCTTGTCAACTCAGCACCTGCAACTGTCTTGTTTGATTCTGGAGCAACGCATTCATTTGTCACTCAAAGATTTGCATTAAAAAGTGGCATGACCCCTACACCCCTGAATAACCCTATGGTGGTACAAACCCCCGGAGCCGAGATGAGAGCCAAGATAGGCTGTAAAGGAATCAGTATTACCATTAATGGTGTAGACTTCCTAGCAGACCTTATCGTCCTGAGATCGCAAGGCTTGGATGTGATCTTAGGGATGGATTGGCTCAGCAAGCACCAAGGCTTGTTAGACTGTGCCAATCGGACAGTCACTGTGACCAATGACCAAGGATTAGAAGTCAAGTTTGCCCCCCAACTCCTCTTCCGCTAAAGCCGCTAAAGTCAACTGTCTGTCTGAAGTTGGGCTAGATCAAGTACCGGTGGTATGTGAGTATCCTGATGTCTTTCCGGATGAACTACCAGGAATGCCCCCTGACCGTGACATTGAGTTCATCATCGAGCTCGTGCCCGGAGCAGGACCCATCTATAAGAAGCCTTATAGAATGGGGACGGAAGAACTAGCCGAGTTGAAGAAGCAGCTAGAAGAGCAGCTAAGGAATGGATTTATCCGCCCGAGTGCCTCCCCTTGGGGATCTCCTGTTCTGTTTGTGGCAAAGAGGGACGGTACCATCCGCTTATGCATTGACTATCGTTCCCTCAATGAAGTTACAATCAAGAACAAGTATCCACTTCCCAAGATCGAAGATCTGTTTGATCAACTCAGTGGAGCCAAGGTATTCTCCAAGATCGACCTCAGATCTGGGTATTACCAGCTGAAGATCAGACCCCAAGATATTGCGAAGACGGCATTCGTAACCAGATATGGCCTGTACGAGTGCACGGTCATGTCTTTTGGGTTAACCAATGCCCCAGCTTACTTCATGTATCTCATGAATAAAGTCTTCATGGAATATTTGGACAAGTTCGTTGTTGTCTTCATTGATGACATCCTTGTGTTCTCGAAGTCGGAGGAAGAGCATGAGCAGCATCTGAGGATGGTCCTAGACAAGCTTCGTGAGCACCAACTGTATGCCAAGTTCAGCAAGTGTGAGTTTTGGCTGCACAAAGTTGGATTCTTAGGTCATGTCTTGACCGAGGAAGGATTATCTGTTGATCCTGCAAAAATGGAAGCTGTGACCCAATGGCAATCTCCAACGACCGTCAAGGAAGTCAGAAGCTTCCTCGGATTAGCGGGCTATTACCGCAAGTTCGTGGAAGGATTCTCTAGCATTGCACGACCAATGACTCAGCTCCTCAAGAAGGACAAGAAGTTCGAGTGGACGCCAAAATGCGAAGAGAGCTTCCAAGAGCTCAAGAAGAGATTGACCACCGCCCCAGTTCTGGCAACACCTGATATTCACAAGGAGTTCGTGATATATTGTGATGCCTCTCGAACCGGATTGGGAAGCGTTCTGATGCAAGAAGGCCGCGTCATAGCATACCTCTCCAGGCAGCTACGACCTCGTGAGGAGAACTACGCTACTCACGATCTTGAGCTAGCGGCAGTAGTTCATGCCTTGAAGACATGGCGGCATTATCTCCTAGGGAAACGGTGTGAGATTTACACAGACCACAAAAGTCTGAAGTATATTTTCACCCAAAAAGAGTTGAACATGAGGCAGCGGAGATGGTTGGAACTCATCAAAGATTATGACCTCAGTGTTCAGTATCACCCTGGGAAGGCCAACGTGGTGGCCGATGCCTTAAGCAGGAAGGCTTGCTCTTTGAATGTCATTATTCAAGAAAGACAGCCAGCCTTGTTTAAGGAGATCGAACAATTCAGTTTGGAATTGGTCACCCCCGGATTTCTGGATCATTTGGAAGTCAGACCAACCCTGATGGACGACGTCAAGAAGGCTCAATATGGACACGCAAGCATCGAAGGTATCAAGAGGAAGATGAAGATGGACAAGGCCCCAGGATTCTCCGAAGACGAGCACGGGATTGTTTGGTACAAAGGTCGTCTCTGCGTACCAAACAACCCCGAGTTGAAGACGCTGATTCTGCAAGAAGCCCACGACACCCCGTATTCCATCCACCCCGGAGGAATCAAGATGTACCAAGACTTGAAGGGACGATTCTGGTGGCACGGTATGAAGAGAGAGATTGCAACCTATGTTGCAAAGTGTGATGTGTGCCAAAAGGTCAAGGCTGAATATCAGCGACCCGCTGGATTGCTTCAACCACTCAAGGTTCCTGAGTGGAAGTGGGATAAAGTCGGAATGGACTTCATCACTGGATTACAAAGGTCGAATAGAGGACATGACTCTATCTGGGTCATAGTCGATCATTTGACCAAGGTGGCTCATTTCATTCCTGTCAAGACCACTTATGATGGCAACCGGCTGGCAGCTCTCTACATCGACCGAATCGTAAGTCTTCACGGTGTTCCCAATGAGATTGTGTCAGATCGAGGAACCCAGTTCACCTCAAGGTTCTGGAAGAAGTTCCAAGAAGCCTCGGGAACCAAGTTGTCTTTCAGCACAGCTTTCCACCCACAGACCGGAGGTCAAACTAAGCGAGTCAATCAGATTCTCGAAGACATGCTCCGAGCCTGTGTCCTGGCATATGGAGCCAAGTGGGAAGACTGTCTCCCTTTTGCCGAGTTCTCCTATAACAACAGTTACCAGTCAAGCCTTCAGATGGCACCATTTGAGGTGTTGTACGGACGCAGATGTCGCGCACCCCTCAACTGGTACGAGACCGGAGAAGGACTAGTCTTTGGACCGGATATTCTCCGCGCAGCAGAAGAGCAAGTCCAACTAGTCAGAGAGCGATTAAAGGCAGCCAAGTCAAGGCAGAAGAGTTATGCTGACACTCGACGCCGAGACATGAGATTCCGTGTCGGAGACCATGTGTACCTGCGGGTAACTCCTCTGAAGGGAACCAAGCGATTCATGTCAAGGGGAAGCTCGCACCAAGGTTCATTGGACCCTTTGAGATCACTGCACGACGAGGAGAAGTGGCTTATCAGTTGGAACTACCACCTGAGCTATCCGATGTGCACAATGTGTTCCATGTGTCACAACTCCGGAAATGTCTCCAAGTTCCAGACAAGCCCAGTCTCTACAAGGATGTGGATCACCAAGCCATTGATCTGCAGCCTGATCTGACCTACCGTGAGAAGCCCATTCGTATTCTGGACGAAGCAGAACGACGTACGCGGAGCCATACCATCAAGTATTTCAAGGTCCAGTGGAGCAACCACACCGAAGCAGAAGCAACCTGGGAACGAGAAGACTATCTTAGATCCGAGTTTCCCGACCTCTTTTAAGCCCTAGTTTAGGAATCTCGGGGGCGAGATTCTTGTAAGGGGGGTAGGTCTGTCAAACCCTGCATTTTGTAACATGTTGTTTGTAACTTTGAAGCAGGAAATTTGGACCAGCAAAAAATTTTTTTAGCATCATTTGGCTTTTATTTGGAATTGAGTTTTCTTCATTTGCTTTTTCATGTGCTCATTAAAGTCAACTATGATCTCTTGTAGATTTCATCTCCTTATCCAAAACTTCTGCCCAATGATCATGCCAAGTGTTATATAGCAGTATAGTATTTTCTTACAAAATTAATTTGGCCAAAAAGTATTTTATAAATTTAGTTTTCCAAAAACCCCTAAATTGAGATTTGCACTGCATGTACTTGATTAAGGGTGTGAAAATTATTTCAAAAGGTTTATTTGAGACCTAGTAGTCATAGGACTCCCAGAAACCACAAAGGTATAATTTTGAAAGTTATTTTCCTATTTTATTTAAAAGCTTTTTCTTAAGGCCAGAAATGGTCTTTAATAAGGGAAAATTATTTAAGTATTTCAAAAATATTTGCCAAAATTCAGAGAGACTCAGAGGACATATATTGTCCATATATAAGAGTTTCAACACCGGGTCATGTTCAAAATAATGGGCTAAACCCTCTAAAACCCTTTCTGGATATTTCAAGCTTTTGAAATATTTACAAAGGAATTTTTCTCCAAAAATTCCAGGGAAATTCTATCATGTCATATATGACATATTTGATGATCTTGCCAAGTCCCATGCCTTGGGAAGCAAGAAAACCTCTTCAAACCCCTTCATAACCATTCTGTCCATATTTGAAGTTTGAGCAACTCTACATTGCCAAACTTGTCCAAATGCTCTCAAAATTGGTGCACATGCTAGAATGGCCTAATAAGGCACCTAGACCAAATGGCACAAGATTTGGAATAGAGAAACTTGATCAGATCACCTCAAAACCCTTTCTGTTCAAATGCAAATTTGAACAACTTTACATTACCAACTTTTTATCTGGAGCCTCAAACTTTGTGAGCATGATCAATACCCCAAATGATGATGCTACACCAAGTGGTGCATCAAGGGGAGATGAGTAGCTTGACTCAATCAAGATGAAACTGTTTCTGTTAATTTCTAGGGTTCACCAAAGTTACATTGGCTAGTTTCTTCAAATGAGGCCAAATTTGGTGAAGCACCCTATTTTCTCATGTCTTTCAACCCTGTCAAGTGCCATGTCAAGTGGACCTCATTTGCTTGATCAAACACAGATCAAACACCTTCTGCAGAAATCTTAAAACCTCCCTTTTGACCACTTTCACTTTTCTCCATAGCCTCTACTTTTTACCACAGGCCCATTGAGTTACTAGCAACCCCCAGTAACTTCCCCAGCACCTCAGCTCCATGATTGAGGGGTGAAACCTCAACTTTACCTTGCTGTACAGCCCACTTTCACCTTGTTACCAGCCCTCCTCTCTCTCTCTCTGCACCCCAGAGCATCCAAAGCCTCAGGGCAATTCTTTACTACTCCCTCATCACCCCAGACACTGTTGGGCACGCTGGAGCGGACCAAACCAGCGAGAGCGCGTCGATGCCGGTCACACGCGCACTCTGGAGCGCATGAACAGTACTCCCGCACGCTGGCTCGGGCCAATCGTTGATCCCCGACAGCCTCGGGCTCTCCCCTCGCGCCTCCCAACGTGCCTCGACGTCCGCAGCCCCCACCGGTGTTGTCCCCCTCCTCCTGCGCCCTCCAGTGGCCGTCGCCGCACGCGCACCGGCCGCCCGCTTCGGCCAGTCCTCTGCTCCACACGCGCACGCCTCTCTGTTGCTCCCCCGCTCCTCCTCTTGCCTCAGCTGGCCGTAGGACTCGTCCAGCAACTCCCCTGACTCACTCCCGTAGCCTCCCGTGCGCTGTAGCGACGAGCCGGAGCTCACCGGCGCACTGGACCACGGGTCCTCGTCGAGGCCCTATATAAAGACCTCCCCGAGCTCTTCCAACACCACCACCAGCCTCACAACTCTCCCCTAGTCCCTCCTGCACCCTCAGTTCAACCCCGGAGCGCCCCTGTGCTCGGGATCGATCGGAGCTCCGCCGCGTCGGGCTGCCGGCGATCTCGAGGTACAGGCCTCCCCTGCTTCTCCTCCCGCCCGTTTCGGAACCGCAGCACGCCACTGAACCTTTTCCCCCTATTTCTCCCTCTGTTTGCAGTCGGAAGCGGCCGCTGCAACTGATCTCCGACGAGCCTCCGCCGTCGCACCTCGTCGCCGGCGAACCAGGGCTCCCCGCCGTGCCGTGCTACCACCACTGCAACCGCAACACGCCGCTGAGTCCGTCCCTGGCCTCTGTTGCCGTCGCCGTGGCCGGAGTCGTCGCCGGTGAGCTTGCCGCCGCCGTGACCACGGGGTTAGAGATGACAGGCATGCCCCACCTGTCATCCCCCCACCTCTCTCCCCTCCTCTGTGCCACTGACCCACGGGCCCCGCCCGTCAGGTTTGAAACCTGACGTGCGCGCGCGCTGGCTCCGTGCGGCCAGGCCGAGCCGTCTGGGCCGTGCACTGTGGCCACTTCTGGCCCAGTGCACAGGACCCCTTTTTCTTTTTCTTTCTGTTAATGTTTCAAACATTTATGCAGAAAAGAATATTGATCCAAATTAAATATTTCCAACTCCTAAAATCTTGTAGTATTCCAACCTATTTAATGGTACTACTTTCATTCAAATCCATGAAACTTTTCTGTACTGTTCAAATTTAAATTCAAATTTGGGCAGTATAACTCCTGTTCAAAAATCAATATATCCTATTCTGTAACTCCAAAACTCCAACTAAGATTTTTTTCCCCATCTTAGAAAACCCTCTAGTATTTTACAAAAATGAGTTGACATTTTTCTGAGCACCTTGGTTTTTCTGTTTTATTTGTATTCTTATTTTTCCGTTATTATTATGCGACGTATAGATCCCGTATTTGACGAAGTTGCTGTGGAAGAGGAAGGAGAAGGACTAGAAGACTTTGAAGACCAAGCCAATCCAGGCAAGCAGCCCTTGACCATGATACACTTGTTCCACGGAACCCATTTGTTTCCGATACATGATGATTGGGTTACGATGGTAACCTAGATGAACCACCACATGATGCATGCCTTATTGATGATCTTGCTATGTGCTAGATGACATGCAATAGTTGGTCTTGATGCTCATATGATGCATGTGTGATATGAACCCCCGTAGTTGAAAACTTTGCATGAACCCATCGGGTGCCCCTAATGCCCGAGGGTGATGAAGTGTTAGGTCGTCACTTGAGAAAGAAGTGATGTGCCGGTAATATCATGTGCATGGTGGAATGATGGATTAGATTTATGTGTGACTACCGTCACCAACCATACATGTGCAACCACACTACCCCTTATGGGACGGGGCTTTATTGAATACTTAGGTCGATACTAGCATGGTGCCCGCATTACTAGTGACGGGAAGACTTGAGGTCTTTCCCGGGACGGGGTCGTGCTTGGATAGGCGGCCATGACTGTTATCACAGGGCACCGGACACACCGTTGGTCCCTTCGGGTACGCGTGAACATTGAATTAGGGCAAGTCCCGTGATCTATTGTTTGTACCCCAAAGGCCGTGTGCCAACGAGTGGACTCTATGTTAGTGTCGTCTAAGGAAAGGTAATGACCGGGTGCTTACCCCGGGTACTTGAGGTACCGCGGGTCGTGGATGACACGGAAGTTCCCCGGATCTTGTGGGTAAAGTGCGCAACCTCTGCAGAGTGTAAAACTATTCGAATAGCCGTGTCCACGGTCATGGACAGTTGGGTGGTGCTACTTAAACTATTTCCAGAATTTTACTTCTTTGGTGATACATTGTGTGTGATGAGTCAAGATGGTGACTTGACTCGGTGAGATGAATTATATTCATGTTGATGTCGGTAACCTGTCTTCGAGGTTACGCGAGGTTATTGATGCATAAGCTTGATGATATCATATTGTTCTAGCCTCCTGCTAGATCATTCATTATTATTCAATTGCATTGTTACTTGAACCACATCATGGGTTGCTTGCGAGTACATTCAAAGTACTCATTGGCTTGCCACTGGTTATTTAATTGGCCAGGCATGGAAGAACAGGATTATGAGGAAGAGTTCTTTGGAGACGACCATGCGAACTAGGACGCTATCCCAGTCAGAATGCCTGTAGGGTTAAGGCAGATGGCATGGGTTCTACCTGTTTTATCGAAGACTTCCGCTACTTGAGTTATTTGCTATTTAGCCCGTAAGGCTCTATCTATGTAAGACTTGGCCATAATGGCCTTAATTCGTGTAAGACTATTTGTATGGATGTAAGACTCTTGTTAATTCAGCTTCTGTGTGTTCAGTGAGCATTGATCTCTGGGATCACTGTACACGTGCATTCGGTGATCTCGACTTCCAAGTCGGGGTCCCCACAGACTATCAATAGATATACGAGGGTCAGAAGACAACTAAAGAGTAACGACTCAAGGAGCATATAACTTTCTGAGTTGTGGATGCATAGATTAGCATATCGAACCAAGTTCAACATTTCTTCCGGATAACCCATGCAGAAAGGTAGAATTGGGAGAGTCACAATGTAGAATGGAGAACTCATGAAGAGCACTCTGGTTGTGATCTTTTGGTTCACAAGAACTTCTGCCATAACGGTTCATGGTATTGGAAATACGATTCACCACGGACCTCGAGGACTATCACAAGGTTACTAAAATCCTAAAGGAACTAGCAAACACTACCAACATGAAGCAAGTAGGGTGAATCTCGGGTTTAAGAACCCAGGAATAGAATACCTACTAACTAAATGGCATCACGGGATGCTTTCTAGAATGATGGCCAGAATCATCACACTGAGAATATAAAGCATTGCTAGATTACTGGGTGATCTTCTAAGACACCTAGGGTCTTAGTAATAGCTCCAACCTATATGTCGAGGCAATGGAGTACCTCAACACACCGACTAATGTGGTCAATCTGGCCTAAAAGGACATTAAGAACATGTAGGAATGATTTGCAAATGCATCAGATTGTTTAGAGACCTGGGATGACTCGGACAGCATAACGGCTGTAAATGCTCAAAAAGATTTGAGGCATCAAGCAAAAAGGTAGCATAACCACCCGACATCATAATGTCAAGGTTCTGAGACCAACAGTTTAACAAACAGGAGTACTTAGGACTGAAATGAGAGTTGAAACCACCGTTAACGGGATCCTGATAAATAGAATGAGAAGCCCAGTTTCTTAACCCCCGTAGAAAGGAGAAGGTGACTCAGATCCGAAGGGCATAGGGTAAAGGAGTAAAAAGAGCCTTACGTTCCCTTCCACAATCAATTCCCTTATATAACTAAAGAATTTCTAGACACAACTTCGACCAGTTTGACTTGGTAATCCTACAGGCAGTCAGGCTCTGATACCAAAGCTGTCGGGACCCTGATCCTAAGTCACACAGGTCTAGCATGTAACACATCATATCACTTTGCGGCCTCACGCACGGTATTCCCACGGGTGCCACCATACCTGGCCCGGGACCGTTTGCGCATTTTGGCACACGTATATGATAGTGTCGCTAGCATCCATATGACAGAGAACTCGGGCCGACATGACTAGTTATAAACCAAAAGTGGCGCTAAATTACAGAGACAGGCATACATGACCCAGCAACGAACGTGTCGGTCATCAACGTATGAACCCAAGTCTAAGCAAGCTACTAGGACTTAAAGGAACAACGTGTGCCATTTCCCCTAAGGGACAGACACAGGAACGAAGGACACATGCTGTCCAGCCTAAGTGTTCCGGAGCAGTAGCAAGCTACCCAGGCTCAGTGGAAGCACTAGGAGACATTTCCCTGTAAGATAGGCTACCAAGGGTAAACAACTAGGTGTCGGATCCCACACATAGAAATACACATTACACGTACGCATAACATGCAAGTATGTGCTATACAACATGGCATCACAACATAACTCAACAACTCATATAGATAAGCCCCAGAAGAGCCATCATAGCATTTATTACAAACAGGGGTCACATGACCCAACATACAGAGCATACAGGCAACGGAAGCATAACATGTCTGAGTACAGACAACTATAAATGAAAAAGGCTGAGAAGCCTGACTATCTACAAGACCCTCCCAAGGGCACAAGATCGTAGCTGAGGTAACAAGCTAAACGTCGAAGTCCACGCGGAACCACTAGTGAGACTGAAGTCTCTCTGCAAAACATAAATCAAGCAAACGTGAGTACAAAGGTACTCAGCAAGACTTACATCAGAACTAGCTACACATGCAATAGTATCAACAAAGGGGTGGTGGAGTTTGACTGCAGCAAGCCAGCTTTGACTCGGTGGCTATCCTGAACTACAACTACAAGTAACTCTTTTGAGGTGGCGCACACGAGTCCACATATTCACCAAACAATACACCACTATGGATCCATTCCCATCTACCTATGAGAAGGCCATCCATAGCACTCACACTTGTCTTGAGCATTTTAGAGTAACCACTTTCACTTGTCTATGTACCACGTAAGCATCCAAGAAGTCCATAACCACGGACCCGGCTATTCGAATAGATCTTGTTAACCCTGCAGGGGTGTACTTCTTCACACACGCTCTCGCCACTTACCGCCATGTACACGTCGTGTATCTCGGCAACCTTCAAGCGGAAGCCTGGCGAGAGTGTCGGCCACGACCTTACTAACCACACAAGACTCTAGTCCAGGTTTATCGCCTATTCGGGTTCCATCCGTAAGGAGATCCGGCCGGGGTGTCGCTCACGGCCCCAAACGATGTGCGCAGGGTTCCCAAGCCCACCTCGACGGATGGATCTACGCTTGGTACACCGTGCCACAGTGCCTAGTCTGTCCCAAACCCACCTGTACCAGGTGCCACTTGGTAGACTACTAACACTACCTTCAAATACCAGAAATTAGTTGCAACTCCTGGACAGAGATCGAGTTGATTAATAGTTGAGAGGGGCACTTAAGCATTCCAATGCTTGGTAGTAGCTAGTCATTGGAAAACTTACACAGAACTCGGTTCTTAAGGATGGTTCCAGTGAGACAACCCACCATGTACTCCTACATGGCCTCTCACTGCTACCTTTACCAAATCGTGGTCACACACTTAGCTCACACAAAGTACGACATGTTCACCACATTCCAATTCATCCCCGATGAATCAGACCTGACACAACTCTAAGCAAAAGCAGGCATAACCAGAAAGCATGAATGAGTAGGCACAACAGGGCTCAAACAACTCCTACTCATGCTAGTGGGTTTCAACTATTTACTGTGGCAATGACATGTCATGCATAGGAAAAGGGGTTCAGCTACCGCAGCAAAAAGCAGTTCAATCGTTGTTGTCCTAATGCAGTAAAGGAGAGCAGGAGCGAGAGAGTGGGATTGTATCGGAATGCTCAATGGGGGTTTGCTTGCCTGGCACTTCTGAAGATAGTAAAGCTCTTCGTCTGTGTCATCGATCTCATATCGTCGGAACGTCGTCTACTGAGAGGGGACAAACACCGGCAACAGAGAAAGAACACAATCAATGCAATGCGACAATATGATGCATGATCATGACATGGCAATATGATGTTGATTGAGCTAATGCAACTAGCAACCATATTAAATGAAGTTGGTTTGAACCAAAGGTTCAAATTCAAATTTCATATGTGATTATTCAAATGCCATTTATTCAAATTGTCATAAACAGAGGTTGTAAGTTTCTCAAACATGCATGAAAATGCCACAAACAGATTCCTCATATTTTTCTGATCATTTTTCATATATAAATTATTTTCATCTGAGCTACGGTTGATTTTATATGAAATTTAGAAGTTTTAGCTATTTTCTGAATAAATAAATCATTTTTGATTTATTTAAAATCCTAGAAAACAATTTCTGCATCAGCATGATGTTACTCTGGCGTCAGCAGGTCAGCGGCTGGACCAAGTCAAACCTGACAGTGGGCCCCACCTGTTAGTGTCTCAACTTATTAGCTAAGTTAATTAACCTAACTTAAACCTAACACTAATTAGTCAGGGGCCTGGGCCCACACGTCAGTGAGCCACGGGCTAATCCTACTTTAATTAAACCTAAACTAGGTAATTAGCAGGGACTGGCCCCACACGTCAGTGACTCAGCTGAGTCTGTTAGTGGTCAAAACGGGTCAAACCCGCCGGCGTTTAGCCGCCGGCAAGGCCGACCGCGGTGGAGGGCTGCGGAAACGGGCTGTGGTGCCCCGTTCGCAGCGTGGCTGGGCTCGTTCGAGAGCCCAGACCAGCGCGCGTCGGGTGGGGGCGCCAGCCGGGCCTGGGGTGGCCGGAGGCGAGAGCGAGGAGCTCGGCCGCGGCGGCCGGAGCTCGGGCGAGGTTGGAAAAGGTGCTGTAGGGCACGGCGGGGCGAACGGCTGGGTGCTACGGCCTCCTGGTGAGGTGCTGAGCACGGTGACGCGCTCGTTTTTGAGCTTACGCGTCTATGGCCACGACGGCGACATGGCCGGAGGAGCTGAGCTCTCGATCGTGATGGCCAACGGGGTTAGGGGCAGCTCGAGCGACGTGGCTAGGGGGAGAAGGAAGAGGAGCTCACGGCGATCTCGATGGCGTCGTCAGAGAGCTCGGGGACGTCCTTGTTGCTTCGAATCAAGCAGCGGTGATCGCCGGCCGTGGCGATGAATACGGTGGTGATGGCGTGGCATCGGGGCACCTGGCGTCGCGTGCGTCCGTGTAGAGCTTCAGGGATTCGAGGCGGAGCTCGTGGGCTAACTGGCCGTGCGTGGGGATGCTGGTGGCCGCGGCTGAAGTGGACGGCGGCGATGGCAGCGCTCGGGTGGCTACGGGAACGCGAGGGGAAGGAGGGAGAGCAACCAGAGAGAGGGGAGTGGACGAGGGGGTTCTGGGCGTCTCAGCGGCGCAAGGACAAGGCCTCGTGAGGGCCAGGCAGGCAACTGCGTGCCGGCGCACGCGGGCGTCGTGCGGTGCTTCCCCTCTATCTACTGGCAAGAGGAGGAAGACGACAGAGGAGGAAGACGACAGAGGAAGAAGCGGTGGTGGGCTGGGCCAGCTCCTAGGCCGCGCTGGTAAACCACGTAAGTGGGCCACCAGGTGGGCTGCACAGGTAACCTCAGATGGGTTCTCTCTCTCTCTCTCCTTTTCTAATTCTTTCTGTTTCCTAATTTCTGCAATTGTTTTTTATTTTTTTGCCACTGTTTTGAATTTGAACAAATTCAAACAAGTGCCAAAACATCCTCTGAGTATTTTTATGTTTCCCATGGACTTTTCCAAGAGCACATAAATTAAATCAAAGTTATTTAGAAATATATTCTATATATTATGAATATAACTCCAAATTCAAATACAATAATGATTTAAATTCAGTGCACAAAATATTCCTAAAAATGTTCATTATTTTTGGTTTGGTGCAAAAGCCTTGCCAAAAATATCAAACACTTAATAAGAACACTTTGGAAACATTGAATGCAAAAAAATTAACTGGACCTATTTGAAAGCATTTGTGCTAGGGTTTATCAATCCCCAATTCAAATTTCTTGAAATTGAACATGATGAACGGATGCAAAGCCACTTGGTACAAGCAAACTCTAGGGATGTGACACCCCGTCCTGATTGTTGTTTTTTTGCCTGTTTTAAGGTTTAACAGAAAAGGAATATCAAACGGAGTCCAAACGGAATGAAACCTTCGGCAGAGATATTTTTGGAGCAAAATACGCACGGGAGACTTGAGAACCACGAAGTAGGGCTGACGTGGCATCCACGAGGGTGGGGGGCGCCGCCCCCCTATAGGGCACGCCCCCTGCCTCGTGGGCGCCCCGTCTGGCCCCCGGTTCCCTCCTTCCTCCTATATATACCTACGTACACTGAAACTATCAGAACAACAGAGAAAACCCTAGTTCCACCGCCGCAACCTTTTGTTCCCGTGAGATCCCATCTTGGGGCCTGTTCCGGAGCTCCGCCGGAGGGGGGATCTACCACGGAGTGCTTCTACATCATCATCATCACCTCACCATGAGTTGTGAGTAGTTTACCACAGACCTTCGGGTCCATAGCTAGTATCTAGATGGCTTCTTCTCTCTCTTTGGATCTCAATACCAAGTTCTCCTCGGTCTTCGAGGAGATCTATTCGATGTAATCTCTTTTTGCGGTGTGTTTGTCGAGATCCGATTAATTGTGAGTTTATGATCAAGGTTATCTATGAAATATATTTGGTTCTTCTCTGAACTTTTTATGTGTGCTCATAATATCCTTGCAAGTCTCTTCGAATTATTGGTTTGGTTTGGCCTACTAGATCCATAGTTCTTGCAATGGGAGAAGTGCTTGGCTTTGGGTTCAATCTTGCGGTGTCCTTTCCCAGTGACAGTAGGGGCAGCAAGGCACGTATTGTATTGTTGCCATCGAGAATAAAAAGATGGGGTTTATATCATTATGCTTGAGTTTATCCCTCTACATCATGTCATCTTGCTTAAGGCGTTACTCCGTTCTTGTGAACTTAATACTCTAGATGCATGATGGATAGCGGTCGATGTGTGGAGTAATAGTAGTAGATGCAGAATCGTTTCGGTCTACTTGTCTCGGACGTGATGCCTATATATAATGATCATGCCTATATAGTCTCATAATTATTTGCTTTTCTATTAATTGCTCGAGAGTAATTTGTTTACCCGCAGAATATCGCTATCATGAGAGAAACCACTAGAGAACACTATGGCCCCCGGGTCTATTCTCAACATATCAATCTACACTCTACTTTACTTTTCAGCTTTTACTTTCTGTTCTTATAACCAAAAATACCAAAAAAATATCAAACTATCATCTCTATCAGATCTCACTTTTGTAATTGGCCGTAAAGGGATTGACAACCCCTTATCGCGTTGGTTGCGAAGTTCTTATTTGTTTGTGCGGGTGCGAGGGACTCGCGCGTGGTCTCCTACTAGATTGATACCTTGGTTCTCAAAAACTGAGGGAAATACTTACGCTAATGTGTTGCATCTCCCTTTCCTCTTTGAGGGAATACAACGCAAGCTCGAGAAGTAGCAAGAAGAATTTATGGCGCCGTTGCCGGGGAGGCTTACGCAAAAGTCATATACCAAGTACCTACCACAAACCCTTATCCTTCGCATTACATTTTTGCCTCTCATTTTCCTCTCCCCCACTTCACCCTTGCCGTTTTATTGGCCCTTCTTCTACCGTATGTTTATCGTTCGCTTGCTTCTTGTTTGCTTGTGTGTTGGATTGCTTGCTTATCACTATGGCTCAGAACAATATCAAATTGTGTGACTTCTCCAATACCAACAATAATGATTTTATTAGCACTCCGATTGCTCCTATTACCGCTGCTGAATCTTGTGAGATCAATGCTGCTTTGTTGAATCTTGTTATGAAAGATCAATTTTCCGGCCTTCCTAGTGAAGATGCCACTACCCATCTAAACAACTTTGTTGATTTGTGTGATATGCAAAAGAAAAGGGATATGGATAACGATATTGTTAAATTGAAGCTATTTCCGTTTTCACTTAGAGATCGTGCTAAAACTTGGTTTTCCTCTTTGCCTAGTAATAGTATTTATTCGTGGAATAAGTGCAAAGATGCTTTTATCTCTAAGTATTTCCCTCCTACTAAGATCATCTCTCTTAGAAACGATATTATGAACTTTAAGCAACTAGATCATGAGCATGTTTCACAAGCTTGGGAGAGAATGAAATTAATGATACATAATTGCCCTACACATGGTTTGAACTTAGGATGATTATTCAAAACTTTTATGTTGGATTGAATTTTGCTTCTAGAAATCTTTTAGATTCGGCCACAGGAGGCACTTTCATGGAAACTACCTTAGGAGAAGCTACCAAACTCCTAGATAATATTATGGTTAATTATTCTCAATGGCACACCGAAAGATCTACTAGTAAAAAAGTGCATGCTATTGAAGAGATTAGTGTTTTGAGTGGAAAGATGGATGAACTTATGAAATTATTTGCTGCAAAGAGTGCTTCTTCTGATCCTAATGATATGCCTCTGTCCACTTTGATTGAAAATAACAATGAATCTTTGGATGTGAATTTTGTTGGTGGAATAATTTTTGTAACAATGCTTATAGAGGGAACTTTAATCCTAGGCCTTTTCCTAGTAATTCCTCTAATAATTATGGTAATTCCTACAACAACTCTTATGGAAAGATGCCTTCTGAATTTGAAACTAGTGTTAAGGAGTTTATGATTTTGCAAAAGAATTTCAATGCTATGCTTGAATTTTTTTGCTTAAGATTGATGAATTGGCTAGAAGTGTGGATAGAATTACT
>LR738713.1:348995195-349015510 GCA_902687465.1 Secale cereale
CTGAACATCATTGATACAAGCCGTTTTGGTCAGGGACGTGATTGCCTTGATCTTCTCCGGATTGGCTTCTATTCCTCTGTTGGACACCAAGAATTCAAGGAGCTTGCCAGCCGGAACACCGAAAGCACACTTCTCCGGATTAAGCATCATTTTATAGGCCCGAAGGTTATCAAAGGTTTCCCTGAGGTCCTCTATCAATGTCTCCTCCTTCCTTGACTTCACCACGATGTCATCCACATAGGCATGAACATTTTTCCCTATCTGCCCCTTAAGACAGTTCTGCACGCAACGCTGGTAAGTTGCTTGGGCACTCTTAAGCCCAAAAGGCATAGACACATAGCAAAAAGCACCAAAAGGAGTTATGAAGGCTGTCTTCTCTTGGTCCTTAACTGCCATCTTGATCTAGTGATATCCTGAATATGCATCCAAAAAACTTAGCCGCTCACATCCCGCCGTAGCATCAATGATCTGATCAATACGAGGGAGAGCAAAAGGGTCGGTTGGACAAGCTTTGTTTTGGTCTGTGTAATCCACACACATCCTCCACTTTCCATTTTTCTTTAACACCAGCATCGGATTAGCCAACCACTCCGGGTGGAAAACTTCAACTATGAACCCTGCGGCCAAAAGTCTAGCCACTTCTTCACCTATAGCTTTGCGCCTTTCTTCGTTGAAGCGGCGCAGATAATCCTTGATCGGTTTAAACTTCGGATCAATATTAAGACTGTGCTGAGCGAGTTCCCTCGGTATACCTAGCATGTCAGAAGGTTTCCATGCAAAGATATCCCGGTTCTCACGGATGAACTCGATGAGTGCGCTTTCCTATTTAGGATCAAGGTTAGCGCTGATAGTGAACTGCTTGGATGAATCGCCTGGCACAAAGTCAACTTGCTTGGTTTCCTCCGCAGATTTGAACTTCAACGCCGGATCATGCTCTGTAGTTGGCTTCTTCAACGGGGACATATATGCCGGATCAACATTGTCTTTGTAAAATTTCAACTCCTCTGTAGCACATACTGCCTCTGCATAAGCAGCATCTCCTTCCTCGCACTCCAAGGCGATCTTGCGACTTCCATGAACCGTGATGGTTCCTTTGTGACCCGGCATCTTGAGCTGCAGATAAACATAACATGGCCTAGCCATAAACTTGGTGTAAACCGGCCGTCCAAACAGGGCATGATATGGGCTCCGGATCTTCACTACTTCAAAGGTTATCATCTCTGACCTGGAATCCTGTTCATCTCCAAAGGTAACTTCTAGGTCAATTTTCCCAACTGGGTAAGCTGATTTACCTGGCACTACTCCATGGAATACCGTGTTTGACTGCCTTAGCTTCTTATCCGTCAACCCCATGCGATGGAAAGTCTCATAATATAAGATATTGATGCTGATGCCGCCATCCATGTGAACCTTGGTGAATTTGTAGCCACCCACCTGTGGTGCCACCACTAAGGCCAATTGGCCCGGATTATCGACCCGCAGCGGGTGATCCTCTCTGCTCCACACAATAGGTTGTTCCGACCAGCGCAGGAATCGTGGTGTTGCCGGTTCAACCGTGTGGACCACCCGCTTTAAGACTTTTTGATCTCGTTTGCACAAACTCGTAGTGAACACATGATATTGTCCGCTACTCAGCTCTTTCGGATTATTTTGATATCCGGATTGCAGTTGCTGCTGACGCTGCTGATTGCCTTGATTGTTGTGATTACCCTGGCCCTGCTGTTGGTTATTCTGGCCATTGTAACCGCCCTGACCATATTAGATGGTTGCCTTGGTTATTATAACCGCCCTGACCATATTGATGATTGCCTTGGTTATTGTAACCATTGTTACCGCCATGATATCCTGATCCGGAGCCATTACCCTGATGACCCGGACCATGAAACCCGGGGCCTGAACCGCCACCCGGTGGTTCGTTGTTCGATCTGGCCCGGTTCATGGCCTCCATCATGATCCGGCATTCTCCCCAGGTATGTTTGGCTGGATGTTCCTCTGTTCCATGTTTCGGGCAAGGCTCACTCAATTGTCGCTCCCAATTAATGAACCCTCCGTCATTTTGTGGAGGCGGTTTACCCTTGTTGCGCTGAAAGCTCCCTTGAACTTTGGTATTGGCCACAAAATCAGAGCCACCCTCTGCCTTTCGCTTACCGTTGAAGCTTGTTCCGACCGGATTAGCCTGCGCCGGTTTACCAGGTTTATTTGCTTTTCTGGATTTATCTCCATCCGCTTCTGGATACTTAGTGTTGTCAGAGTCCCCATACTTTACCAAAGCGCTCATGAGAGTTCCCATGTCGTTACAATCCCGTTTGAGCCGTCCCAGCTTCAACTTCAGAGATTCAAACCAACAATTGTTTTCCAGTGTTACTATCGCTGTACTGGGGCTGATACCGTTTGAAGAGTGCAAGATTTCTGACACTCGCCGCACCCATGCACTCGTAGGCTCCTGCTCTCCTTGTATACATGACGCTAGGTCCACCACTGACATTGGCTGTTTGCATGTGTCTTCGAAATTTTTAATGAACTGGCGGCGCAACTCCCCCCATGATCCGATGGAGTTAGGAGGTAAGCCCTTTAACCAGGTCCGGGCTGTACCCTCAAGCATCATGGTAAAATATTTTGCGCAAGCCGCTTCATCCACGTCCAGCATCTCCATAGCCATCTCATAGCTCTCAATCCAAGCCTCTCGAGCCAAATCTGCTGTGTAGTTAGGCACCTTACATGGACCCTTAAAATCCTTGGGTAACCTTACGCTTCGTAAAGCGGGAATAAGACACTGTACTCCAAAGGAACTCGTCGTGACTCCCGTCTCTGCTGTGGTTGTGTGAACCGGCGTCGTTTGGCGGATATCCTCGCGGGCCGTAGGTCTGGCCCGGTTTACCGCCTCCTGGGCTTGCGCCTCTGCGCCCGTCGAATTATCCTGTCTGTGACGGTGTCGCCTCCGTTCACTACTGGACACCTCCGGTTCATCCCAATGCCTAGTATAACTCCAGCTATGGCGGGGTGTTGAATGAAGTCTCTCCCTGCTATAAGAGTACACCTGCTGTTGTGTCAATGCCGTGTTGAGCAGATCCTTGACCCTACGTGCTTCCATTGCCATAGGGGACGTCCCCTCCATGGGTAAAGCGGCCAGGCATGAAGCGGCAGCGACAATGTTATCCAGGGGGTTTGAGTAGTGGCCAGGAGGAGTGGGGATGTGAGGTGTGTGCATAACCCATCGATCTTGCTCCGTAGTAGGTTGTTGGACCGGTTCATCTGTCACTCGGGCTCCCCTCCGGTTCGCCTCCGGATTATTGCTGGCTCCCGCTCCTGGCGTCCCAAAGAGATTCATCGCCTCATAGACCGGCGGTAGACGAGACTTATACCCTCTATCCCTTACTCCCTGCGCAGAGGCCTGATCCATCCTGAGCTGAAAAGCCTGAGAATCCAGCTCTGCCTGTCTTGTTGCTATCATAGCTTTCTCCGCATTTAGATCCTTTCTGGCTTGTTCGATCCGGCCCTTCAACTGTAGGATTTCTGCATCGTGCTGCGCCTTGTCAACGGGAGCCACCACTGCTACTGCTCGTGCTGTCAACTCCTCTATCAAGGCGGATAGAGCGTCAGAAGCCGAGGGAGCTTGGCGGCTCCCCCTTGCTCTGGCTGTGAACGCCCCGGTCACTGTGGGCTGTGGCGTAGGTTGTGATCCGGCCATAAAGACAGCCACCCGGTTTGCCAGATCAAAGGGGTCCGGAATGCTATCCCCGTCGGACACACCCTCAGACCGGCCGTCCCGCAACAGATATAAGGATTCAGTCTCTCCGGATGAGGATTCATCATCGGAATAGACAACCGTCTCGCCACCAGAATCCGATCCGTCCTCGGCTTGGACTCCATGTATTGCTCCTACGAAAACACGCTTCATGGCAGGCTAAATCCGGGTCGATCTTGCACGCTGAGCCGGCTCGATGATGTCGGAGAAGATGTCCGGCTCAGGTCCCGGTTCACCAATCTTGCCGATGAAGACGTGGATGCCGCCGAAGGGAACCCGGTACCCGTATTCGATTGAATTGGCCTTCGGGCCCCAGCCTACGTCGTCGATGTAGACCCGGCCGCGGCGACTCTTGGTCATCCGGCCGACCGCGTAACCCTTGAACCCTTCAACGCTGCCCTTCAAGAACTCGAAACCATCGTGCGAAAGCCCCACGGTGGGCGCCAACTGTCAGGGAATTAGCACGGCAGATGTCCGGTTTAACGGACTTAGTAGTGAAACCATCGCACGGGTTAGCTTGAAGAGGTTAAAAGCACACAAAGGACACAGAGGGTTTATACTAGTTCGGCCCATTCGATGAAGGTAAAAGCCTACGTCTAGTTTGGTTTGGTATTGCTTGGGCGTCGATGAACAGGGAGAAGATTGCTTGCCTGTCTCTCGACGGATTGTTGCATGTCCCTGAACCGTCGCCGGGTCGTCCCTTTATATAGGAGGCAATGCCCGGTCCGGTTTACAGAGTCCCGAGGTCGGCTCATAATCGTGTCCGCCTCGATCTCTACCCTTTCTTCCTTGTGTCTCAAGTTACATGATAGGACGGTTCACAAACCGTAACCTTTACACACGGGCCCTAAGCTTTCATGGGCCGTAACCTCTACTGAGTTTATAATTATACAACTATATTACCATAATCCGGTTTTCCCTAGCTGGTTTATACCTGCTAGTAATATCCCTGACAGTCGGTATACTGTAATTTAGGTCAGAAGGTTCAGTGGATCTCAGTGTTGTCGGTCTTCAGGCCGGCCCGTTACTCATATGGGCCAAAACGTGGGCCTATAACCATCTTGGGCCATTAGCAGGTCTAAACCTATAGTAGTTTCCTGCCTTTAATAGGCCATGGGCTACATATTTACTGTAGTACACTGGGCTTCCTACGGTCCATAGAAACAATGGGCCTTCTACGGGCCGTAGAAACAATGGGCCTTCTACGGGCCGTATCATCAATGGGCCTTAGACGGGCCGTATGATCGATTGGCCAAACATGGGCCAAAAATAGACCACATTATGGCCGTAAACGGGCTAGAGTTGGAGTCGTCCGTTCATGGGCCGACCATAAAGGGCCATCGTTAATAGGTCGTATTTGATGACGCTATGAAAACGGCCCAACGTATTAACGGGCCACAAACGGGCCGACTGTAACCACGGGCTGAATTTGGCCCACAAGCAGAAAATGGCAGTAACGGACCGTAAGTAACCGAATGTTGGAAATGAGCCCAAGAATAAATGGGCCCTGAGAAGGCCGAAAGATAACATGGGTTGCAAACGGCCCAATGGATTAATGGGTTGTTAATGGGTATAAAGTGATACACTGTTCATTACGGGCCACTTTCACCACGGGCCGTTAATGGGCCAAGAATAAATGGGCCCTGAGAAGGCCGAAAGATAACATGGGCTACAAACGGGCCAATGGATTAATGGGCCGTTAATGGGTATAAAGTGATACATTGTTCATTACGGGCCAGTTTCACCACGGGCCGTTAATGGGCCAAGAGTTACAAAGGGCCTCATATGGGCCGAAAGACGTCATGGGCCATACATGGGCCGGAACTTAAAATGGGCTGGAATCATATTGGACGGCCCAGATGACGCTACTGGGCCTAATTCGTATAGGTCGTAACGGGCCCTGGGTTAGCGGGCTGTAAATGGGCTATATGCGAACAGGCCGTTAACAGGCTTTCCATGGGCCGGCCCGCCACCTTTTGACCAAGTCAAACGGGCCGGCCTTTTCACATGAATGGGCCTCTGTTGGGCCGTGCCACGTGTCGACGTATCATAGGCGCTTTGGGTCCAATGAGTGGATGACATCTGTCCCAACGGTGAGCTGACACGTGTTTCCTCCAGCCAATGATGATTTTACACGTAGAAAATCACCATTGGTCGGGGCTGTTAACGGGTTATCGGATCCGAAACCGGACCCGATAGCTTAACGGCGTTCCGTTACGGTGGATGCCACGTGTCGGTCACCCTTGACGAAAGCACTTCTGTGATGCGCGATTTATCGTCATGGAAGTAGACACTTCCGTGATGATAATTTTGGTAATGTCATCGAACACTTCTACGACAGCACAAGTATGACTATCTTGATTCTATCATAAATTTGTCATGGATGTACATGCATGACAGAAAACGTGACCTATTATGACAAACACGTATCATCACGGAAGTGTATTTTTTGTAGTGAAGGTAACCTAATGCTTTCATGGACATCATCATATGTGTGTTTCACTCTATGTCTATCGATATCCTTGTATGTTCCTTGTGGGACTAACCCATGTAGGTATTGAAACTGCAAATCACTCCAATGGATTGCTCCAAATGATCTACATCAACATTGAGCATCCACATCTTCAACATATACATGAATTCATCATCGACAAAACCCAAGGTTATTTCATCCCTCTTAGGGGGGGCTACCACATCTAGAGGGAGCTTTGCTCTAAAAATTGAGCTAAAGCAACTCTAATGGTGTGAACACATCAATGCTTAATGTAAAAGTGGTAACTCCACTTAGGCTTAAACGATGAATATGACATATGATCAAATGTTCTCATTTGACTCCTAAGTCAATATGCTGATATATAGATGACCTAGTCATTGCAAATTGCTTCATATATGCTAGGGTTTATGTGCATGATTTGCCACATGTTTTATTTGCTATCTTATTGAGCATGTAGGTTGCATATTTTTCTTCATTCGAGGACATCCATTTGTTGTTTTGATTGTTTGGTTTTTCTTCTACCAAATGGATGGACAAGAATGCCTAAGTACTTCCTCTAGATATCTATGCTTTTTCTCGTCCCAAACTCTATTCATGCTACATCACAAAGTTTGAACAAGTCACTTTCAGACCCTCCGCGTGAGGAGCACTCGTAGCCACTGATCCGTCAAGGGCTTAACTTCCAAAACCTCTTGATGATTTTTGGCCTAACCAACTTATCCTATTCGGTATCACCGAGATCAGCAAGTTCATCTAGGTTTTCATCTCGAAGCCACCGATTAGAACCTTTTGGTCACACCGAGTTGCAGTAATTGCTAGCAGTTTTGCGTCTCGGTGCCACTGAGTAGTTCCACTCGGCGCCACCGACAGCGCCTGGGTATATACTCTTCGCGTACCTGTACGGTTGAAAATCACTTCAAACCGCACGAGCTCGCACCCCAGCACTACCGCTCATGTTCTCTGGATCGTCGCCGTCTCCGCAAGTGACCTTCACCTTCAGTCACTGGTTTCTGCAGCTGCCAACGGAATCCTCACCGTTGTTCCGCCGTAGCAAATCTATCGCCAAGTTAGGTGATACGTCTCCAACGTATCTATAAATTTTGATTGTTCCATGCTATTATATATTCTGTTTTGGATGCTTAATGGGCTTTATTATACAATTTTACATTATTTTTGGGACTAAACTACTAACCCAAGGCCCGGTGCAAATTGCTGTTTTTTTTGCCTATTTTAGTGTTTCGCGGAAAAGGAATATCAAACGGAGTCCAACCTGAATGAAACCTTCGGGAGAGTTATTTTTGGAAAGATGTCAACACAGAAGACTTGTACTACACGCGAGAGAACGAGAGAGGCGGCCACGAGGGCAGGGGCACGCCCAGGGGGGTAGGCGCGCCCCCGCCCTCGTGGGCCCCCTCTGGCTCCCCTAACGTGCCTCTTCGGCCTATATATACCCATCATACCCTGAAAACATCGGGGAGCACCACAAAACCCTAATTCCACCACCGTAACCTTCTGTACCCGTGAGATCCCATCTTGGGGCCTGTTTCGGAGCTCCGCCGGAGGGGGCATCGATCACGGAGGGCTTCTACATCAACACCATAGCCCCTCCGATGAGTTGTGAGTAGTTTACCATAGACTTTGGGTCCATAGTTATTAGCTAGATGGCTTCTTCTCTCTCTTTGGATCTAAATACAAAGTTCTCCTCGATCTTCGAGGAGATCTATTCGATGCAATCTTTTTGCGGTGTGTTTTGTCGAGATCCGATGAATTGTGGGTTTATGATCAAGATTATCTATGAACAATATTGGATTCTTTTCTGAAATCTTTTATGTATGATTATAATATCCTTGCAAGTCTCTTCGAATTATTGGTTCGGCTTGGCCTACTAGATCTATAGTTCTTGCAATGCGAGAAGTTTTTGGCTTTGCGTTCAATCTTGCGGTCTCCTTTCCTAGTGACAGCAAGGGCAGCAAGGCACGTATAGTATTGTTGCCATCGAGGATAAAAATATGGGGTTTATATCATATTGCTTGAGTTTATCCCTCTACATCATGTCATTTTGCTTAAGGCGTTACTCTATTCTTATGAACTTAATACTCTAGATGCATGCTGGATAGCGGTCGATGTGTGGAGTAATAGTAGTAGATGCAAAATGCTTTCGCTCTACTTGTTACGGATGTGATGCCTATATACAATGATCATGCCTAGATATTCTCATAACTATGCGCTCTTCTATCAATTGCTCGATAGTAATTTGTTCACCCACCGTAGAATTCTGCTGTCATGAGAGAAGCCACTAGTGAAACCTATGGCCCCGGGTCTATTCTCATCATATTATATTCCATCAACTATTTACTTTACTTTGCATTATTTACTTTCAATATCTATACCAAAAATACCAAAAATATTATCTTATCATATCTATGTCTCACTCTCGTAAGTGACCGAGAAGGGATTGACAACCCCTTTTATCGTGTTGGCTGCGAGGTTCTTATTTGTTTGTGCAGGTGCGAGGGACTCGCGCGTGGTCTCCTACTGGATTGATACCTTGGTTCTAAAAAACTGAGGGAAATACTTACGCTACTATGTTGCATTACCCTTTCCTCTTCGAGGGAATACAACGCAAGCTCGAGAAGTAGCAAGAAGAATTTCTGGTGCCGTTGCCGGGGAGATCTACGCAAAAGTCATATACCAAGTACCTATCACAAACCCTTATCCCTCGCACTACATTATTTGCCTCTCGTTTTCCTCTCCCCCACTTCACCTTTGTCGTTTATTCGCCCTTTTCCGTTCGCTTGCCTCGTGTGTGTTCGTATTTATTATGGTTTGTTGATATCATGTCTGAGATGGGGGAGGATGCTGTTGAAAAGGGTAGTAACATTGAGGGCAACTTTACCTTTGTTGACCCTTCGGATGAAATTACCACTTTACATACTAAGAAGTTTCGGGTTGGTAGTGGTAATTTTATCGGAAAAGGAGTTCTTCAAGACTTCTTTACTTGTGCAGGTGCTTTACCCACTATGGGTGGATCTATTCTTCATAGAACTAGTAGTCTTGCGGATGCCATATCTATGCTTTTAGTTGAAATTGAAAGGCAATTTATCCATATGCATCCTTGCATTCAGAGAATCTTTCTCGAATTTTCCAATATTGAAATTCTTCTGTTAAGCGCGCAGCTACTATCTTTTTGGCTCATGAGTTCAGATTCATAATGAAAGAGGCCAAAGAAATCTTCACGCATTATAGGGTGGACGCTGGTCGTCCTCCCATAGAAGCTATCTTATTTAATCAAGAGGACATAATGCGTTTGCAATCTTTAGATCATGTTGCTTTTAATGAAAACCTTAGGAAAAAGGTTCTTACAGATATCTTGGTTGATAGAATCTCTGAATTGAATGATGATTTTGCTATTCAAAACAATGGGTTAGGTTTTTTCCTTGAGCGAAGGCTCATGACCTTTTGCCAAAAGAATGCTTATAATGATGAATTGGTTGTGCAATATGAAGGGCCAAAGGAGGAACCTATACCTCCTGAGCTTGATATGGGGGACTGTTGTCCTATTAAATTTATCCCTTTTGATTACTTTTGCTTGCCACAAAGAAAACTTGCTGCTGAGCGTAGGGAATATGAGATGAGTTTTCGCGATCTACCTTATCATTATGGCAATACCTAGATCTATTCTTGTATCGTCCCTAGCTAGGGGCGTTAAACGATAGCGCTTGTTGGGAGGCAACCCGATTTTATTTTCTTTGCTTTTGCTTCTGTTTAGGAATAAATATTGCATCTAGCTTCCGTTTAGATGTGGTTTTGTGTTTTAATTAGTGTTTGTGCCAAGTAGAACCTTTGGGAAGACTAGTGTGAAGTTTATGCGATCATGCTGTAAAAAACAGAAACTTTAGCGCTCACGAGATTAGCTACCATTTTTTACTGCAGAGTGATTTTTACTTGATTCTTCTTGCAGATGATTAATAGAAAAATTCATCACGTCCAGCAATTCATTTCACTTTTTTTAGAGTTACAGAAGTATTCGAACGTTACAGATTACTACAGACTGTTCTGTTTTTGACAGATTCTGTTTTTCGTGTGTTGTTTGCTTATTTTGATGAATATATGAGTAGTATCGGGGGGTATGAATAATAGAGAAGTTGGAATACATTAGGTTTAACGCAAATATAAACAAATAATGAGTTCATTACAATACCTTTGAGTAGTGGTTTGTTTTCTTATACTAACGGAGCTCACTTGTTTTTTGGCTAAGTTTTGTGTTGTGAAGTTTTCAAGTTTTGGGTAAGGATTCGATGGACTATGGAACAAAGAGTGGCAAAAGCCTAAGCTTGGGGATCCTCAAGGCACCCCAAGGTAAAATTCAAGTACAACCAAAAGCCTAAGCTTGGGGATTCCCCGGGAAGGCATCCCCTCTTTCGTCTTCATCTATCGGTAACTTTACTTGAGACTATATTTTTATTCACCATATGATATGTGCTTTTCTTGGAGCGTCATGTATGATTTGAGTCTTTGATTTTTAGTTTGCCACAAACATCCTTGCTGGACACACCTTTTGAGAGAGATACAAATGAATTGAAATTTATTAGAATACTCTATGTGCTTCACTTATATCTTTTGAGCTATATAGTTTTGCTCTAGTACTTCACTTATATCTTTTAGAGCACGGTGGTGGTTTTCATTTTGTAGAAATTATTAATCTCTCATGCTTCACTTGTATCTTTTTGGGAGTCTCTTAGAACAGCATGGTAATGTGCTTTGGTTATAAAACTAGTCCTAATATGATAGGTATTCAAGATGGGTATAGTAAAAACTTTCATAAAAGTGCATTGAATATTATGAGAAGTTTGATACTTGATGATTGTTTTGAGATATGAGGATGGTGATATTAGAGTCATGCTAGTGGAGTAATTGTGAATTTGAGAAACACTTGTGTTAAAGTTTGTGATTCCCGTAGCATGCACTTATGGTGAACCGTTATGTGATGAAGTTGGAGCATGATTTATTTATTGAGTGTCATCCTTTGTGTGGAGGTCGGGATCACGCGATGGTTAAATCCTACCAACCCTTCTCCTAGGAGCATGCATTGAATACTTTGTTTCGATAACTCGTAGATTTTTGCAATAAGTATATGAGTTCTTTATGACTAATGTTGAGTCCATGGATTATACACACTCTCACCCTTCCACCACTGCTAGCCTCTCTTGTACCGCACAACTTTCACCGGTACCTGATGTCTACTACACAACCTTTTTCTTGTAGACGTTGTTGGGCCTCCAAGTGCAGAGGTTTGTATGACGGTAGCAAATTTCCCTCAACTGGATGAACTAAGGTTCATCAATCTATGGGAGGCGTAGGATGAAGACGGTCTCTCTCAAACAACCCTGCAACCAAATAACAAAGAGTCTCTTGTGTCCCCAACACACCCAATACAATGGTAAATTGTATAGGTGCACTAGTTCGGTGAAGAGATGGTGATACAAGTGCAATATGGATGGTAGATATAGGTTTTTGTAATAGGAAAATATAAAAACAGCAAGGTAGCAAGTGGTAAATGTGAGCATAAACGGTGTTGCAATGATAGGAGACAAGGCCTAGGGTTCATACTTTCACTAGTGCAAGTTCTCTCAACAAGGATAACATAACTGAATCATATTACTAGCCCTCAACATGTAACAAAGAGTCACTCCAAAGTAACTAATAGCGGAGAACAAACGAAGAGATTATGGTAGGGTACGAAACCACCTCAAAGCTATTCTTTCTGATTGATCTATTCAAGAGTCTGTAGTAACGTTCAATCTATCATAGAGTTCGTACTAGAATAACACCTTAAGACACAAATCAATCAAAACCCTAATGTCACCTAGATACTCCATTGTCACCTCAAGTATCCGTGGGCATGATTATATGATATGCATCACACAATCTCAGAAACATATATTCAACCAACACATAGAACTTCAAAGAGTGCCCCAAAGTTTCTACCGGAAAGTCAAGATGGAAACGTGTGCCAACCCCTATGCATAGATTCCCAAGGTCACGGAACCCGCAAGTTGATCACGAAAACATACATCAAGTGGATCACATGATATCCCATTGTCACCACAGATAAACACGTGCAAGACATCAATGTTGGGGATATCGCTTATCGGGAACTTATCGGTCGACCCATGATAAGCGGCAAATCGGCCAGTTTATCGGCATATCGGCCGATTTATCGCCATATCGGCTGATTTATCGGCCAATTTATCTTATCGGTCAGACAATGGTAAGAGATAAATCGGCCGATTTATCGGCATATCGGAAGATATCTTGAACAGTGCAAGACATACATCAAGTGTTCTCAAATCCTTAAAGACACAATCTGATAAGATAACTTCAAAGGGAAAACTCAATCCATTACAAGAGAGTAGAGGGGGAGAAGCATCATAAGATCCAACTAGAATAGCAAAGCTCGCGATACATCAAGACCGTGCCATCTCAAGAACACGAGAGAGAGAGATAAAAAACATAGCTACTGGTACATACCCTCAGCCCCGAGGGTGGACTACTCCCTCCTCGTCATGGAGAGCGCCGGGATGATGAAGATGGCCACCGGTGAGGGTTCCCCCCTCCGGCAGGGTGCCGGAACAGGGTCTAGATTGGTTTTCGGTGGCTACAGAGGCTTTCGGCGGCGGAACTCCCGATCTTGGTTAATTTCCGAAGGTTTCAGTATTTATAGGAATTTTTGGCGTAGGTCCCACGTCAGGGGGGCTTCTGGGCTGTCCTCGAGATAGGAGGGCGCCACCACCTTCCCAGGGCACGCCCTCCACCCTCGAGGGCAGCCCGTGGCTCTCCTGGCCCAACACTTTTGCTTTGGGGGCTTCTTTTGGTCCGGAAAAAATAAAAAAAAATGGGCTCGTCAATTGGACTCCATTTGATATTCCTTTTCTGTAAAACCCTAAAACAGGAGAAAAACAGAAACTGGCACTGGGCTCTGGGTTAATAGGTTAGTCCCAAAAATCATATAAAAGTGTATAATAAAGCCCATAAGACATCCTAGAAGGATAATATAATAGCATGGAACAATCAAAAATTATAGATACGTTGGAGACGTATCAGCATCCCCAGGCTTAATTCCTGCTCGTCCTCGAGTAGGTAAATGATAAAACAGAACTTTTGATGTGGAATGCTAACCAACATAATTTTCAATGTAATTCTCTTAATTGTGGCATGAATGTTCAGATCTGGAAGATTCAAGACAAAAGTCTATATTGACATAAGAAATAATAAAACTTCAAGCATACTAACAAAGCAGTCATGTCTTCTCAAAATACTATGGCTAAAGAAAGTTATCCCTACAAAATCATATAGTCTTGCTATGCTCCCTCTTCATTACACAAAATATTCATATCATGCACAACCCCGATTTCAGCCAAGCACTTGTTTTCATACTCTATCTTTTCAAACCTTTCAACTTTCACGCAATACATGAGCGTGAGCCATGGACATAGCACTATGGATGGAATAGAGGTGGTTGTGGAGAAGACATAAAGGAGGAAGATAGTCTCACATCGACTAGGTGTATCAACGGGCTATGGAGATGCCCATCAATAGATATCAATGTGAGTGAGTAGGGATTGCCATGCAACGGATGCACTAGAGCCAAGTATGTATGAAAGCTCAACAAAAGAAACTAGTGGGTGTGCATCCAACTTGCTTTCTCACGAAGACCTAGGGCATTTGAGGAAACCCATCGTTGGAATATACAAGCCAAGTTCTATAATGAAAATTCCCACTAGTATATGGAAGTGACTAAACATGAGACTCTCTATCATGAGGAACATGGTGCTACTTTGAAGCACAAGTGTGGAAAAAGATAGTAGCAATTGTCCCTTCTCTCTTTTCTCTCAATTTTTTTGGAGGGGCTTCCTCCTTTTTTTAGCCCCTCTCTATATTTTTTTGGGGCATCCTTTTTTTAGTTGGCCTTTATCTCTTTTTTTTATCTTTTTTTATTTCCTCACATGGGACAATGCTCTAATAATGATGATCATCACACTTTTATTGATTTACAACTCGATACTAGAACAAAGTATGACTCTACATGAATGCCTCCGGCGGTGTACCAGCATGTGCAATGAATCAAGAGTGACATGTATGAAAAATTATACATGGTGGCCTTGCCACAAACACGATGTCAACTACATGATCATGCATGGCAATATGACAATATGATGCGTGTCATATGAGCGGAACGGTGGAAAGTTGCATGGCAATATATCTCGGAATGGCTATCGAAATGCCATGATAGGTAGGTATGGTGGCTGTTTTGAGGAATAATATGGTGGCTGTTTTGAGGAAGGATATATGGTGGGTTTATGGTACCGGCGAAAGTTGCACGGTACAAGAGAGGCTAGCAATGGTGGAAGGGTGAGAGTGTGTATAATCCATGGACTCAACATTAGTCATAAGAACTCATATACTTATTGCAAAAATCTATGAGTCATCAAAACAAAGCAATAAACACATGCTCCTAGGGGGAGGTTGGTAGGAGTTAACCATCGCGCGCCCCCGACCTCCACACAAAGGTTGACACTTTACAAATACCTCATGCTCTAACTTCGTCACATAGTGGTTCACCATACGTGCATGCTACGGGAATCACTAACCTTAACACAAGCATTTATCAATTTCATAATAACTCCACTAGCATGACTCTAATATCACTATCCTCATATCTCAAAACATTTATCAAGCATCCAACTTCTCATCATATTCAATGCACTTAGTGTGAAAGTTTTTACTACATTGATATTGGATGTCCATCATGTGAAGACTAGTTTTATAGCCTATGCACATTACCATGATGTTTTAATAGACTCTCAAAAGGATATAAGTGAAGTATGCGAGTTCATATATTTCTTCAAAATAAAACCACCGCCGTGCTCTAAAAGATATAAGTGAAGCACTAGAGCAATATCAAACTACTCCGAAAGATATAAGTGAAGATCAATGAGTAGTTGAATAGTTATGTAACTATGTGAAGACTCTCTAATATTTAAGAACTTCAGATCTTGGGATATTATTCAAATAGCAAGCAAAAAAACTAAAATAAATTTACGCTCCAAGCAAAACACATATCATGTGCTGAATAAAAATGTAGCTCCGAGTATAGTTACCGACGGATGAAGACGAAAGAGGGGATGCTTTCCCGGGGCATCCCCAAGCTTAGGCTTTTGGTTGTCCTTGAATTTTACCTTGGGGTGCCATGGGCATCCCCAAGCTTAGGCCCTTGCCACTCTTTGTTCCATAGTCCATCAAAACAATACTCAAAACTTGAAAACTTCACAACACAAAACTTAGACAAAAATCTCGTGAGCTCAGTTGGTATATGAAAACAAACCACTACTCAAAGGTACTGCAATGAATTCATTATTTGTTTATATTGGTGTTAAACCTACTGTATTCCAACTTCTCTATGATTCATACTTCCCAATACTACTCATAGATGCATTGAAATAAGCAAACAACACACGAAAAACAGAATCTGTCAAAAACAGAACAGTCTGTAGTAATCTGCAGGTTTTGCATACTTCTGTAACTCCAAAAAATTCAAACTAAATTGGTAAACGTTAGGAATTTGTCTATTAATCATTTTCAAAAATAATCAACTAAATAGCACGCTCCAGTAAAATTTGATGACCATTCTAGCGAGCGTTAACGATTCTGTTTTTCACAGCAAGATCATATAAACTTCACACAAGTCTTCCCAAAGCTTCTACTTGGCACAAACACTAATTAAAACACAAAACCACATCTAAACAGAAGCTAGATGCAATATTTATTTCTAAAAAGAAGAAAAACAAAGAAACTAAAATAAAGTTGGGTTGCCTCCCAACAAGCGCTATCGTTTTACGCCCCTAGCTAGGCATGATGATGCTCACATAAAATATAAGAATTGAAACATAATGGGAGCATCATGAAGCATATGAATAGCACATATAAGTCTAACCCACTTCCTATGCATAGGGATTTTGTGAGCAAACAACTTATAGGAACGATAATCAACTAGCATAGGAAGGGAAAACAAACATAACTTCAAAACTTTAATCACATAGAGAGGAAACTTGATATTATTGCAATATGTAGAAGCATATGATCCTCTCTCATAATAATTTTCAGTAGAATCATGAATGAATTCAACAATATAACCAGCACATAAAACATTCTTTTCATGATCCCCAAGCATATAAATTTTATTACTCTCCACATAAGCGAAATTCTTATCATTCATAGTAGTGGGAGGAGCAAATTCAACAAAATAACTATCGTGTGAAGCATAACCCAATTGAAAACTAAAATCATGATGACAAGTTTCATGGTTATAATTATTCTTAATAGCATACAAGTCATCACAATAATCATCATAGATAGGAGGCATGCTTTGATCATAATAAATTGGCTCATCAAAACTTGGGGGACTAAAAACATCATCTTCATCAGACATAGCTTCCCCAAGCTTGTAGCTTTGCATATCATTAGCATCATTGGTATTCAAAGAATTCATACTAACAACATTGCAATCATGCTCATCATGCACATATTTTATGCCAAGCATTCTATGTAATTCTTCTTCTAGTACTTGAGCACAATTTTCCTTCCCATCATTTTCACGAAAGATATTAAAAAGATGAAGCATATGAGGCAACCTTAATTCCATTTTTTGTAGTTTTTTTATAAATTAAACTAGTGATAAAACAAGAAACTAAAAGATTCGATTGCAAGATCTAAAGATATACCTTCAAGCACACACCTCCTCAGCAACGGCGCCAGAATAGAGCTTGTTGTCTACTACACAACCTTCTTCTTATAGACGTTGTTGGGCCTCCAAGTTCAGAGGTTTGTAGGACAGTAGCAAATTTCCCTCAAGTGGATGACCTAAGGTTTATCAATCCGTGGGAGGCGTAGGATGAAGATGGTCTCTCTCAAACAACCCTGCAACCAAATAACAAAGAGTCTCTTGTGTCCCCAACGCACCCAATACAATGGTAAATTGTATAGGTGCACTAGTTCGGCGAAGAGATGGTGATACAAGTGCAATATGGATGGTAGATATAGGTTTTTGTAATAGGAAAATATAAAAAGAGCAAGGTAGCAAGTGGTAAATGTGAGCATAAACAATGTTGCAATGATATGAGACAAGGCCTAGGGTTCATACTTTCACTAGTGCAAGTTCTCTCAACAAGGATAACATAACTGAATCATATTACTAGCCCTCAACGTGCAACAAAGAATCACTCCAAATTAATAATAGCGGAGAACAAACGAAGAGATTATGGTAGGGTACGAAACCAACTCAAAGTTATACTTTCTGATCGATCTATTCAAGAGTCCATAGTAACGTTCAATCTATCATAGAGTTCGTACTAGAATAACACCTTAAGACAGAAATCAATCAAAACCCTAATGTCACATAGATACTCCATTGTCACCTCAAGTATCCGTGGGCATGATTATACGATATGCATCACACAATCTCAGAAACATCTATTCAACCAACACATAGAACTTCAAAGAGTGCCCCGAAGTTTCTACCGGAAAGTCAAGACGGAAACGTGTGCCAACCCCTAAGCATAGATTCCCAAGGTCACGGAACCCGCAAGTTGATCACCAAAACATACATCAAGTGGATCACATGATATCCCATTGTCACCACAGATAAACACGTGCAGGACTTACATCAAGTGTTCTCAAATCCTTAAAGACTCAATCCGATAAGATAACTTCAAAGGGAAAACTCAATCCATTACAAGAGAGTAGAGGGGGAGAAGCATCATAAGATCCAACTAGAATATCAAAGCTCGCGATACATCAAGATCGTGACATCTCAAGAATACGAGAGAGAGAGAGAGAGAGATCAAACACATAGTTACTGGTACATACCCTCAGCCCCGAGGGTGGACTACTCCCTCCTCGTCATGGAGAGCGCCGGGATGATGAAGATGGCCACCGGTGAGGGTTCCCCCCTCCGGCAGGGTGTCGGAACAGGGTCTAGATTGGTTTTCAGTGGCTACAGAGGCTTTTGGCGGTAGAACTCTCGATCTAGGTTAATTTCGGAAGGTTTCAGTATTTATAGGAATTTTTGGCGTAGGTCCCACGTCAGGGGGGCTTCTGGGCTATCCTCGAGATAGGAGGGCGCCACCAACTTCTCAGGGTGCGCCCTCCACCCTCGAGGGCATCCCGTGGCTCTCGTGGCCCAACTCTTTTGCTTCGGGGGCTTCTTTTGGTCCAGAAAAAATCATAAAAAATTGGCTCGTCAATTGGACTCCGTTTGATATTCCTTTTATGTAAAACCCAAAAACTGGAGAAAAACAGAAACTGGCACTAGGCTCTGGGTTAATAGGTTAGTCCCAAAAATCATGTAAAAGTGTATAATAAAGCCCATAAGACATCCTAGAAGGATAATATAATAGCATGGAACAATCAAAAATTATAGATACGTTGGAGACGTATCAGTACCATACACCCACCATATACCTTCCTCAAAACAGCCACCATACCTACCTATCATGGTCTTTCCATAGCCATTCCGAGATATATTGCCATGCAACTTTCCACCGTTTCGTTCATATGACACGCTTCATGATTATCATTCACATAGAGTCATATTTTGTTCTAGCTTCGAGTTGTAAGTAAATAAAAGTGTGATGATCATCATTAATAGAGCATTGTCCCAGTGAGGAAAGGATGATGGAGACTATGATTCCCCCACAAGTCGGGATGAGACTCCGGACGAAAAAGAAAAAAAAAAAAGAAAAAAAGAGGCCATAAAAAAAAGAGAAATAAAAAAAGGAGAAAAGGCCCAAAAGAAGAAAAAAAGAAAAAAAATGAGAGAAAAAGAGTGAAGGGACAATGTTACTATCCTTTTTCCACACTTGTGCTTCAAAGTAGCACCATGATCTCCATGATAGAGAGTCTCTTGTTTTGTCACTTTCATATACTAGTGGGAATTTTCATTATAGAACTTGGCTTGTATATTCCAATGATGGGCTTCCTCAAATGCCCTAGGTATTCATGAGGAAGCAAGTTGGATGCACACCCACTTAGTTTATTTTGTTGAGCTTTCATACACTTATAGCTCTAGTGCATCCGTTGCATGGCAATCCCTACTCACTCACATTGATATCTATTGATAGGCATCTTCATAGCTCATTGATACGCCTAGTTGATGTGAGACTATCTTCCTCTTTTGTCTTCTCCACAACCACCACTCTATTCCACATAGTGCTATATCCATGGCTCACGCTCATGTATTGCGTGAAAGTTGAAAGGTTTGAAAGAATTGAAGTATGAAACAATTGCTTAGCTAAAACCGGGGTTGTGCATGATTTAAATATTTTGTGTGATGAAGATAGAGCATAGCGAGACTATATGATTTTGTAGGAATAACTTTCTTTGGCCATGTTATTTTGAGAAGACACGATTGCTTTATTAGTATGCTTGAAGTATTATTATTCTTATGTCAATATAGACTTTTATCTTGAATCTTTCAGATCTGAACATTCATGCCACAATAAAGAAAATTCAATTGAGAATTATGTTGGTTAGCATCCCACATCAAAAATTCTATTTATCATTTACCTACTCAAGGACGAGCATGAATTAAGCTTGGGGATGCTTGATACGTCTCCAACGTATCTATAATTTTTTTCTATGCTATTATATATTATGTTTTGGATGTTTAATGGGCTTTATTATACACTTTTATATTGTTTTTGGGACTAACCTACTAACCCAAGGCCCAATGCAAATTGTTGTTTTTTTGCCTATTTCAGTGTTTCACAGAAAAGGAATATCAAACGGAGTCCAAACGGAATGAAACCTTCGGGAGAGTTATTTTTGAAACGATATCAACACAGAAGACTTGGAGTACATGCGAGGGAACGAGAGAGGCGGCCACGAGGGTAGGGGCACGCCCAGGGGGTAGGTGCGCCCCCCACCCTCGTGGGCCCCCTATGGCTCCCCTGACGTGCCTCTACAGCCTATATATACCCTCATACCCTGGAAACATCGGGGAGCACCACGAAACCCTAA
>LR738713.1:349015520-349026937 GCA_902687465.1 Secale cereale
TATATGATTTTGTAGGAATAACTTTCTTTGGCCATGTTATTTTGAGAAGACACGATTGCTTTATTAGTATGCTTGAAGTATTATTATTCTTATGTCAATATAGACTTTTATCTTGAATCTTTCAGATCTGAACATTCATGCCACAATAAAGAAAATTCAATTGAGAATTATGTTGGTTAGCATCCCACATCGAAAATTCTATTTATCATTTACCTACTCAAGGACGAGCATGAATTAAGCTTGGGGATGCTTGATACGTCTCCAACGTATCTATAATTTTTTTCCATGCTATTATATATTATGTTTTGGATGTTTAATGGGATTTATTATACACTTTTATATTGTTTTTGGGACTAACCTACTAACCCAAGGCCCAATGCAAATTGTTGTTTTTTTGCCTATTTCAGTGTTTCACAGAAAAGGAATATCAAACGGAGTCCAAACGGAATGAAACCTTCGGGAGAGTTATTTTTGGAACGATATCAACACAGAAGACTTGGAGTACATGCGAGGGAACGAGAGAGGCGGCCACGAGGGTAGGGGCACGCCCAGGGGGTAGGTGCGCCCCCCACCCTCGTGGGCCCCCTATGGCTCCCCTGACGTGCCTCTACAGCCTATATATACCCTCATACCCTGGAAACATCGGGGAGCACCACGAAACCCTAATTCCATCGTCGTAACCTTCTATACCCGTGAGATCCCATCTTGGGGCTTGTTCCGGAGCTTCGCCGGAGGGGGCATCGATCACGGAGGGCTTCTACATCAACACCACAGCCCCTCCGATGAGTTGTGAGTAGTTTACCACAGACCTTCGGGTCCATAGTTATTAGCTACATGGCTTCTTCTCTCTCTTTGGATCTTAATACAAAGTTCTCCTCGATCTTTGAGGAGATCTATTCGATGTAATCTTTTTGCGGTGTGTTTGTTGAGATCCGATGAATTGTGGGTTTATGATCAAGATTATCTATGAATAATATTGGATTCTTTTCTGGAATCTTTTATGTATGATTATAATATCCTTGCAATTCTCTCTGAATTATTGGTTGGGCTTGGCCTACTAGATCTATAGTTCTTGCAATGGGAGAAGTGTTTGGCTTTGGGTTCAATCTTGCGGTGTGCTTTCCAAGTGACAGCAGGGGCAACAAGGCACATATAGTATTGTTGCCATCAAGGATAAAAATATGGGTTTTATATCATATTGCTTGAGTTTATCCCTCTACATCATGTCATCTTACTTAAGGTGTCACTCTGTTCTTATGAATTTAATACTCTAGATGCATGCTGCATAGCGGTCGATGTGTGGAGTAATAGTAGTAGATGCAGAATCGTTTCGCTCTACTTGTTACGGATGTGATGCCTATATACAATGATCATGCCTAGATATTCTCATAACTATGTGCTCTTCTATCAATTGCTCGACAGTAATTTGTTCACCCACCGTAGAATTCTGCTATCATGAGAGAAGCCACTAGTGAAACCTATGGCCCTGGGGTCTATTCTCATCATATTATCTTACATCAACTATTTACTTTACTTTGCATTATTTACTTTCAATCTCTATACCAAAAATACCAAAAATATTATCTTATCATATCTATCAGATCTATCAGATCTCACTCTTGTAAGTGACCGAGAAGGGATTGACAACCCCTTTTATCGCGCTGGTTGCGAGGTTCTTATTTTTTTTGTGCAGGTGCAAGGGACTCACGCGTGGTCTCCTACTGGATTGATACCTTGGTTCTCAAAAACTGAGGGAAATACTTACGCTACTATGCTGCATTACCCTTTCCTCTTTGAGGGAATACAATGCAAGCTCGAGAAGTAGCATTAGGGTACATATTTGGCCCCTTTGTGCTTTCCATTACTTCGATTCTTGCATAAAGTATAATGCCTTTGTTCTTCCCACGTATGAGATCAATCTATCCAACAAAAAAATTCGGTAGAATAGACACAAAAACTTAGGGTTAGGTTTCCGTCGAACCCATCTCGGACCGACCGATCTGAGGATTTCGGTCACACCGATTGGCCCTAGCCATTGCACAAGTACAACTCGGTCTGACCAAAGTGTACCGACCAGTGAGACTGAAATCACTTTCTCTGTGAAACCCTAGCATCTCGGAGTTACCGAACTGCATTTTGATCTGACCAAAACTGCATGCTTAGACTCTGTTTGTGCTTCGGTGTCATCGGGTTTGTTAAATCGGTAGCTCTGAAATGCTTTCTATAGAAAACTAAAGTTAAGTTTTTGTCTCAATGTTTTGCATAATAAGTTGTACTTTGTGATGCTCATCTACTCTACCTACACCCAACTATTCACAGGGTCAGTTGGAGCTATGTCAGAGGGCAGTGATAGTCAGAACAGGTCTGAAGAGCAGCTTAACCTCAGTGAGGGAACTAGTCGCTCTAGTAGTCATGATTATGGTAGCAGAAGCACATCCATCAATTTGCCTAAGGCTACTACCAGGCAGAGGAAGAAGAAAAAATCTTATTCTGAGGATGAAGATTTTTTGCTTAAGGAGGTAGTGACCTCTAAGAAGAAGCAAGTGCTCAAGAAAGAGTATGTTGCTGGTGGTGCTACCAAGACAGGCCTTGCCAAGAAGGCACCTGGAAAGAGGAATCCTATGTCCAAGGCCAGAGACTCAACTCAAGAAACCATGGAGTTTACACTTGAACCAAGAGAGGAAGAGGAAGGAAATGGTCAAGAAGACCACTGCCAGAGTGATTGGAAGACCATCCATGAGGAGAGAGGATGATGAAGAAAAAGAGGAGGAGGAGGAGGAGGAAGAGCCTGCTGCACCTCCTGCCAAGACTCAGAAGCTGATGTGGGATGCCATCAAAACTAGGGATGCTCCTTCTAAGCCCAAGTTCGCCCCCAAGTCTTCAGATCAAGCTCACGCCCCCAAGCAAACTGCACCAACGAGATCAACCGGGAAGATCTCAACTGCTGAAAAGAACAAGGCCCTAGTGCTAGAAGTTCAAGAAGAAGAAGATGAGCCACTAGTGCTCAAAAAGCTCAAGCCCAAGATCCCAGGTCATAATCATCATCATCCAGTGGCAGAAAACATGAAGTTGAGAAAGGATGCAGGTCTGAGACAATGGAGGAAGACTGATCGCTATGCCACTAGGAGAAGGACTGTTGTGGACTATCGTTTTCTTACCAGAGAACAACAAGATTTCTATGAGAATGTCCTTTTGGACAAGAAGCCCATAGTTTGTGACATGAAATGGTTGGACTGGAAGTACATTGACTCCAATGCATACTACTTCCTCATGTGCATGAGAGCTTCCGGATGCATGGTGTTGACAAGTTTGTGGGACAGAAGTTGACAAAGTGGAATGATGAGATGATTATGCAGTTCTACTCCAGATCTCACTTCTACCCTGATGGAAAGATAGTGTGGATGACAGAAGGAACTAGATATGAGTCTACAATCTCAGAATGGGCCAAGTTAATCAATTCTCCAGAGGAAGCTAATGATGATCTAGATGTGTACAGTAAGCCAAGGAACAATCACAACTCCATGGCTAACATGTAAAAGACCATTCCAGATGCAGCCATAGAGACACACAAGTTTGGCTCTATATATTATTTGCTGGCAGGATTGAATACCATTAACACTATCTTGAGTCACACTCTGTTGCCCAAGTCTGAAGATCACAGGATGATACATGGTCATTCAATCAATCTGCTTCACTTGTTTGATGTACCACAAAAATTCAAAGTCATGAGCTTGATAGTTGAGACAGTCAAGAGGACATCAGCCGACCAAAAGAGATCTTGTGGATATGCCCCACACATTCAAATGTTGATCAATTCCACTGTGGGAACAGGGACATATCTTCTTGACAAAGAGCATTTACCTCTTAGGCCAGAACTTGAGGACAATGAGGTTGTCATGGATGCATCACATCCTACATTCGTTGAAGGCCAAGAGAAAATTGAGAAGGCAAAAGCTGCCAAAGCAGCAAAAGCAGCAAGTGCTTCTACAACTTTAGTTGCAAATCTCAATACCAAGTAAGATCAACTCAGTTATCTGCTTGAGGCTACGATGAGGATTAAGAAGAGATTGGCCACCTTGACTCAGAATCAAGAAAGTCTTGAGATGATCTTTTAGACAAATTGCATGACCTTGATGTGAAGGTCACTGAGATTCAGACAGTGGTGGAGAAGCTTCAAGAGGATGCAAAGGACAGGGATGACAGACACACGATAGATACATTCCAGAGAGTGCCAAGGGCACAAAGATTAGCGACTGTGCCAGCTATAGATTCCAGGACTACTACCTCAGCACCTGCAACCACTGCCACAGTTGTTCCTCCATTGTCAACTCCTCCAGCTCCACATACTTCTTCCGAGGTATTTGCAGATGGACTCCTCTCCACGTTGTCTACGCACACCGGAGCACAAGCCAGAAGACCCCTTCAGGAGCTCCCAGAGATCATGCCTAGAGTGTCGTATAACACTATGCGTTTTCAAACTTTTTGGTAACCTGTTGCCAAAGGGGGAGAAAGTGTATAGATCATAGGCTTCGAGAGAAAGAGAGAGAGAGTGCTTCTTGATTTTGTTGGTTTCATTTGCTACTTTGGTCGTTTGGTCGTTTGTCTTCTATGCTACAATTTGTGTTATGCTCGTGAGATACTTATGTGGTCATGTGCTTGATCACATCATGCTTAATGTGTGCTTGCATGATTATCACTATGAATGTTTGTGTGATCAATCACTAGTTTGTTTTGGTGATGAGTGCATGCTATTTAACTCTTATCATTTTGTGTGCTCCACCAAGATGTATGTGACATGGAAGAGTGACCCATGATCTTAATTTATTGTGCATTTGCATTCAAACGAAAATTTTAAATAATGCACAAATTTAGGGGGAGCTTTTGCTTATCTCATACTTCTCAAAGCGACGATATATTTCATTCATATTATCATTTGTCGAAGCTTTGCTCTATATGTTGTCATCAATTACCAAAAAGGGGGAGATTGAAAGCACAAGTGCTCCTGAGTGATTTTGGTAATTAATGTCAACACATCTGTTGTTGGACGAATGCCTTTACCTAGTGTATTTCAGACAAGTTCAACAATGGCGTGGCATGAACAAGAGGATGTAGAACCCCTTCAAAATACTAAGGACATATATTGGTGATCTAGGACTCTTCATTTCTATTTTAGTGATCCAAGATCACATTGATTCCATAGGAAAGCCAATACTATTAAAAGGGGATGAGGTGTTGCTTAATGGTCTATTGCTCAACTGTTTAGTGATATTGCTCCTAAACCCTCAGCCACTTTCTCATTTCCAAATATGTCCAAAACCCTAAGTCAAACTCGGCCTCACCGAAATGATGTATCCGGCGCTATCAAGTTCACTTAACCTAGCCACTGCCAGAAACCCTAACAGTTCGGTCACACCGATACGGATCTCGGTCTCACCGAGATGGCCTTGCAAACTCTCTCTTTTCGTTTTGTATCATTTCGTTCTCACCAAAATGAGCGACCGGTCTCACCGAAATGAGCGACCGGTCTCACCGAGTTTGCCTGGCCAACTCTCTGGTTGCTCTTCGCCGAAATCGGTCTCACCGAGTTCGCGTAATCGGCGTCGTCGAGAAGAGGTTTTGCCCTAGCCCTAGCACATCCGTCCCACCGAGTTTTTCCAGTCAGTCCCATCGAGATTCCTAATGTTCATATTTTGAATTGAACCGGTCTCACCGAGTTCTCCTATTCGGTCTGTCCGAGTTGGATCAAATGTCTGTTACAGTTGGATTTTGTGTAGAGGCTATATATACCCCTCCACCCCTTCTCTATTTGAGAGAGAGAGAGAGAGAGAGCTATCAGAACGTGCCTACACTTCCATCATACATTTTCTGAGAGAGAACCACCTACTCATGTGTTGAGACCAAGATATTCCAATCCTACCACAAGAATCTTGATCTCTAGCCTTCCCCAAGTTGCTTTCCACTCAAATCCGCTTTCCACCATATCCAGATCTATGAGAGAGAGTTGAGTGTTGGGGAGACTATCATTTGAAGCACAAGAGCAAGTAGTTCATCATCAGCACACCATCTATTACCTTTTGGAGAGTGGTGTCTCCTAGATTGGTTAGGTGTCGCTTGGCAGCCTTCAACAAGATTGTGGAGTTGAACCAAGAAGTTTGTACGGAAAGGAGCTCGCCTACTTCGTGAAGATCTACCCGAGTGAGGCAAGTCCTTCGTGGGCGATGGCCGTGGTGGGATAGACAAGGTTGCTTCTTCGTGGACTCTTCGTGGGTGGAGCCCTCCGTGGACTCGCGCAGCCGTTATCCTTCGTGGGTTGAAGTCTCCATCAATGTGGATGTACGATAGCACCACCTATCGAAACCACACCAAAAATCTCTGTGACATCATTGTGTTTGCACTCTCCAAACACTTCCATTTACCTTCATATGCAACGTTTTACTTTCCGCTCCTACACTCTTAGAATTGCATGTGTAGGTTGATTGCTTGACTTGTGCTAATAGCTAAAATCCGCCCACAACTAAAATTGGGAAAATGTCATATTTTTATTTGATCAAGTAGTCTAATCACCCCCCCCCCCTAGACCTACTTTCGATCATACACATATGTTTGCCTTTGTTTTTGTTCAATATATCAAAACAAATTATTTTTGACCTTATTTAACTACTTTAGTATTTGTAAACAACAAACATTTTATAATTGATCTTTTATCCGTGTGAACTTTCGCCATAGGGAAAAAGTTGTTGAAAACATATCCCTCGATAACTTATGTGTGAATAGTATGGTAATATATGAACGTCGACCTCATAACTTACATACAAACATCACGGTAACTTTTTGAGGGGGGGGGGGAGTTGTTGAAAGCATACCATGGTTAATTCGATGATACTAGCATGGTAATATACGCATAGCGAAGCTGATAACTTAAGTATAAATACCATGGTAGTTTTGACCCGAAAACGTAGTTATTGAAAAGAATACCCCATGGTAACTTATGTGTAAATCGCATGGTAATACACGCGACGCACACCTGATAACTTGCGCATAAACACCACGATAGCTTTTGAAGGGGGGGTTGTTGAAAACATATCCTTGGTAAATTTGGTGTAACTACTATGATAATTTATGCATCATAGAGTTGATAACTCACGTACAAACACCGTGGTAAGTTTTGACCCAGAAAAATAGTTGTTGAAAACAATAGTCCAAGGTAACTTTTGTGTAAATCGCATGGTAATATACTCGGCGCATATCTGATAACTAAGGTACAGATAAGACGGTAACTTTTAGTCGGTGAAAAAAGTTTTTGAAATACACACACCAATAACTTGTATATAAATAGTATGATAATATACATACAACAGAGATGATAACTCATGCGCAAACACCGTGAGCTTTTTGAACGGAAAAAGGTTGTTGAGAAGTATATCCCGATAACTTGTGTGGAAGTAGCATGATAATATACACATAATGAAGGTGATAACTCACCTACAAGGCACGATAACTTTTTGACTCGATGAACACACCCGATAACTTCATAACTTCTATGTAAATAACATGATAATATATGCACAAAACTGATAACTCATGTAGGAACACCACGGCCCGACACATGCCTAAATGAGTTTGGCCCAGCACGACCCGTAAAGTTCCGTTTATAAGCGGGCCATGACACGTCAACATGTCAACCTCACCCGGCCCACGCAGGACATCAATGGTAGATGTTGGTATTGCAGACATGATAAATTTACATACAAATAATGTAGCATCTTTCGACTCAAGCAAAAAAAGTAATTGAAACATACCCTGATAACTTCATGTAAACAACACGATAAGTTATGTATTGTAGGTATGATAGTTTATATAGTTCACACGCGGTAATTTTTGATCTGAAAAAAAATTCGTCGAAACATAACACCATGGGATCTAGTTTCGAAGGTCTCGTCGCGACGAATCTTTTATGTAAAGACAATTTTTCAATCCGGCTGCCGGTTTGATCTATAAAATATTTTAAATTCTCAGTTTTTGAAAAGAATCTGATGACATCATCAGTTTTGTTTTCCCCTGCATGCATCTACTCCCTCCGTTTCTAAATATTTGTCTTTCTAGAGATTTCAACAAGTGACTACATACGAAACAAAATGAGTGAATTTACACTCTAAAATATGTCTACATACATCCGTATGTTGTAGTCCATTAGAGATGTCTAGAAAGACAAATATTTGGGAACGGAAGGAGTAATTAGGAGCTTCTAACCCTCACATGCATGCAAACTAGCCCGTGTTTCATTTTGTTTGTCGGGTGATATGCGAACTGCATGTAATGGGATTAGCGATCAAAGAAAAATCACGCGTGGAGGAATTGAGCGATCCGTTTGGATATGTTCCTATAATCGGAACGTTTGGAAGATATAACCATCTATATTTCATACTCCATTCGTCCCAAAATAAGTGATTCAAAAGTGACTCAACTTTGTACTAACTCAAAAGTGACTCACTCAACTTTGTACTAACTCAAAAGTGACTCAACTTTGTACTATTAGTATAAAATTGAGTCACTTTTGAGTCACTTATTTTGGAACGAATGAAGTATTTCATATACATTTCACTATAATCCGCACCATTAATGTTTGATCCGATGGCCTAGATTTGTTTCTTCTATTTTTGCATCACATGTACAGATTATATGCTAGTCACTCTCAATAAATCAAAACTACAAGGGACACAACTTCAAAAAATATGAAAAAGAAACTAAAGTCCAGGCAATACCCTTTCTACACAATGATGTATCATATTACGGAGAATGGCGTTTTGGAGGTCGAGCTCCATGAAGACATTTATTTAAAAGAAAAATCAAACTTTTATGTTTCAAAAAATTCTGAAAAAATATCCGTGTATGTAAGGATGTAACCCACATGTGTGTAAAATTTCATGATGAAATACGTTGAAATGCGACCTGTGCAAGAAAGACAAATTTACGGCCTGGGAGGATGAATAGTATCATGTGTTAAATAGCCCCAGATTTATCTTTTTTGCACAGCCCTCATTTCAATGTATTTTACCCTGAAAATTTACACACATGTGTGTTGTGCCTTCATGTATATCTGTACTTTTTTCGGAATTTTTTGAAATGTAAAAATATGAGTTTCAATGAAATTTGAAATTTGAATCTGAAATCCTCCAATGAGCTCGGTCACCAAAGGCAATTTCCGCATAATACGGTAATATCTAATTTCCTCTATATGACTAAACGAGACGACACAACACACCCTCTTTGCACTCTGTATATCACTCTATCTATCTATAGGCAATAATGCCCAAGAAAAGGCAAATGAACCGAGCCAATCCATAAGCACCCGTCCCTTTCCTCCAGTTCACTGATGGATCCAAACATCTTCCTCGCTGTATCGTGCACGATTACCTCTTCCAACACCTTCCCCTCCTCGCTGACCCTCAACGCAATCACCTGACTTCCAAACCGGCTCAGGAACGCCATGACACGCTGCACGCGTTGGGGTGGCAGCTTCATGACCAGCCTCCTCAACCACGGGAAAGAGGTGGTCCACTCAGCGATCTTACCTCGCTTGCCATGGAGGCCGACCCAGAAGCCGCCTCTAGGGCTCGCCTTGATGTTGTCTGGGAAGCCCGGTAGCTGCACGAGTTCCTCGAGGATTGAGGCCTTGGGTGTCTTGAGCCAGTATCGGTGGATCTTGCAAGTTGTGGTCTCGGCGAGGAGAAGGTGGGATCCGTCTTCACTCATGAGAAGTCCGTTGGGGAATGCCAGGCTGTCGACCAAGACCTGAACCTCGTTGCTGTTAGGGTCATATTTAAGCAATCTGCCAGTGGCGTCACCGGATATGACAATGTTCAAGAACTGCCTGCAAATGAAATACAAGCCTCACTTGTCTAACTAGTAGTACAAATAATCTGTCAAAAATAAGGTAGTACAAATAACGATGCCTGTGTGCTAGGAATGTGAGAATTTGTACTGAGTCGTGCGGATATTCATGCACTTAAAACATGCCTAAACTTCACCAAAGTAAGCAGAAGAACTGAAGCGAGTGACATCACCTTCTCTGGAACCTCGTGCTGGTCTCGGTGAAGTAGACAACTCCAGTTTCCTGGTCGATCTCGACGCCGTTGGCGAAGCTGAAGGGGCTCCCAGGCTGTTCAGGCCCAATCAACCTTGAAACGTTATCCTCTGGGCTGACCACTCTCAGCCCAAAATAGGAATCTGCGACGTACAACTCCCCAGTTTTATTGTTGAACTTGAGGCCCAGCGGGCGCCCACACTCGTGCTCCTTCAGCGGGTCCTGGGATCCTCTGCAACTATCCAATCTGAAGATCACACAATTGATCAGCTTTATAGTCAAATCAAAGATGCTAGCGTTAGAAACAGTTCCCTCGAAAGAAAAAGATGCTTAGCGTTAGCTATTTTGCCTTGATGTTAGGTCAATGCGGGTCAGCTTTAGTCAAATCAAAGATGCTTAGCGTTAGCTATTTCGCCTTGATGTTAGGTCAATGCACTATTTCGCTTTCTCTAGGCCCATAAACTTTAATTTAGTGTTGCATTAGGAGCAGAAAAAAAACATGATCATCCCGAGAAGATCGTCGTAGTTAAGATGTCAAAGTTAATCCATAGTAGCTCGTCTCTGACCAAATAAAGAAGGGTTCCTCTCTGACGGTTGCAAGTTGCAACTAACCTGAAAATTATAGGTTGTCGCGCTGTTACTCGTCCCCTACATTCTCATCAGAATGGACGTATCAGACCAGTACTACACACGTGATACATACGTAGTACTTCGTTGTTCTACCAGTCATAATTAATTTATGGGGGTACGCTAGCTATCTGAATTTCTGACATGATCGGGGTTTTGTTTTATTGTTATCAAGAGATATTTCCCAATTCAGGAGAAGTGTATATTTTCAAGGGATGTGATCGTTTGTTTTTTGCTTTCTTGTTAGAAATTACATTTTGGATTCACAGCAGGTACAATTCTCTGTCTATCTACGTTAATCACCTGTGGCCTCCAGTTTTGAAAAGAGAGTTAATCACCTGTGGCCTCCAGTTTTGAAAAGAAAGTTAATCACCTGTGGCCTCCAGTTTTGAAAAGAAAATTTGCATATGATCCACGATATAGTAGGAGTATCTATCTGTCCTGTCAGTAGTCAGTCCCCTACCCCGGAGAAAATCTGAATCCAATTGGTAGTTTGCCACGGGTGTCGGAGACACACATCAGGTACAATTCTCTGTCTATCTACGTTAACACCTGTGGCCTCCAGTTTTGAAAAGAAAATTTGCATATGATCCACGATATAGTAGGAGTATCTATATGTCCTGTCAGTAGTCAGTCCCCTCCCCCCGGAAAAAATCTGAATCCAATTGGTAGTTTGCCACGGGTGTCGGAGACAGGACAGGGAGGG
>LR738713.1:349032979-349054184 GCA_902687465.1 Secale cereale
CGGTCGAATGGAGGGAGAGGGGAGAGGGGTTAGGGTTTGGTGAGGAGTGGTGTGCGGGGGAGAGGGGGAGGGCGGAGGAGTGATGTGCGGTGGGTGAGTGGTGTGCGGTTGGTGGGAGTGGACGCTGGATCGAGGGAGTGAGGAGAGTGTGGACGGCTCAGATCGACTACAGTGGGGGGGGTGATCCGTGGGCTGCTTCCTGATTGGTTCAAAACATGAGGCATTTATTAAAATTATCTCTTAGTGCTAAAAATAGGGGGTTTTGTGAAGCAGCTACCAAAATTATTTTGAAAAATGGCATCACTAAAATTTACAATTAATTTAGACCACATTTTATGGAAGATCACCAATTTGTATGCATTTCCGATCCTACTAGCTATTTTTGGCCATTTAAATAAATTTTCGCCGATTCAGCTGGAACCGGGTCAAATTTGTACAACAGTTACCTTATAGTTTAGTATTTTTGTTTCCAAAAATCATTTTTAGGTACATAAGTATCTATTTAATTAAAGAAACGCCAAAAAAATTATTTTAAAAAAGTCTTCTCAGAAATGAGCTATCATGCGTGAAGATTCATGGCTTTCAAGCCAAATGATCAATCATATGGCCACATTCATGGTATAGTTTGTTCAAATGATCTCATATTGTGCACAAGGGTGCATCTTGGAATGGCTAACAATGTTGCCTAAGGGAGTTTTCACTTTCTTTGGACGAAAATTTCATTTTCCATTTTTTGAGTGCCCAAAAGGAGGTTTTTTTGTGAAGGACCTACCATATATTTATTGCCAATTTGTACCAAATCAATTTTCTAAAATACTAGGACATATTTAATGCACAATTGACAAAATGGTTGGGTGTAAAAAGTTTTGATCCACCTCTCGTGAAAAAGACAAATTTCCGTCGATTCAGTTGGAAGCGGGTCAAATTTGAACTGTAGTTGCCTTGTAGTTTGCTATTTATTTTTTCCAAAAATCATTTCTAGGTACATAAGTATCCATTTAATCAGAGAAACACCCAAAAATACCAAGATTCAACCACTAGCTAGGAACGGTCATTCCCGTCGTTTTGACCGCATTTTGAAACGGGCATAAAAAATTCAAAAAAATCAAAAAATTGGAACACCTTAGCATGGTGTCATTATATATGACCAAGTTACCAGGAAAAATAATAAACTTGTAATACGGCAATTCTTTTAAAAAAGTGTTCTCAGAAATGAGCTATCATGCATGAAGATTCATAGCTTTCAAGCCAAATGATCAATCCTATGGCCACATTCATGGCATAGTTTGTTCAAATGATCTCATATTGTGCACAAGGGTGCATCTTGGAATGGCAAACAATGTTGCCTAAGGGAGTTTTCACTTTCTTTGGACGAAAAATTCATTTTCCATTTTTCGAGTGACTAAAAGGAGGTTTTTTTTGTGAAGGACCTACCATATATTTATTGCCAATTTGTACCAAATCAATTTTATAAAATATTAGGACATATTTAATGCACAATTGACAAAATGGTTGGGTGTAAAAAGTTTTGATCCACCTCTCGTGAAAAAGACAAATTTCCGTCGATTCAGCTGGAAGCGGGTCAAATTTGAACTGCAACTGCCTCATAGTTTTCTATTTATTTTTTCCAAAAATCATTTCTAGTTACATAAGTACCTATTTAATCATAAATACATGGTTTGGTGGTGATACGTCGAGGTTTGGGTGGTGGTCGAGGGCCCCAACTCTAGAGCGCGTAAAGTCACATGCTCGCCGTGTGGTCACCGCGTGATTGTGGCGTTGCCATGAGTTCTGGGAGGCCTAGGCATGTCTAGTGGGTTGGGCACTCCCCAGGTAGGTGCTAGGAAGAAAATTACAACATAAGTTTCTCACGAGGAGACCGATCGATGCTCAAACATGAATTAGCAGCCAAGTGTTTGATTAGAGGTACGGGAAATGCACATGGCTAATGGGCGTGAGTTTTGGTTCAGGATGATCAGTTACTAAGAAGACCGTCTTCACAAATTTTCAGCTCAAAAGGAGGAGTCTAGGTGGTACTACATAAATACGAATGTTGAAGCTGGGCTCAAAATAATGAATGGATTGAGCTGGCATTTGGTGGAGGATAGTTATTTGGGCATAGGAAAGCACTGTAGAAAATGGATACCATTTGGACATGCCAAAGTGGTACTTCCTTCACAAAGTGTTTTTTGAACAGAATAGGAAAATGAATATTTTTGAATTATTTTTGAACTAGGCAAGGAAGGTTTTTTGCATATTTGACGAAGATATGACCCAAAGAATTTATGAGATTTTTTGGGGATTTTTGGGAATGACAGAAATATAGGTTGCTTCACAACCAAGGGCAAAAACTGCCACATGGACATGACACATAGGCAAAACTGATGAGGTGGCGCCTAGTCATAGCAATCCACCACAACTTACAAGGTTATGACCATCTATATTGGTCATGATAAGCAAGAAATAAGGCAGCGAACCAGTGTTATCTGCTTTATGACCATTTCGTGTAAGGAAATTATGACCTTTTTGACCAAAATGGTCGTTATAGTTTAGGGTTTGGAGCCCCCCGAACAGCCTTTGAACAATTGGTATCAAATGGTCATAGATTTATGACCAATTCTCCCAGGGTCACTGACAGAAGGTCATAAGTTGACATATTTCTTGTAGTGTCTGAAGACGGACCTGTGGAAGATGGCGGCGACGACATGTGAGTGCGTCAGACCGGATTGTGCCCCAGACCCGGTATGTGGCTCGGCTGGGGCTTCCGGCGTTTGATGTTAGGCTTAGGTGAGTGGTTAGGGTAGTGGCCCAGCTAGCACCCCTTCATCATTTTGATGTTAGTCTTAGATGAGTGGTTTGGGTAGTGGCCCAGCTAGCACGCCTTCATCATTTGGATAGGAGTAGCGGCATATGTTGCCAAGATGGCGGATTCAGACATATTGTTGTAATACTTTGTAAGGGCCTCGAGCATAATCAATAAAGTGGTCGTATGCATCTTCTAGATGCAGAGGCCGGGGGTCATCCTCCTTTAAAAAAATTATATATAAAGCAATAATTATCATAGTATACCGCTGAACGATGCAAGATGTTGAGTTAGCCCTCTTACAAAGTCGATCTCATGATAATGAGACCATGCAAAACACACGTGACTACGCTACCAGCAAAGAGCACATGAAGATCTGAACAAATCCGACAACACGACTACGCTGTCGAGTCCATAGTGGACAAAGGTCTTCACCCGAAGCCCTAACACGGAGAGATGAACTATGACGACTTCAATAAGAGCGTGACACCCACGGGTGTCACCGTCGTCGACGCCAAAGCAGAGAGCTTTGACTCGGCAAGTCACCCGTGCCACCACAAGGCCGCCAAAACAAAAGTGAGGAGGTCAGACCCCCCATACCCAAATTAGGGCATCGCTCGAGGACAGAGAGCATGCCCGAGTCACCCGCCGCCACACCTCCCATCGTCCACACAAACTGGAACGAGAGCCACCATCGCCGCGATGATGCTCGCCGAAGAGCAACCATGCAGACCGTCATTCGGGGCCGCACCCCCGGCATCCCTGTTGCCAGACAGCATACGCCGCTCACTTCACATTCAACCACAGTAGGAAGAGCAGAGGCACACCATCTACTCCTAGCCCGACATCAGTCACAGAGTCTGTGTAGGCGCAACCATCGTAGGAGGCGCCACGCCTGCATCTCCAGCCAATCCTGGTGGACCGGGGGGGACACGACCCCGTGAATGTGGACGATCCTTGATAAGCAAGCCCCAAGCCCTTGTCCCAAGCGAGCTCTCACGACGCCTTGTCCGTGGTCACCAGCGTCAATCCACGCACCGACGCAACGATACCACGACCACCACTATCGACCACCTTACCACTACTAGGGAAAAGCCTAGCAGTAGCGCGGGTTTTAGATGTATCAGTAGCGCGGGTGACCGTGCTACTGATACAGCGCTACAGCTAACCGATACCAGTAGCGCGCTTTGCTGGAAAGCGCTTGTAATGCCCCGGATGTAACATTTTCCCGATATGACAATAAATAAACTTTGGCTTCATCATTTCCGTCCTGGGTTCTTCTTTCTTTTCGGTTTCGTCGTGTTGTCGTGTGCGTGTGTGCATTTCATCCATGTCATGTTGTCATGTGCATTGCATTGCATTTGTGTTGTCACTTGCATCCGGTCCCACTCGTCTCTTCCCGTTGTCCGTTTCGAGTTCCGACGCTCTCACACGTGCCCGTGGCATCCCCAAGTCCTTCTTTCGTGTGTGGCTGAGTAACGTTTCCGGAATGACGTGAGACTTGTCATGCGATGTCGTTTTGATATGTGTAGGCCGCCTGTCAAGTTTCGTCGCGTTTGGAGTTCGTTTGGTACTCCAACGGGTAACCTAGTGGGCTAAAAGTACCTCCTCTTTGAGGCTCAAGACCCCCTCCACAACAGCCCACAAACCCATCACAACCCTTCCCATCATCTCGGTCGTCGAATTTTCATCGCGTGGCCTAAAACCGCTCCTCATTTGGAGTTTCCTAGCTCCCAGAATCTATAAATTAGTCCACATCCCCGAAATCCCGGTGCAACCCTAATTTTCCTCCCGCTCCGCGCGCCGGACACGCCCGCGCAGCCGCCGGACACGTCCGACCCGCGGCCACATCACTCCAACCAACCAGAGGCCGCCATGTCATCCCCGCCGCCACGTGGCGACCTCCCGTTGGCTGGGCCACCTCATCCCATCTCCTCCACCGCCACCTCAGCCGGGCCTCGTCGGACCACCGCTGCCATCGCCGGAGCATCGCCGCCGTCGCGCCTCCGACCCCACCGGTCACTTGCTCCGCCGCCGCGCCCTTCTTGCCCCGCCGCCGCCGGCCGGCGCACCGCCGCCGCCGCCCGGCCGGCGACAACCGCCGCCGTCCGCCGCCTTCACGGGCTCAGCCGCGCCGCCGCGGGCCTCTTGCCCCGCCGCCGCCGCGGGCTGCTTCGAGGCCGCCGCCCGCCGCCTCAAGTTCGTCGGAGCCCAGTCGGTTTTCTTCGCGAGCGCCGCCGCCTCCTCTCAAGCTCCGGCCGCCGCGTCTCTGGGCCCCTCCGGCCGCCGCGTCTCCGTCCATCTACCCCAACTCCGGCGTCGTCTTCCCCAACTCCGGTGACTTCTCCGGTGAACTTTCAGATCGGGACGAGATCCACCACTCCCTCCATCCAGACACCGCCCCATAGCCCGGATCCCTCCATCCCGCACGGATCCGTCCCGCGTTGACTTATGGAGGTATAAAATTCCACTAAGTCCCAGATCTGTAACGTTTTGTTGCCTCCTTTGCATGCCCGTAACTTTGTGCTTGTAGGTCCGTTTTGTGCATATGATATATCAAAATGATCGTGGTGATGTGCTCTACAATTTGTTCTATTGTGCCATGCTTGTTTGAGTCCATCTAGATGTCTTAAACTTCGTGACAAGAGTGCTACTTGATATAAACTGCTGCTACTTGTTATTTTCATGCCATGTTTGAGATGTGATAACTTGGTGCATGTTTATCCAAATGAAGCAAATGATATGTCAAAATGTTCATCATGAGATGCTCTACATGTTGGTTGCTATAGCAGGCATGTTAGAGTTCATATTGCCATGTTTATCTCTGTTGCAAAAGTGCATGTGGCTGTCATGTTTTGTAACTTGTTACGAGATGCCTAGTTGAGGAGCTCGTTGCTATTGATGTGTTTGTCCCCATGTGGCATGCTCATATGTTTTGGATTCCCCATCATGTGTTCTTTGCTGTGGTGCAAACCACTTGCCATGTTATGCTTTAAGATGACTTAAACATTCTCACAAACATGCCATGATAATATTGCTGTTTTAACACTTAGTGAAATTTCACCAAGTCTGGAATCTGTAATATCGTGATGTTATGTTTGCTTGATGTTCTAGGCAAATCCATGTTAGTTATGGGGTGGCCATTGATCATTCCTTGTTGTATATGTTGTTGTCTATCCATCCATGACCTCACATTCTCATTTGGGTTGTTGTAGCATATTTAATTCTTGCTCCCAAGTTGCTATAAAATATTGTTGTCAGGTTTTTATTGTCATGTTCAAAATGTTGTAGCTTGTTGCTATTGATCGATGCCTCCTATGGAGATACTCCAATGGAGTTGTTTGCTGTAGGATATGTCTACTTCATGTCCATGCTTCTTGTCACCATGTTTGAGTGCAGTAGAGTATATATTTCTTGCTCCAAAGTTGCTATGTAGCTGTTAATTTCAGCTTTGCATTGTTTCTTGTTTCGGGTGTATCTTTTAGTCCGTTGCTCCGTTTTGAGCGTGCCCTACATGAAACTTGTGTGATTTTGCATGTAGACTCATAATATCATCTTGTTAACATGTTTGGAGTTTGTTTTCTTGATGTTTGGGTGCATCTTGCACCGTTGCCATGCTTATCTTGTTTTGATCATATCTTCTAGACCGTAGCTCAGTTTTAAACAAACTTTATATGAAACTTGACTAGATTTTCGTGTAGATTGTCATGGTGCATGTTAACTTGCTGTTTAACAACTTTAACTTAAGGTTTGTTCAGATCTGGACTAATTTCAAACTATGCACATGAGGGCTTACCGGATTTGTCTTAGGTAGTTTCCGGCCTCATTTAAACCTGTTGTTTCTTGTTTTGTTTCTCTGTGCTTCCTACCTTGCCATGTTTGGCATCCTAAATAGACTTGTCTTGCATCCTACTTGCTAGAGTAAATTGTATTGTTCTTGTGCTGTTTATCTGTGCTTCCTATGTTGTCATGTTGTGCTTCCTTAGTGCATCAGCCACGCATCCTGTAGTTTGCGCATTGCACCTTGTTTGATTTCTTGCCTCGTGTGTTCTTGTGTTGAGTAGAGCCGGAAACCGAGACCGAGTACGAGAACGAGGTTACTACCAAGGTTGAGAACGAGGAGCCCTCTTACGATCCCATCGTCGACTCGACAGGCAAGATGACCTGACCCAGATATCATTACTATCTTTGCCTATTGCTAGAAGTCTCGCTCTTTAGCTTATTGCCTCGATGCCCATGTTTGTCTGTCAGCCTCCTATTGTAACCATGAATCTGTCTAACCACCCTACCTATGCAAACCTTTGATTGGCTACGTAGGCTTCGCTCAGACCCTCTTATAGCATTGCTAGTTGCAGGAGAAGATATGAAGATTCTTGCTTCATGTTGAAGCTTGTTGGGATATCACACTATATAAACTCTTTAATGAAATCATCTATATATTGGCAATGGGTGGAAGGCTAAGCCTCTTGCTTAGTGATTTGTTCCACTCATGCCGCCCTAGGAACCGTATAAACCGGTGTTATGTTCCTTGATTATGCGTTCCTCACACGGTTGGGGTTATGGGACCCCCTCGATAAACCGCTTAGCGCTAAGTCTTTTCCAGCAAGTCCCAACATTGGTACTCCATTTGCCTAACAACTAAAACTTGCCGAGGGAGTAATTAACCCGAGGATTAATTAATCAACCCCCCTGGGCCAGTGCTCGATTTGAGTGTTGGTCCAAGCTAGAGCCACTTGCGGTGCCACCCAGTTCGCTAGGGTCTTCGGTATCTGTACGTACTGCTCATCCGGTCCTGGCCTGAGACGAGATACGCGCGGCTACTATCAGGGTGTCGGCACTCCGGGAGGATTTGCTGGATTAGTCTTACCTTAGTCGGAGTATCTTGAGCACGGGATTCCGAGATTACTCGGGCCTTCCCACCTTGGAGTTGCGACTCCGCGGATCGTAGGCTTGTAATGGGCCAAGTTGGAACACCCCTGTAGGGTTTTGAACTTTCGAAAGCCGTGCCCGCGGTTATGTTGCAGATGGGAATTTGTTAATATCCGGTTGTAGAAAACTTGACACCATGTTCAGAACACACTACCAGCGTGAGTACCGAGACGGTCATTTTCCGAAAGGGGTTCGGGAAGTGAACACGGTGGGGTTATGATTGACGTGTTTTAGATAGGATCACTTCGTGATCACTTTACCGTCTGTGGCACTTCTCATCTCGCTCTTATCACGTAAGCTAGTGCTAGTGCAGCTGCAGCCTTTTATCTTTCTTCAGCCTTGTTCCACACCCAAGGCTTAGATAGTTGTGTTACCCGGGAACGGGATTGCTGAGTCCTCTGTGGCTCACAGATTCTACACCACAACAGATGCAGGTACCATGGTGAACTACTCAGGTGACGGCACAGAGCTATACTGGGAGTACGATGAGGAACGTAGCCGTTACTATGTGCACTATCCCGATGATCAGTAGTGGTTTCTACTAGGGGCGATCCGAACCTGTGGTTTTATGTATTTGGTATCTTTCATTTGGATCTTCACCCGTAGTCGGGTTGTGATGTTATTTGGATGATGTTTGACTATGTAATGAATTGTGTGACGTGGCGAGTGTAAGCCAACTATCTCTTTTCTTTTCATCCCTATTTTTACATGAGATGTGCAAAGATACCGAACTTAAGATCATTCCAGAATGGGCTTATACCTTTAAGTCATGCCTCGACACGTAGGAGGTATAGTCCCATCCTGGGCATTACAAGTTGGTATTCAGAGCCTTCTCCGACCTAGAAGCCCCCACTGATTGATCGAATCGTTGACGGTTGAGTCTAGGCACACACTTAAAATGTTTTCAGTCCTATATATATATCGGAGAGTAGGATTTCTTTTGCTCCTCATCTCTTTTCACTCTGGTGAGGACTCCTAACGATTACTCTTGCCTCTTCTACTCTCAAAATTTCACCAAATTTTTTTAGGAATCTCGCAAGTATTGTTTGGATTGTTTCGATGTTTTTGTGACGAGAACATTGTTCTCGATGCCTCCTGTCATTTAGGGGTTGTGGCAGTGTCCCGGGGAGTTGAGCTTCGAGGTGTTGTCGTCACAAATATATCGCATCAGTTCTGGAATACTTAAGACGGCCGACATCGAAAACTCTCCTATGCGGTTAGTGGCAAGATAACCCCGACGTCACCCAGTACTGGGGAGGTAGTTCGGGAGTATTGCCATAGCTTGTATAGTAGATGTGTTTCGAAGGTCCGAGGTAGACGGTTTCGGAAATAACTGGTTATGTGTTGAAGGATGGATACAGCTGGATGTAGGATTAGATTTGAGTGCGCGATGCTTCCCCTGTATCCCCAACACATGATTGCATAACTGGAAACTTTCGGAAATTAATAGGTGGGTTCATCTAGTAGCTCATAGGCATTCTTCCAACGAATGCAGGATATGGAATTCGGGGTTCTACATTGAGTGAAGTAGTTTTATGGTTGTTGTTTTGATCGGGAGTTGCATCTTAAAGGGTCCTTGGCTATGCTGATCCGGGGATTGCAAAACCCTTTTGTAACACGTTCCATAAGCTTTCAGCACGAATATGTCGAACGAAGATTCTATCTTGTATTTGTTCTATCCGCTCCTTGTTGTTTTATTTACCTTTTGTTCTCCCAAGTGGCTTCTCGTGAAGATTGTTGTTATCATTAAACTGTGAATTTCATTCGTTCCTCTTGTTCGAATGATTCTTGTGAAGACTATGTTGCAATTTCTAGCCGTTGATTCAGCTTATATATTCTTTTAGTCAATGGCTAATAGTGGTCATCTCTTTTAGGATGGCTCCTAAAAGGGTTCCCAACGCTAACCCAGAGGGTGAAGAAGTTCATGATCGTCCTCCTTCCCCTCCTCCTTCGTCTGAGGCCTGGAGAGCAATTATGCAAGCTACGAATCAGAACACCCAGATGCTTTTGCAAATGATGCAGAACATTTGATGTAGGGTGGAACCCTAGATGGCCGATCTTTCACGAAATGGAGGGGATCCCACGAAGAACACGAAGAACACGAGAGGGAATACGAGGAGAAACACGAGAGAATCACTCAAACCAACAAGAACAAGTCACACATATGCTAGATCCTCGGAACACAAAGAGATACAAGATCCGTGATCAACAAGGGACGATACAAGTAGCGATAGTCTTCTCTGTGAGGAGGTCTTGGTATCCCGTGGGATCTTCTCCGCAGAGGCCTTGAATCCGTGTGGATCTTCTCCGTGGAGGGGCCGCAGTCACTCCCAAGGAGATGAACCACTAGTGGATGAGCAAAGCTCTGTCTCAAATGAGCTAAACCTAAGCTAACCCTAACTAGGATGAGGTGGAGGAGTATATATAGTCTAGGTCCATGAAGGGGTAAGTGGGAGAGGGATACATGGGCCTCAGGCCCGTCTCTGCGTGCAGGCAGGCGCCAGATGTCCGGGCGGGGGCCGGATGTCCGGGGCTTTGGGAGGAGCCGGATGTTCGGGGCATGGGGTCGGATGTCCGGGCTGGCGGGGCTCACTTTTGTGAAGGGTCGCCGGATGTCCGGGCCTGGGGGCCAGATGTCCGGGGCCTGTAGGTGCTGTCCCTTCTTCCTTCTCTCCCGCGCACACTTGGCCTTGGTCCTTGGGTTCTCCATGGTCTCCTTTGGTGTTCCTGAGCATGCACAAGGTTCGCACTTAAAGTAGCATCCATGTCTCGTAAGAAAAGAAAGGGGAAGCATCGAGGAACGGGATCACCTTGCGTCCAAGTGGTGTACATGGGGATGAACGAAGGATGCCCCGCATCATCTCCCCTCCCTTGGGAAAGATCCGACCTCGGATCAAAAACCTCATCACCATGGAAACGGTAGTCGTGAACGGACTTGTAGTTGGACGAAGTTGAGGGCATGTCGCAATCCAAGTACTCCAAGGTGTCTCCGGTATGTGATACATGCAAAATGAGCAAACACAAAGTACACTTGGAAATACAATGGTTAGCGCACAGAAAGTGTCCCTCATGTAAGAATGAGTCCGTGTGACAAGGTACATGAAGCTTAGCAAGATGATATAGTATGAGATGTAAAGCATTCATGTGAGCAAATTCATTTGTTGTGCACACAAAGGTAGGGTAATTGGCATGTTGCACAAAGCTACAATTTCTACCATTGTGCAAAATGATGTCATAGTGTGATGGTTTATCAAGAGCATGAACATGGCAATGGATGCTCAATATGTGTATGTTATCATGCAATTGATGGAGGACAATATGATCATGATGTATGAATATGCCATCAAGAAAGATCACAACAAATTTGCTAAGGAAATGCACAAGCTCATATATCATGGATGACATGGGAATACAAGATGCAACAAGGCAATCATAATGTGAGTCAATCCATGCATAAGATGCAAATTTTTCATGTGTATGATATGTCCATGGAGCATGGCATGTGGGCACACAATCAACAAATATGGAGGTTTTGGTGCAATGTGCCGAAGGAGTGTTGATATACCAATGCTCAATGTAGTGGCTTGAGTGGAGTTCCGAAGGTGCATCCAAAGGGTCCATCTTCAATGTCGGTCCTCCATCACGTAGATGTATCATGTAGACAACAAGAAGGAAACAACAATGAAAGTATGGCCCATCCAATATGCATAAGTGAGGATGGCTCACAAAGAAGGAATTCACCTTTAGGAATTTCTTGAAGATGTTGGTGTCGCGCAACGTGTATGCCTTCACATGCCAAAGATGCCTTGTGATGGTACCACCTTGTGAATCCTTCAAAATGAAAGAACATGACAAACACTCGGAAAAACAAATGAGGTTAGCCATAATGCAAAACCTAGCATTCGTGCGGGAAAATACCCAACAAGTGCTTGCATCATTCTTATCATAAGAAAGTACAAGGGTGTGGTGCATGGTATGTAGGCATAAGATGCGAGAACAACCAAGTGCAATAGGCTCAATCAAGCAAGTATGCATCACAAGAAGGGTGTCAAAGTCTCCAATATCAATAGGCATAGCATGGTTGCACTCAATACAAGGGAATATGAGAGATGCAACGAATGGAGACAAGTGACAATGATCAATGTGAATCATGTGAATGGCATGAACATATATGTCATCAACCCAAGAAAGCAAGTAAGAGTGGAACATGGGTGATGCAATATAGCAAGCAAGCATAGCAATCAAGTCAAACAAGCTAGTAGTGCGAAGATGCAACGTACTAGAAGTAATCATGGCAAGCATGTCATGTGTGCAAATAGTGAGCATACGTGATGCACATGGCATAGAACAAGCATGAAAGCAAGATATGAGCAAAATAGCATCAATGTGTTGGTGAGAGGCCATATGGAAATAGCAATGGGATATCATGACTCTCCCAACACAAGACTCAACAATAGCATGGGGCACAAAGAAATCATGGCAATAGCTACTAGTGTCTCCACCAAGCATGCAAATACACATAGGAGTATCATAATGGTGAATCATGGGTAATTGCAAGCAAGGGTCACAATTGCATGGCAAAATCATAGCAAGAGGCATAACATGCAAAGTGAACACGATAGTATGGGCATAATGTGACAAGTGGCAAATAGCCCATAGCCATGTGAGAGCCAAGTAAAAGAGATGCGCGTAGTGGTTGCGCGAAGAGAACGGTGGTAGGGACAATCCACAGGATACCAAATCGTGGTTGCTCTCAAGAGCTCGTTTTGTCAACTCATGGGATTGTGAGGTTGACAAATGTTCATGAGTATCTACACAAAACAAAGACAAAGGGAAAATTGTGTGTGCGTGGTATATGTACACATCATCCATCATGATGTGCACGTGCATGTGTTGGTTAGCACAAAATAGCCAATGCTCAAATAAATGAGATGCGTGATATAGAAACATGTCATCCATCATGAGAGGTTTGTTGTTATGTATAGCATAATGGAGACTCGAATTGTGTAATGCATCACAAGAAATATGTAGAGCATTGTTATTCATGGAATGCATATGGTGCACACAATCATGGTAATCATGCAAGGTATGGAATGCATCAAGATCTCTTAGTATGTATGAGGAAACTATGGGTGTCTCCTCATGAGCATCAATGGAAACATTGCATGGAGAATATTGATAACATCCAAAACAATGCATAGTCGGAGCAATGTGATCATGGCATGGTATATTAGATGAATTGCGCAAATCATGTAGAGGAAGCATGGCAATATCATCGCAAGAGAAACACAAGCCAATGACCATCATCTTGTCATCTATGCCACAAGTGCAAATAGGATTTACTTTAATGGGGCATGCATAGGTACTATGTTGAGATTGAAATGATACAATATGTGAGATCTCACTCATACCATATGACAAGTTTAAAGGGTTGTCGAACATGATGTGACCAAAAGAATTTTCACATGATATCCTATGGAGCATAGCATCACAACTAGGCAACTCAACATGCTCATCATCATATTCATCATAAATGGGTAAGTCATGACATGAAGAACTTGCACTAGCATGATGCATGGTGATAGGTGTGTCAACATCATGCAAGCAATCATTCTCAAGATAGTCCACAAGTGGGACGAAAGAAGCACCATCACCTATGTTACCTTTGGAGCTCCGCTCATGTGTTGTAGATGAGGTGTTGAAGACCAAGTAGCGGTCATTGTCCTCTTGATGGAACCATGTGGGTGGTGCATTTTCTTCCACCATGGCCATCGGGTTTTCCATTGGCGGGATGGACTCATCGAGGATTGGCGCGTCGTCATGTAGGAGACCTAGCACCAAAGAAAACACACTTGGAGTAGAGGTTAAGTCGTTAGAAATCATAGTGGCCTCACATTCCCTCTCAACTACCTCACTCACTAAGTGGTGTGTCTCACTCACTCCCTCTTGGATGCTCTCACTCGTATGGTTGGTGGAGTCACTCAAATGGCTCTCAACCTCACATAGGATGTGTGACATGCTCTCATGTGTGGGGCTAGTGCTGGTCACACTCACCCTCTCATAGGAAATGCACTCAATGTCACATATGGTGGAGTCACTCATGTCACTCACGTGGTGGTGGCGCTCCTCACATGGAAATTAGGGCATCTCGTCATATGTGGGTGTCGGAGAGATGTAGGTGCAAATGTCTCCATGCTCAACTCCAATCGTCTCCTCATCCATAACGCCTCCAAAGATGAATGCCGTAGGAGGTGGCAAATCATCACTCTCCTCCGAGATCAAAGAGGACTCATGTGCGCTCGCGTAGCTTGACTCGGAGTAGTAGTCATATTTGGGCGCCGTCTTCATGTTGTTGAAGAGGTTCATGCTCGTCGCCTTGGTCGAAGGGGATGGCCCTTGCTCGACCATCTTGTCGCCGTCTTGATGGGGGGAGCTTCCGAAGATGGAAGTGTCGCCCTTGATCGTAGGTGGTCGCCTTGTAGTTGGAGATGTCAATGTAGGCGAACTCATGGGAAGTAGGCGAAGATGCCGTACGTCCAAATGCGAAGATGCCTTGATAGCACTTGGCGAAGATGCCGAAGTGGTGGTTGTAGCCGTAGCTCCGTCTTGGGTGTGCTTGTCTCGCGGTCTTCTCTTTTGCTCTGGAAGCTTGGCCTTGGTGTGATGTAGAGCTTCTTCCGACTTGTAGGTATGCGCTTGTCGAGCATCTTCATGATGATGATGTCGTTGTCGTGCTTGAGCTCTTGGTAGATGTCGTTCGTCGTCATCGTGCACATGATGCTTGGAGGTGACTTGCCCTTCATAACGATGTCGATGGTCGCCATGGCGGTGTGGACGTGGAAGACTTGCACTTGCATCATGTTTGCGCTCCGAAGACTTATGACTTGAACGTCGCCGCCGAGAGGATGACGAAGGGGAAGAAGACTTGTAATCGACCACCAAGTGTCGGCTCTCCACCATTTGTTTGTTGAAGGAGTCGCACATGTCGTCGAAGGAAGCCATTGTCCTTGTCTCGCAGTGTCGTAGTTTGATGGCGATGTTGCCCAAGCGCTCTTGCATTGCTCGTTGTAGTCCGATGGTTTTCGCGTGGATGTCATTGTTCGGGCCGTCAATGTTGAAGACCGGAGATGAAATGCCTTGCCTATCCATCACAAGACACTAGCAAGTATGAGTGGGAGAAAGAGAAGAACTATACCAAATGTACCTTGACCGATGTTGAAGATGGATCAATGATCACTCAAATGTGGAACAAGGAAATAGCACAATTGGTACCAATTCTTGTCGGTTTCTCACACCTACACAAGTAAAGCTTATGGTGGAGCTCGGTGAGGATAGTGGCACAAAAATTTGATGCAAAATGTTAGCAAGAGTCAATAATGTTGAAAAAGATTCACAAATTCGCAAGTGAAACAATTAGACCAATAGCAATATGGGTGTCACATGGAAACACACACACAGATAGATAGATGGGGTCGTGCAACCAAGGAATGAGCTAAAATGTGGAATCCACGAAAATGCTCTTGTTGCACAACACTAGAGAGACGCTAGCGCGATTGCACAATAGGCGGATACGAACTTGTGCACAACCTACTAAGCAAAATGCAACGACTTCTATCCCAAGTATGCTATATGTATGGTATTCCGGTGGTATGATCCAAAATGATCGAGTATGACAATCTTAATGTAGTATGATGATATGGTTCTTGCTTAAAAGCTCTTTGCGTATCTTTTTATTTGTGCTTAAAAGCTTGTTTGGCTCTTTCTCTTTTGAGTTCTTTTCTCATACAAAACTTCACGAACCAAGATAGCAATTGAGTATATGCGATGACAACCTTATGTCACAAGAGATGATACCAAGATATGCACCACGGTGATATGGTATGTATGGTATGGGAAGTATGATCACTAATGTGCACAAGTAACGTTGCCGGCAATACTCAAATGGCTAGTCTCGATAGATAGGTGACGCAAAAATGGGATAGGGGTTAACAATGCAATTGCAAGGGAATATATAATGATGTCGTTGAAGTTACCGTCCTTGTCAATGATGATAGGTGGTGCTCTTGATGTAGACCCGTTCCTAATTAGCCGAAACACCTTAGGAAACGGAAAAACCACAACTCAAAATCTCAAGGACAAATATCAAATGGTGGTAGCGGCAATGCCGTGGTGGTTGCGGAAGTGGAATGATGAGCTATACACAATGTCGGAGTTGAAGTCACGGTCCCTAAGTAGCCGAAACACCTTAGGAGACACAAGCCACAACTCAAACAAGCTCGAACAAAATTAGGTTAAGTTTGGTTGGCTATGTATAATGGGCAATGGGTATGCGGAAGTGGTGGTGGTGGTTGATGAAGAAGCAATTGTCCCTAAGTAGCCTAAACACCTTAGGAGACTCAAATCACTACTCAAGCAACCACAAATGCTATGGGGGACAAAATGGTTAGCTTGCGGAAGTCGGTGGTGGTGTAGCGGATGATGTGGTGGAAGCCCTAGGCAAAGATGCCAAAATTTCCAAAAATATGATGGAGTCAGATGATTATGATGGTATTTTTGTGTTATGGGGGATGTCAAGAGCTTCAAAACGAGCTCAAGAACGTCGAAATCGGAGTTCGGATGAATTAGTTATGGACAAAATGGTGAAACACGGGTGGCTGAATTCCCACGGGTCGGACATCCGGGGTCGGGTCCGGATTTCCGGGACCTGATGTCCAGAAACTTGCGCGATTTTGCCCTCCAGGAGCCGGATGTCCGGCCGGATGGCCCGGATGTCCGGCCCGACAATTCTAGATTGGGATTGGGACTTCCAAACTCGTTTGGGGGCGGAATTTGATGATTTTGGTGGCAAAATTTGACGGATTTTGTGGAGGAAAGATGGGGAAACTTGGGGAAATGCTAGATCCACTTGAAACCAAGCAAATCCATGGATCAAAATCAACAAAATCTCATCAAACCAACAGATCACAAAAAAAAATTGGGGCTATTTTTGGTGGGGAATTTTCGAATTTGGAGAAGAACACAACAAAACAAGGCTAGAAAACGGTGGGGAGGCTCCAAATTCGTGATGAACCAAGGCTCATGATACCATATGATCACTAAACTAGGTGGGGGGCTCCAATTTTGTGATAAACCATGGCTCATGATACCATATGATGTAGGGTGGAACCCTAGATGGCGGATCTTTCACGAAATGGAGGGGATCCCACGAAGAACACGAAGAACACGAGAGGGAATACGAGGAGAAACACAAGAGAATCACTCAAACCAACAAGAACAAGTCACACATATGCTAGATCCTCGGAACACAAAGAGATACAAGATCCATGATCAACAAGGGACGATACAAGTAGTGATAATCTTCTCCGTGAGGAGGTCTTGGTATCCCGTAGGATCTTCTCCGTAGAGGTCTTGAATCCGTGTGGATCTTCTCCGTGGAGGGGCCGCATTCACTCCCAAGGAGATGAACCACTAGTGGATGAGCAAAGCTCTGTCTCAAATGAGCTAAACCTAAGCTAACCCTAACTAGGAGGAGGTGGAGGAGTATATATAGTCTAGGTCCATGAAGGGGTAAGTGGGAGAGGGATACATGGGCCTCAGGCCCGTCTCTGCGCGCAGGCAGGCGCCGGATGTCCGGGCTGGGGGCCGGATGTCCGGCGGCTCGCGAGGAGCCAGATGTCCGGGCCTCTGGCCGGATGTCCGGGCTGACCGTGGCCGGCTTCGGTTGCCTTCTGTGATGAGGGGCCGGATTTCCGGCGAAGGGGCCGGATGTCCGGGGCTTTGGGAGGAGCCGGATGTCCGGGGCATGGGGCCGGATGTCCGGGCTGGCGGGGCTCACTTTTGTGAAGGGGCGCCGGATGTCCGGGCCTGGGGGCCGGATGTCCGGGGCCTGTAGGTGCTGGCCCTTCTTCCTTCTCTCTCGCGTACACTTGGCCTTGGTCCTTGGGTTCTCCATGGTCTCCTTGGGTGTTCCTGAGCATGCACAAGGTTCGCGCTTAAAGTAGCATCCATGTCTCGCGAGAAAAGAAAGGGGAAGCATCGAGGAACGGGATCACCTTGCGTCCAACTGGTGTACATGGGGATGGACGAAGGATGCTCCACATCAACATTCAAGCAAATCAAGCAAATCAGGGTGCTCATGGGAACCAAGGCCAAGGCAATTTGTTCAACCAACCTCATTTTGCTACGCTCAACCAGTTCCTGGAAAATCAACCAAAGGCATTCAGTTACTGCGTGGACCCTCTAGATGCTGAAGACTGGATAACAGATATCAAGAAGCATTTCGACTGCAGTAACGTCAGGCCCGAGGACTATGTGAAGTTTGCAGCCTTCCAACTCAAGGACCAAGCAGCTGATTGGTGGCAGCAGTACAAAGACTCCAGAGCAGGGCGTGTAATCTCCTGGGATGACTTCTGCAAGGACTTTCGCTCTCACCACATTCCAACAAGTGTCATCGAAGGTATGCGTGAGCAATTCCGCAACCTGAAGCAAGGCTCAATGATTGTCTACCAATATAATGTCAAGTTCCAGAACCTGGCCCGCTATGCCAAGCAAGACATCCCAGGTGCCAAGAGCAAGATCTATCAGTTCCGAGGTGTTCTGAAGGATGAACTCCAACTAGCTCTCACCTTGTTCGAGCCTGATGAGTTTGATAAATTCTATAACATGGCGCTTAAGCAAGAGGCAGCCCAGATCAAGATGGAAGCTTCCAAAAAGAGGATCAGAGACACTGTTCACTCCTCCTCTTCTTCTCAAGTGGTCGCAAAGCAACATAAGTTTTGGCTTCCACCTCCTCCAGTGATCCGAGCTCCCAACAACAACAACAAGAATTCTGGTGGCCGTGCTTTCTCCCACCCACCCAACCCAAGCAATCAGTCAAAGAATCATTTTCAAGCTTCCAAGTCAAGTGCTCCTTATCACCGTCCTCTCTCAGAAGTGATTTGCAACAAGTGTGGCCAGAAGGGTCACTATGCTAACAAGTGCCCCAACCCAAGGCGCCTTCCGCCTCCTCCACCTGTCAGCACTGCTATTGTCAAGCACAATCCCAAGGTTGCAAGAGTGAATCTGATGAATGCAGCTCAAGCAGAGAATTCTTCAGATGTGATACTTGGTAATCTTCCAGTTAACTCTATACCTACTAAAGTATTGTTTGATTCGGGTGCATCGCTTTCTTTCATTTCAAGACCATTTGTTGCCAAGCATGATTTCGTCACCCAAGTGTTGCCAAAGCCTTTGAGCATTATTTATCCTAGATTGCAAATGTCCTCTCGGGTGCATGTTCCGGATGTATCTATTCGCATGGGTGATTACCGCTTTCTGGCTTCTCCGGTTGTTCTCGGCAACTCCGACATTGACCTTATTCTCGGGATGGATTGGCTTTCTCATCATGATGCTCACATTGATTGTGAAAACAAGGAAGTCAAGCTTACTCATTCCAACGAAGACGTGATTATCTTCGCCTCTCGGGATAGCACAATCAGGCTATTCTCTCTCAATGACAAGGGCGAGATTAATGCCATCTCTCAAATTCCGGTGGTCAATGAATACGAGGATGTTTTCCCTGAAGAGCTTCCAGGCATGCCTCCGCATCGTCAAGTGGAACTTTTCATTGAACTCGAGCCAGGTACCGAGCCAGCATGCCGACGTCCGTACAAGCTTTCCCCTGAAGAGTTGAAGGACTTGAAGAAACAGCTTGATGAACAAGAGCGTATGGGTCTAATCAGGCCTAGCACTTCTCCTTGGGGATGTGGTGTCTTATTTGTCAAGAAGAAGGATGGCACGAAGCGCCTTTGCGTTGATTACCGGTCATTGAACAAGAAGACAATAAAGAACAAGTATCCGCTCCCCAACATCAATGAATTGTTCGAGCAGCACAAAGGAGCTAAAGTGTTCTCAAAGCTCGATCTCCGAATGGGTTATCACCAAATTCACCTTCGTGAAGAAGATATCCACAAGACTGCCTTCAGAACGAGCTACGGTTCCTATGAATATACAGTCATGTCATTTGGCCTCGCTAATGCTCCACCCACCTTCTCGAGAATGATGCACTACATTTTCAACCCCTACACCAACGAATTTGTGCTTGTGTATCTGGATGACATCTTGGTATTCTCCAAGAATGAAGAGGATCACGAAAAGCACCTCCGTCTGGTTCTCGACAGACTCCGTGAACATAAGCTCTATGCCAAGTTCTCCAAGTGCGAATTCTGGCTCAATAAGGTCTTGTATCTAGGCCATATCATCTCCGCTGACGGTATTGCGGTCAACCCCAAGAAAGTTGAAGCCATTGTCAACTGGGAACCTCCTCAGAACGTTAAGCAACTCCGAAGCTTCCTTGGACTTGCTAGCTATTGCAGAAGGTTCGTTGAGAACTTCTCCAAGATTGCCAAGCCTCTCTCCAACTTGCTGCAGAAGAATGTCAAGTACAACTGGTCTCCGGATTGTGACGTGGCATTCAAAACTCTCAAAGAAAAACTCATCTCTGCTCCGGTTCTTACTCCTCCAGATGAGTCCAAGACCTACGAAGTATTCTGTGATGCTTCTCTTCAAGGACTTGGTGGTGTGCTTATGCAGGACAAGAAAATTGTGGCATACACTTCTCGTCAATTGAAGCCAAGTGAGAAGAACTACCCCACACATGATCTCGAGCTAGCAGCTGTGGTACACGCCTTGATCACGTGGAGACACCTTCTGTTGGGCAGAAAAGTCGACATCTTCACCGATCACAAGAGCTTGAAGTACATCTTCACACAGCCGAACCTGAACCTTCGCCAGACTTGTTGGGTTGAGATGATCCAAGAGTATGATCCAAGCATCGAATACACACCTGGCAAGGCCAATTCATTGCAGATGCCTTGAGCAGAAAGGCATATTGCAACAGTCTCTATATCAAGCCGTTCCAGCCTGAGCTTTGTGAAGCATTCAGGAAGTTCAACCTTCAAGTTGTTCCGCAAGGCTTTCTTGTAAATCTTCAAGTTGCTCCTACCTTGGAAGATCAGATCCGTGAGGCCCAACTCAGTGATGCTATGGTGCAGAAAGTGAAACATGGTATTGCAAAGGGTACTCCCAAATACGAGTGCTATCGCGTTGATGAGAGAGATACCTTGTTCTTTGAGGACAGACTTGTGGTTCCCAAGGGTGATCTCAGGAAGCTCATAATGAACGAAGCACATGACTCCCTCCTCTCGATTCATCTTGGAAGTTCTAAGATGTACCAAGACCTCAAGCAATCTTACTGGTGGACACGCATGAAAAGGGAGATTGCCCAATTCGTGAATGAATGTGATGTCTGCAGAAGAGTGAAGGCAGAGCATCAACGTCCAGCCGGTCTTCTCCAACCTCTTCCTATTCCCGAGTGGAAATTCGACCACATTGAAATGGATTTCGTCACCGGGTTTCCCAAGTCCAAGAAGGGGAATGATTCTATCTTTGTTGTCATCGACAAGCTTACCAAAGTAGCTCACTTCCTTCCAGTCA
>LR738713.1:349057171-349081089 GCA_902687465.1 Secale cereale
GGGCTCAGCCGCGCTGCCTTCACGTCCTCTGCCACGCCGCCGCGGGCCACTTGCCGCGCCGCCGCCACGGGCTGCTTCGAGGCAGCCGCCCGCCGCCTCAAGTTCGCCGGAGCCCAGCCGGTTTTCTTCGCGAGCGCCACCGCCTCCTCTCAAGCTCCGGCCGCCGCGTCTCCGGGCCCCTCCGGCCGCCGCGCCGCCTCCCTCCGTCCATCTCCTCGCCGGAATCCCGCGTCTCCGGCCATCTTCCCCAACTCCGGTGACTTCTCCGGTGAACTTTCAGATCGGGACAAGATCCACCACTCCCTCCATCCAAACACCGTCCCGCAGCTTGGATCCCTCCATCCCGCACGGATCCGTCCCGCGTTGACTTTTGGAGGTATAAAATTCCACTACGTCCCAGATCTGTAATGTTTTTTTGCCTCCTTTGCATGCCCGTAACTTTGTGCTCGTAGGTCCGTTTTGTGCATATGATATATCAAAATGATCGTGGTGATGTGCTCTACAATTTGTTCCATTGTGTCATGCTTGTTTGAGTCCATCTAGATGTCTTCAACTTCGTGACAATAGTGCTACTTGATATAAACTGTTGCTACTTGTTATTTTCATGCCATGTTTGAGATGTGATAACTTGGTGCATGTTTATCCAAATGAAGCAAATGATATGTCAAAATGTTCATCATGAGATGCTCTACATATTGGTTGCTATAGCATGCATGTTAGAGTTCATATTGCCATGTTTATCTCTGTTGCAAAAGTGCATGTGGCTGTTATGTTTCGTAACTTGTTACGAGATGCCTAGTTGAGGAGCTCGTTGCTATTGATGTGTTTGTCCCCATGTGGCATGCTCATATGTTTTGGATTCCCCATCATGTGTTCTTTCTTGTGGTGCAAACCACTTGCCATGTTATGCTTTAAGATGACTTAAACATTCTCACAAACATGCCCTGATAATATATCTGTTTTAACACTTAGTGACATTTCACTAAGTCTGGAATCTGTAATATCCTGATGCTATGTTTGCTTGATGTTCTAGGCAAATCCATGTTAGTTATGGGGTGGCCATTGATCATTCCTTGTTGTATATGTTGTTGTCTATCCATCCATGCTCTCACATGCTCATTTGGGTTGCTCTAGCATATTTAATTCTTGCTCCCAAGTTGCTATAAAATATTGCTGTCAGGTTTTATTGTCATGTTCAAAATGTTATAGCTTGTTGCTACTGATCCATGCCTCCTATGGAGATGCTCCAATGGAGTTGTTTGCTGTAGGATATGTCTACTTCATGTCCATGCTTCTTGTCACCATGTTTGAGTGATGTAGAGTATATATTTCTTGCTCCAAAGTTGCTATGTGGCTGTTAATTTCAGCTTTGCATTGTTTCTTGTTTCAGGTGTATCTTTTAGTCCCTTGCTCCGTTTTGAGCGTGCCCTACATGAAACTTGTGTGATTTTGCATGTAGATTCATAATATCATCTTGTTAACATTTTTGGAGTTTGTTTTCTTGATGTTTGGGTGCATCTTGCACCGTTGCCATGCTTATCTTGTTTTGATCATATCTTCTAGACCGTAGCTCCGTTTTAAACAAACTTTGTATGAAACTTGACTAGATTTTCGTATAGATTGTCATGGTGCATGTTAACTTGCTGTTTAACAACTTTAACTTAAGGTTTGTTTAGATCTGGACTAATTTCAAACTATGCACATGAGGGCTTACCGGATTTGTCTTAGGTAGTTTCCGGCCTCATTTAAACCTGTTGTTTCTTGTGTTGTTTCTCTGTGCTTCCTACCTTGCCATGTTTGGCATCCTAAATAGACTTGTCTTGCATCCTACTTGCTAGAGTAAATTGTCTTGTTCTTGTGTTGTTTCTCTGTGCTTCCTATGTTGTCATGTTGTGCATCCTAAGTGCATCTGCAGTGCTCCCTTAGTGCATCAGCCATGCATCCTGTAGTTTGCGCATTGCACCTTGTTTGATTTCGTGCCTCGTGTGTTCTTGTGTTGAGTAGAGCCGGAAACCGAGACCGAGTACGAGAACGAGGTTACTACCGAGGTTGAGAACAAGGAGCCCTCTTACGATCCCATCGTCGACTCGACAAGCAAGATGACCTGACCCAGATATCATTACTATCTTTTCCTATTGCTAGAAGTCTCGCTCTTTAGCTTATTGCCTCGATGCCCATGTTTGTCTGTCAGCCTCCTATTGTAACCATGAATCTGTCTAACCACCCTACCTATGCAAACCTTTGATTGGCTACGTAGGCTTCGCTCAGCCCCTCTTATAGCATTGCTAGTTGCAGGAGAAGATTTGAAGATTCTTGCTTCATGTTGAAGCTTGTTGGGATATCACACTATATAAACTCTTTAATGAAATCATCTATATATTGGCAATGGGTGGAAGGCTAAGCCTCTTGCTTGGTGATTTGTTCCACTCATGCCGCCCTAGGAACCGTATAAACCGGTGTTATGTTCCTTGATTATGCGTTCCTCACACGGTTGGGGTTATGGGACCCCCTCGATAAACCGCTTAGTGCTAAGTCTTTTCCAGCAAGTCCCAACATTGGTACTCCATTTGCCTAACAACTAAAACTTGCCGAGGGAGTAATTAAACCGAGGATTAATTAATCAACCCCCCTGGGCCAGTGCTCGATTTGATTGTTGGTCCAAGCTAGAGCCACTTGCGGTGCCACCTAGTTCGCTGGGGTCTTCGGTATCTGTACGTACTGCTCATCCGGTCGTGGCCTGAGACGAGATACGCGCGGCTACTATCAGGGTGTCGGCACGCCGGGAGGATTTGCTGAATTAGTCTTACCTTAGTCGGAGTATCTTGAGCACGGGATTCCGAGATTACTCGGGCCTTCCCACCTTGGAGTTGCGACTCCGCGGATCGTAGGCTTGTAATGTGCCAAGTTGGAACACCCCTGCAGGGTTTTGAACTTACGAAAGCCGTGCCCGCAGTTATGTGGCAGATGGGAATTTGTTAATATCCGGTTGTAGAAAACTTGAGACCTTGTTCAGAACACACTACCAGCGTGAGTACCATGACGGTCATTTTGCGAAAGGGGTTCGGGAAGTGAACACGGTGGGGTTATGATTGACGTGTTTTAGATAGGATCACTTCGTGATCACTTTACCGTCCGTGGAACTTCTCTTCTCGCTCTTATCACGTAAGCTAGTGCTAGTGCAGCTGCAGCCTTTTATCTTTCTTCAGCCTTGTTCCACACCCAAGGCTTAGATAGTTGTGTTACCCGGGAACGGGATTGCTGAGTCCTCTGTGGCTCACAGAGTCTACACCACACCAGATGCAGGTACCATGCTGAACTACTCAGGTGACGGCACAGAGCTATACTAGGAGTACGATGAGGAACGTAGCCGTTACTATGTGCACTATCCCGATGATCAGTAGTGGTTTCTACTAGGGGCGATCCGAACCTGTGGTTTTATGTATTTGGTATATTTCATTTGGATCTTCACCCATAGTCGGGTTGTGATGTTATTTGGATGATGTTTGACTATGTAATGAATTGTGTGACGTGGCGAGTGTAAGCCAACTATCTCTTTTCTTTTCATCCCTATTTTTACATGAGATGTGCAAAGATACCGAACTTGAGATCATTCCAGAATGGGCTTATTCCTTTAAGTCGTTCCTCGACACGTAGGAGGTATAGTCCCATCCTGGGCATTACAGCGCTACTGCTAATAGTTGTAGCGCTGTGAAGTAGAACGTGCTACTGGTAGGAGCGTGCTGCTGCTAACTTTGTTTCCCTCGCTACTTCTAGTTCTATTTGTTTCTGACTTTTTTTCTGCACATTTGTTTTGTATTTCAACAGGCTTTATACAATAATCTTTAGTATATCATACACATAGGAATGTAATCATAGCATATACATACAAATAGTCTCATCAAATCATGTCATCATCATAATCATCATCCAACACAAAGTGATCTCTCGTCATCATCTCAAAAATAGCGATACAAGTCTCGAATACTTGCAACTACATCATCATCCATCTAAACAATGATATACACGAGATAACCTAAACTAACTACTGGTTGTCGTATACACCTGGGCCTGACACTCCGACCACTCCTCGTATACTCCGATCCTGGCGTAGCACTTCTTCGCCATCGATGATCTATGCACATGCATTGTCACATGAGTCGATGATATGCAACTGTAATGCCCAGGATGGAACTATACCTCCTACGTGTCGAGGCACGACTTAAAGGCATAAGTCCATCCTAGAATGATCTCAAGTTTGGTAATCTTTGCACATCTCATGTAAAAGAGGGGAAATGTAAACATAAATAGTTGGCTTACACTCGCCACGTCACACAAATACAATACATGTCTCAAACATCATACATTAAGAATATCACAACCCTCTAAGGGCAAAATCCAAATGTCAAGATACCAAACTTAAATAAATAAACCACAGGCGGATCGAATCCTAGTAGAAGTCTCCACTACTGATCATCCGGATAACGAACATAGTAACGACTACGCTCCTCGTCGTACTCCCAGTCTAGCTCGGTGCCATCACCTGGATAGCTCACAGCTGGACCTGCATCTGGTGTGGTGAAGTAACTGTGAGCCACAGAGGACTCAAAAATCCCGATCCCGGGTAACAAGACTATTTAAGCCTTGGGAGAGGATAAGGCTGAAGAAAAGAGTAAGTGTCTGCAGCAGCAACTAGCAACTAGCTTACGTGAGAGAGTGCGAGAAGAGAAAGCCTCGGACGAGAAGTGATCACGAAGTGATCCTAGCTACAAGCTCAACAAACATAACCCCTCTGTGTTCAACTCCCGAATCCCTATTCGGAAATTGACAGTCACGGAACACACGCTGGTAGTGTATTAGAAACATTGTGTCAAGTTATCTACAACCGGATATTAACAAGCTCCCATCTGCCACATAACCACGGGCACGGCTTTCGAAAGTTCATAACCCTGCAGGGGTGTTACAACTTGACCCATTACAAGCCCACGATCCGCGAAGTCGCAACTCCAAAGTGGGAAGGCCCGAGTATTCTCGGAATCCCGTGCTCAAGATATACTGAACTAAGGTAAGGCTAATCCAGCAAATCCTCCCGGCATGCCGACACCCTGATAGTAGCCGCGCGTATCTAGTCTCAGGCCACGACCGGATGAGCACATCGTACAGTGGCCGAAATACCCAAGTTGCCAAGGGGGGCCCCGCACACGACTCTAGTTTGGACCAACACTCAAATCGAGCACTGGCCCAGGGGGGTTGAATTAATTAAGCCTCGGGTTAATTACTCCCTCGGAAAGTTTTAGTTGTTTAGGCGAATAGTACCAATGTTGGGACTTGCTGGAAAAGACTTAGCACTTAGCGGTTTATCAAGGGGGTCCCATACACCCCAACCGTGTTAGGAACGCATAATCAAGGAACATAACACCGGTTTATACGGTTCCTAACGGCATGAGTGGAACAAAACACCAAGCAAAAGGCTTAGCCTTCCACCCTTGCCAATATATAGATGATTTCATTTAGCAATTATATATTGTGATAGAACCCAACCAAACTTCAACATGAAGCAAGCATCTTCGATCTTCACCTGCAACTAGCAATGCTATAAGAAGGGCTGAGCGAAGCGTACTTAGCCAAGCAACGGTTTGCATAGGTAGGGTGGTTAAACATGGTAATGGTTACAAGTAGGAGGCTGACAGGAAGAACATGGGCATCGAGGCAAAACTATAGAGCGGAACAACTAGCAATAGGCAAAGATAGTAATGTTATCGGGGTTCGGTCATCTTGCCTGAAGAGAAGTCGTTCGGATCGTAAGAAGGGTCCTCGTGCTCAACCTCGTTGGAAACCTCGTGCTCGTACTTGTACTCGGTCTCAGCTTCCGGCTCTAAACAAAACAATCACACAAGGCACGAATCAACAAGATGCAATGCGCACTCGAAAATGATGGATGCATGATGGATGCACTAAGGATGCACATGGAGCACGGAAAATAGCAGTCAAGCAAAACACCTCAAAACATGATAACAATAATATATTATGAATCTACACAGAAAATCAATCAAGTTTCATATAAGATTTGCTGAAATCGGAGCTACGGGCTAAAAGTTATGCCCGAAACAAGAAATGAGCGAAAGCTGAAAATTACAGCAACATAGCAACTTCGGAGCACAAAATAATTAAGATACAGCACTCAAACATCATGGCAAAGGACATGAACATAAACTAGACATATCCTACAGCAAATAAGTCCAAAGGTGCACCCCCAAAGGAGCCACGGATCAATAGCAATAAGCTTGGACATATTGAACTTGACAATAAAATTCTGACAGCAGAATTTTATTGAAACTTTGGAGCAAAAGATAAAAATGCTACAGCCACTCAAATAATCATGTGAGAACATGAATGGAAAGCCAACAATATATACTACAAGGAACAATCAAGATCCACTCCAAAACTATCATGGTTTGTCCTAGAGCAGCAAGCAAACATGTCATCGGAACATTACAGATTTCAGACTTAGTGAAAATCCACTAAGTCCTAAAACAGCATTTTCATCATGGCTTCTAAACGAGCAAGTTTAAGTCACCTCGAAACTAAACATGGCAAGTGGTAAGCACCTCATCAAAGTACACATGATGGTGATTCCGAAACACACAAGCATGCTTCATGGAGATAAACACAACGATAGCAACGAGCTCAACAAGATGGCATTTCATAACAAGTGAAACAACATCACAGCCACATGGCACTTTGCAACGATGATAAACATGGCAAGAATAAATCTAACATGCAACCTATCACAACCAACATGTAGAGCATGGCAAGACGAACACGTGGACATGTCATTTGCATCATTCGGACATACGAGCTAAAAGATATCACATGGCAAAGATGCCATAAAAACATCACATAGCAGCAATTATATCGGGATGCACTCTTGCAACGGGAAAACAAGCACCTAGATGATATCTAACATGCATGACACAAAAGATAAAACGTAGTGCTATTCACCACGAACGTCTGGACATGCTATTTGCGCGAAATGGAGCACCACACTAAAAGTTATCAGCAGTTGAACATTGCATCAGCAACTACTAGATCTGGGACTTAGCAGAAAAAGAGACTACCTCCGGTCAACAGAAAAGTCAACGCGGTCTGGGGAAGCAGATCGGGCGTCGGCGGCCCGCGAACTAGCGGCGGCCCGCGAAGGCGGCCTGGAGGCTTGCGGTGGAGGCGGCCCACGGTATGCCTGCGGCCCGGCCGATCGGTGCTGCGGCGGCTGGATCCGCGGCTGGCTGGCGTCTAAGGCGGGCCCGCGGAGTGCGGTACGGCCCAGCTGCGGGGATGGAGGGACGGGCCGCGGGAGAGGCGATGATGTGGCGCGGAGAGGCGCGGTGGAGCGGGCCGACGGGGAGTGGACGGAGGGGCGGCGATCTCGGCGCTGGGGCAAAGTGGGCCTCGGGGTCTCGGGCCCAGCCGGCGCGAAGGGAGGCGGGAGGCGAGGCCTGGCCGAGCGGCCTCTGGACGTCGGGGAAGTGGTCCCGCGGCTCGGGCCTGGAGCGAGAGATCGGCTGGCCTGGGGTGAGCGATGCGTTGACTTCGGTCGATCGAAGGAAGGGAGTCGCTGCGGCTGGCTTCTTCCTCGTTCCTGGCGCCTGGCCCGAGGAGATCGAGGAAACGATCGGGATCTGCGGGAGGAGCTGCCAAGTGGAGAGGAGGGGGTGGCTAGATCCAGATTTTTAGGGGAAGGAGGAGGAAGAGGCTAGAGATGCCAAAAATAGACATAGGGTCTATTATATAGCAGTTTTTAGGGTTTGGGGGGATTTAGGGGTGTTGGGAGCCCTCCGATCGCAATCCGACGGATCCGATCGCGGGGGTAGTTTAGATGGGCCTAGGAGAGGGTAGTGGCTGCTGTAGGGGTGTTTCTGGAACACAAAGTGAAGGCACTTTGGACCCACACGAATAACTGATGGGATAGCAAACGGAGTCCAAACGCGACGAGATTTGAGAGGCGGGTTACACACAACAAAACAACAACACACGACAAGTCTCGCGGTACACCGGTAACGTTACACGCCCAAACACCAAAGTAGGCCTACGGGACGTCACGGACACGTGAGGGAGCTCCGGAACGCGAAACGGACAACGGGAAGGAACGCGTGGAACCGGATGCAACCGACAACACAAATGCAATGCGATGCACATGTCTACATGATATGAATGAATGCCACACACGCACACAACAAAACGACGAACACCCGAAAGACAAAGAACCCGAAATGGAAATAGATGAAGCCGGAGATATATTATATACCCAAAAGGAAAAGTATTACATCCGGGGCATTACAAATTCTCCTCTACTACAAAAAGATCTCGTCCCAAGATCTAGGACTGGAAAAAGGAAGGGTACTCGGAACGAAGATGATCTTCTCGTTCCCAGGTAGCTTCTCGGTCGGTGTGATGTGACCACGTGACTTTCAGGAATTTGATGGACTTGTTGCGGGTCTTGCGTTCGGTTTCTTCGAGAATGGCAACGGGATGCTCTCGGTAGGACAGGAACTTGAGGAGATGGAATGATACTCGATGAAATCAACAAAACACTGCCTCCGGAACAATTAAAAGAATGGCACAAGGGGTAAGAAAGATTCAGACAGCACTCCAGTTAAAGGACAGGCAAAACTTGATAAGATTAGAGAATTAGAATGGAGGACACAACACTCCGGTTAAATAGACAAGCAAGGGATAATATGATCTTGATAAAAACGAGATGATGGTCAAAGAGATCGTCATCACAGTGCCTCCGGAATGAAAGAATATATGCTAGGTCGTTGGCAAGAAAAGAACGGAGAAGAAAATGACAACTTCTCCCACGAATGAATTTGAAAGAGCATCCTTACGAAGAAGGGTTGAACAGCATTGTTGGAAATTCAACAACGAAAGAATAAGCTTGATGTGGGCTTATGGAAAACATCTCAAAATTATGAGGTGACAACCAGCCACTTACGAAAACATTTGATTGGATTGAGATCAACAAGGAGACGAAAAACTTATTCCACCGGAAGGATAAATGAAGAACTTGGGTCATTTATAAGCACCATAAATAGCAACAATTCTCAGAGAAAGCTTTTAAGTGAATTATAACCCAAGATAACTCCAACGAATAAATTGAAAGGTTGAAAAGATCTCCTGAACAAGGAAAATGATGGGTTTAAATATCTCATTCTTGAAACTCATGAATCATAAAACATGAAGGAATTGTCAAGAATGACATAACACCATCTGAAAAGACAAGGTAGAAAGAATTGCAAATGGAAGCATGATGAAGAATGCTTGAGCTCCAACAAGAATCTTGATGAAGACTTCGAGGATGAATTAAAACATGATGAACCACCATGAAAACTCCAGTAATGAAAGCATGAGAAGTGAAAGATGAAAAGAATAAGATTCAAGGCCTGCGATGAATTAGATGGAGCTTCGGAATGGTATAATTGAAATAACTTGGAGCTCCAGAAAACAAGATGAACAACTTAGAACCGAGAATATGATATGATGAACAAGCTCCGGAAAACAAAGATTAATCACTCGAGGAAATAAGAATAAGGTTTATTGTATGCTTATCCTTCATCAAATTAAATTGATGACAAGCAAACGGATTTGGTGTACTACTTATTCTCGTTGGAAAGAATTAAAGAGGGATCTAGCACAACCTTGGATAAATCTTCAACAAGCACCGGTAGGATTGCGAAAAGAACAAATGAATTAAAACGATAACAATGGAAGGGTAAACTTGAAAGAACCACCGTAAAAATATGGAGACGAACGAAAAGACATCAATTAAGAATAGTTGGAGGACGAAGTTGAAAACTGAGAACGAAGAAATATTCTGAAATGATGGCCTTCGGAGGATCACAATGGAAAGAATTCATGAAATGCTCCGGACGGGTATGAAAATAATTCCTCACAATCAAAACGATAATGAGGATGACATGAAGCTAGAACCACGAATCTTGGAAGAGAACAGGCCGAGAATTAAGAGAAACGCTTCTCTGGTCTCCAAATGTTGAGAATGAAGGCGAGAAATGCCATGAAGAATTTCGAGATACTCCGGACGAATGACAAGAGGAAGGTGGAGCTAAAGATGGAAATAATTGAAAACAAGCTTGGAGAAGGCATGTGACTGATGTAAATCATTCTTACGTCACCTTTGAAAAGAATTTCAGAATAACTCGAGAAAAATTGGAAGAGTCGGGTAAGATCTTGGGAAAAGACATGTGGGTTAGGGCCCACTACGGAAATCACCGTTGGAAGAGATTGCTTGAGAGATATTGCACCGGTTGAATTAAATGGCTTGAATAAGAAGACAATGCTCAAAATAATTTGAACGGATTAAGAATGGAATTATGAATCTTTAGCACTCCGGATATGGATAGCAAGAGGAGAATCATTAATTGGTGCACCGGAATAAGAAAGCATTGTGAAAAGAGGAAAAAGGACAAGATCAACACCGAAATCTTGAATTACATCCACTGGCAGAATTTGAGAACAAAAGAATGATGAGATTGAAGCTCTTGAGCAACTTCCTGAGAATCATCGAATAAGAACATTGAAGGAAATGAATGAAGAAATATCACATGAATAAAATGGATACTTCATCTGATATTTCTTGCTTCGAGAAGAAGAAGGGTGGGAGGGTGGGGAAAACAAAGACAACTTGAGATGAAAGAAACAGACAAATTGTCAGATTTCTCAATGGCGTCCGGATGGAAATAACTTGAAGAGAAGGCACACCGGTTGAAAAGGATTAACATGAATATCTCGATTGTTAAGAAGGACTAGCACTCCCATAGAAATATGAGAACACCGATTAAGAAAGGTATGGAATCAACATTTGACATCGAAGCAGCTCGAACACCAGAATTAAAACAAGAACAAAGGATAGATATGCAACAGAGTCTTCACAAGCATCATTCGAACAAGAGGAACGAATGAAATTCTCAGTTAAATGATAACATCAGTCTTCACGAGAAGCCACATAGGGGACAAAAGGTAAAATAAGAAAAACAACAAGGTACAGACGGAACAAACACAAGATAGGAGCTTCGTTCTAACATCTTTGTGTTGAAAGCATATGAACGCGTTACGAAAAGGTTTTGCAATCCCCGGATCAACATAGCCAAGGACCCTTTAAGATGCAACTCCTGATAGTAACATCGGTCATAAACCACTGCACTCAATGTAGAACCCCGAACTCGCTAACCTGCATTCGTTGGAAGAATGCCTACGATCTACTGGATAAGCCCACCTATAAATTTCCGAAAGATTCCAGTTATGCAATCACGTGTTGGGGATACACGGGAAGCACCGCGCAATCAACTCTAAACCTACATCCAGGTGTATCCATCCTTCAACACATAACCAGTCTTTCTCGGAAACTGTTTACCTCGGACCTTCGAAAAGCATCCACTATAACAAGCTATGGCAATACTCCGGAACTACCTCCCCAGTACTGGGTGATGTCGGGGTTATCTAGCCACTGGCCGTATAGGAGAGATTTTCGATGTCGGCCGTCTTAAGTATTTAGTACTGCCGCGATATGCTTGTGACGACAATACCCCGAAGCTCAACTCCCCGGGACACTGCCACAACCCCTAATGACAGGAGGCATCGAGAACCATATTCTCGTCACAAGAACATCGAAACAATCCCAGAATACTCGCGAGATTCCTAAAAAAAATTTGGTGCAATTTTGAAAGTAGGAGAGACAAGAGTAGTCGTCAGGAGTCCTCACCAGAGAGAAAGGGGACGAGAAGCAAAGAAATCCTACTCTCCGATATAATATAGGACTCAAAATGTTTTCAGTGTGTGCCTAGACTCGACCGTCAACGATTCGATCAAACAGTGGGGGCTCCTAGGTTGGAGAAGGCTCTGAATACCAACTTGTAATGCCCAGGATGGAACTATACCTCCTACGTGTCGAGGCACGACTTAAAGGCATAAGTCCATCCTAGAACGATCTCAAGTTTGCTAATATTTGCACATCTCATGTAAAAGAGGGGAAATGTAAACATAAATAGTTGGCTTACACTCGCCACGTCACACAAATACAATACATGTCTCAAACATCATACATTAAGAATATCACAACCCTCTAAGGGCAAAATCCAAATGTCAAGATACCAAACTTAAATAAATAAACCACAGGCGGATCGAATCCTAGTAGAAGTCTCCACTACTGATCATCCGGATAACGAACATAGTAACGACTACGCTCCTCGTCGTACTCCCAGTCTAGCTCGGTGCCATCACCTGGATAGCTCACAGCTGGACCTGCATCTAGTGTGGTGAAGTAACTGTGAGCCACAGAGGACTCAGCAATCCCGTTCCCGGGTAACAAGACTATTTAAGCCTTGGGAGAGGATAAGGCTGAAGAAAAGAGTAAGTGTCTGCAGCAGCAACTAGCAACTAGCTTACGTGAGAGAGTGCGAGAAGAGAAAGCCTCGGACGAGAAGTGATCACGAAGTGATCCTAGCTACAAGCTCAACAAACATAACCCCTCCGTGTTCAACTCCCGAATCCCTATTCGGAAATTGACGGTCACGGAACACACGCTGGTAGTGTATTAGAAACATTGTGTCAAGTTATCTACAACCGGATATTAACAAGCTCCCATCTGTCAAATAACCGCGGGCACGGCTTTCGAAAGTTCATAACCCTGCAGGGGTGTTCCAACTTGACCCATTACCAGCCCACGATCCGCGGAGTCGCAACTCCAAAGTGGGAAGGCCCGAGTATTCTCGGAATCCCGTGCTCAAGATATACCGAACTAAGGTAAGGCTAATCCAGCAAATCCTCCCGGCGTGCCGACACCCTGATAGTAGCCGCGCGTATCTAGTCTCAGGCCACGACCGGATGAGCACAGCGTACAGTGGCCGAAATACCCAAGTTGCCAAGGGGGGCCCCGCACACGACTCTAGTTTGGACCAACACTCAAATCGAGTACTGGCCCAGGGGGGTTGAATTAATTAAGCCTCGGGTTAATTACTCCCTCGGAAAGTTTTAGTTGTTTAGGCGAATAGTACCAATATTGGGACTTGCTGGAAAAGACTTAGCACTTAGCGGTTTATCAAGGGGGTCCCATACACCCCAACCGTGTTAGGAACGCATAATCAAGGAACATAACACCGGTTTATACGGTTCCTAACGGCATGAGTGGAACAAAACACCAAGCAAAAGGCTTAGCCTTCCACCCTTGCCAATATATAGATGATTTCATTTAGCAATTATATAGTGTGATATAACCCAACCAAACTTCAACATGAAGCAAGCATCTTCGATCTTCACCTGCAACTAGCAATGCTATAAGAAGGGCTGAGCGAAGCGTACTTAGCCAAGCAACTGTTTGCATAGGTAGGGTGGTTAAACATGGTAATGGTTACAAGTAGGAGGCTGACAGGAAGAACATGGGCATCGAGGCAAAACTATAGAGCGGAACTACTAGCAATAGGCAAAGATTGTAATGTTATCGGGGTTCGGTCATCTTGCCTGAAGAGAAGTCGTTCGGATCGTAAGAAGGGTCCTCGTGCTCAACCTCGTTGGAAACCTCGTTCTCGTACTCGTACTCGGTCTCAGCTTCCGGCTCTAAACAAAACAATCACACAAGGCACGAATCAACAAGATGCAATGCGCACTCGAAAATGATGGATGCATGATGGATGCACTAAGGATGCACACGAAGCACGGAAAATAGCACTCAAGCAAAACACCTCAAAACATGATATCAATAAGATATTATGAATCTACACAGAAAATCAATCAAGTTTCATATAAGATTCGCTGAAATCGGAGCTACGGGCTAAAAGTTATGCCCGAAACAAGAAATGAGCGAAAGCTGAAAATTACAGCAACATAGCAACTTCGGAGCACAAAATAATTAAGCTACAGTACTCAAACATCATGGCAAAGGACATGAACATAAACTAGACATATCCTATAGCAAATAAGTCCAAAGGTACACCACCAAAGGAGCCACGGATCAATAGCAATAAGCTTGGACATATTGAAGTTGACAATAAAATTCTGACAGCAGAATTTTATTGAAACTTTGGAGCAAAAGATAAACATGCTACAGCCACTCAAATAAGCATGTGAGAACATTAATGGAAAGCCAACAATATATACTACAAGGAACAATCAAGATCCACTCCAAAACTATCATGGTTTGTCCTAGAGCAGCAAGCAAACATGGCATCGGAACATTACAGATTTCAGACTTAGTGAAAATCCACTAAGTCCTAGAACAGCATTTTCATCATGGCATCTAAACGAGCAAGTTTAAGTCACCTCGAAACTAAACATGGCAAGTGGTAAGCACCTCATCAAAGTACACATGATGGTGATTCCGAAACACACAAGCATGCTTCATGGAGATAAACACAACGATAGCAACGAGCTCAACAAGATGGCATTTCATAACAAGTGAAACAACATCACAGCCACATGGCACTTTGCAATGATGATAAACATGGTAGGAATAAATCTAACATGCAACCTATCACAAGCAACATGTAGAGCATGGCAAGACGAACACGTGGACATGTCATTTGCATCATTCGGACATACGAGCTAAAAGATATCACATGGCAAAGATGGCATAAAAACATCACATAGCAGCAATTATATCGGGATGCACTCTTGCAACAGGAAAACAAGCACCTAGATGATCTCTAACATGCATGACACAAAATATAAAACGTAGTGCTATTCACCACGAACGTCTGGACATGCTATTTGCACGAAACGGAGCACCACACTAAAAGTTATCAGCAGTTGAACATTGCATCAGCAACTACTAGATCTGGGACTTAGCAGAAAAAGAGACTACCTCCGATCAACAGAAAAGTCAACGCGGCCCGGGGAAGCAGATCGGGCGGCGGCGGCCGGCGAACTGGCGGCGGCCCGCGAAGGCGGCCTGGAGGCTTGCGGTGGAGGCGGCCCGTGGATGCCTGCGGCCCGGCCGATCGGTGCTGCGGCGGCTGGATCCGCGGCTGGCTGGTGTCGAAGGCGGGCCCGCGGAGTGCGGTACGGCCCAGCTGCGGGGATGGAGGGACGGGCCGCGGGAGAGGCGACGATGTGGCGCGGAGAGGCGCGGTGGAGCGGGCCGACGGGGAGTGGACGGAGGGGCGGCGATCTCGGCGCTGGGGCGAAGTGGGCCTCGGGGTCTCGGGCCCAGTCGGCGCAAAGGGAGGCAGGAGGCGAGGCCTGGCCGAGCGGCCTCTGGACGTCGGGGAAGTGGTCCCGCGGCTCGGGCCTGGAGCGAGAGATCGGCTGGCCTGGGGCGAGCGATGCGTTGACTTCGGTCGATCGAAGGAAGGGAGTCGCTGCGGCTGGCTGCTTCCTCATTCCTGGCGCCTGGCCCGAGGAGATCGAGGAAACGATCGGGATCTGCGGGAGGAGCTGCCAAGTGGAGAGGAGGGGGTGGCTAGATCCAGATTTTTAGGGGAAGGAGGAGGAAGAGGCTAGAGATGCCAAAAATAGACATAGGGTCTATTATATAGCAGTTTTTAGGGTTTGGGGGGATTTAGGGGTGTTAGGAGCCCTCCGATCGCGATCCGACGGATCCGATCGCGAGGGTAGTTTAGATGGGCCTAGGAGAGGGTAGTGGCTGCTGTAGGGGTGTTTCTGGAACACAAAGTGAAGGCACTTTGGACCCACACGAATAACTGATGGGATAGCAAACGGAGTCCAAACGCGACGAGATTTGAGAGGCGGGTTACACACAACAAAACAACAACACACGACAAGTCTCGCGGTACACCGGTAACGTTACACGCCCAAACACCAAAGTAGGCCTACGGGACGTCACGGACACGTGAGGGAGCTCCGGAACGCGAAACGGACAACGGGAAGGAACGCGTGGAACCGGATGCAACCGACAACACAAATGCAATGCGATGCACATGTCTACATGATATGAATGAATGCCACACACGCACACAACAAAACGACGAACACCCGAAAGACAAAGAACCCGAAATGGAAATAGATGAAGCCGGAGATATATTATATACCCAAATGGGAAAGTATTACATCCGGGGCATTACAGCAACATATATAGTTGAGCAACAGAAAGAGACACACTTGGCAAAAATAGAAGCAACATATCATAAGCATAAATAACAAAGTTCATCGTACCAAAAATGTCCTAACTAGAGTGATCTTTGCTAGTTGAGGAGGATGGTTTAATTACATCATAAATAAAGTTTCGTCGTGCATAACTCAAAGTTTCTTCATAAATAAAGTATGGACTAAACGGACACATTGTCATATATCCTCAATCACTCGATCATGTCGTGCCATCCTTCCAAATCAGGGACATATTCCCTGAGCGCAGTGAAAGGCTTCAGGTCAAGACGCTGAGCGGATACACGTGTTCGGATGTCTTCCCGCGACATTTTCCCTTAGAACTCAGCTCGGAGTCGATGACCCGGGATATCTCCTAGTATATTTGCCCATTGCAGAATATGGGCATCGCCGGATGTAGGTGACATGTGAAGGCTCTAGCGATCCCGTCTGTACTCCAGCATGAAGTGGAGGACATTGAATCCATCACTCGGAGTATCACTCGGTTGCTGGATGCAGCAAAAGTCGGTCTTATGGCCGAAGGCGGGCACGCGGTTCCTTGTCTTCCTAGCCGTGATCTCTCCACCCCGTAAGTCGTAGCTTAAGATAGCTTTGTCGAGAATAGACTTGATGTCGGTGTAATCCTTTTTCTTCAAGTTCTTCGACGAGTCCAAGTAAAGAGCGTGGGGGAATAGGGGGTAAAGGATGATGAGGACGGCGCGCCCGTCCCTACGCAATATAAGTACACCTCAAATTAGCCTCCGCGCGTGCAAATGAATGATTGAAATCGACTGAAGGATATTAGAAGATGACTTACATGGGATGATAAGGCAAGTGAATCACCTCCTTATCCTTATTGCCGACAATGAAATCGGCGATGTAGTTACTCGCGTATCGACGGTGCTCTGGGCAGACTGCCAAGAAGCTGTCGTGCATGAAGTATGGGTCAGCAACAAAGATATGAGGTATGTGCTCAATCCTGATAATGTGGTTCATGTACAAGGCAAAAAGGCGGACAAACGTAAAATCCAGCTTCTTCAAGTGAAACATGTCGAAGATGTAATCGACTAGAAGGAAGAACTTCTCCGCGTGGAATGTGTCAATGTATAACCTTTGCCGTGGCACGTTAACCATGTAGAGCGGGTATTCTGGATTTTTCGAGGCCATCAGGCTTTTCTCTCTCTACAGCACATCGTCATGAAGTCTCCTGAGATCGCCATATATGGCCTCTAGCGCTGCCTTAGGTAGGATCGGATCGCCGGGGATATGACAATTTGCCACACCGGGGATAGGTATACGGTATTGAACTCGAGACTGCTGAGGCGGCTGGATCATAGAAGCAGTTTTGTTGCATTTCCTCGGTCTCTTCCTATGCTTCTTTGCTATTGGAAGTGAGCCTATAATACGTTCATCCTCCGACAGGCACTAACTCATCGCGCTCAAACCCTGAGTACTCATCATGCTGAGCCATCAATCCTCCGTCGTCAGAGGCGCCGGTATTGCGATATTCTAGAGGGTCATCATCATCCTCGTCGATGGCATCATGTATCGCATTGCTTCTTCGACGGCAACGACATCATCAGCCACTAATGGAGCCTCTTCCTCACCCGGCACAACACGCGACCCTAATTGCGTAGGTGGGGTGTTGGTGTTCATACCTTGCTAAGGGCTCTCGGCCGCCTCCAGACGAAGCAGGCTCTTCAGCCACAACAGGGCCCAATGCTTGCAATCGCCAAGCCGCCACGGGGTCTCGTCGTCATCTCCCCCTAGTGCTACCGGAGGAGCCAAATTCTCGTGGCCCGGTTCGACACTAGCCACGGAAACCTTGAAGACGTTCGGGGGGGTCGGCTGGCTATGGAACAATTGTTCCTTTGGCTTCATTATCATCGCCTTCCCCACGTCCATCTTCTGGTCGCTGATGGTGTACAGTATGGTGCACGGGGTTACGTCGGCCTGCAAAGACATGTCTGGGATGTGAGACATCCGAAAGGTAATGGAAATGGGAGATTATACATATATTAAAGAGGGCCGGTGTGACATGTACCGTGAGGGCGTCAAGCTCAGCCAAAGACGAAGCACCGCCGACAACATCTGAGACGGAGGACGGCCAGCTATGAGCAGGTGCGAGAGATGGTGCACGAGCAGGTGGAGGAGCAGGTGCGAGAGCCGGTGCAGGAGCAGGTCCTGGTTGATACGTCTCCATCGTATCTATAATTTTTGATTGTTTCATGCCAATATTATATAACTTTCACATATTTTTGGCAACTATTTATATGTTTTATTGGACTAACTTACTGATCCAGTGCTAGTTCCTGTTTTTTGCAAGTTTTTTGTATCGCAGAAAATCCATATCAAAGGAAGTCCAAACGCGATAAAAATTGGCGGAGAATTATTTTGGAATATATGTGATTTTTAGGAGGTGGAAGCAACACAAACGGGGGCCCACAGTGCCCACAGCCCACCAGGGCGGGCCACACCGCCGATAATATGAATTATGCTTATGGAGATGAACTTGCTATAGTTCCTTATGTCAAGAATGAAATTGTTGCTATTGCACCCACACATGATAGTGCTATTATCTTTTTGAATTCTCCCGACTACACTATATCGGAGAATATTACATTTATTAAGGATTACATTGCTGGGTTGCCTTTTACCGTTGCACATGATGATCTTGATGAATATAATATGCATGTGATTGTTGCTCCTACTTGCAATTATTATGAGAGAGGAACTACATCTTCGCTTCTCTATGTTTCCAACATGATAGAATTGCAAGAAACTGCTTATACTATGCATTGGTCTTTACTTGATGTGCACGAACTGTTCTTTTATGACACGCCGATGCATAGGAAGAGAGTTAGACTTTGTCATTGCTTGATATATGTCACTTTGTGCTCACTACTAAATGTCAAATCATTGCTAATTTAAATTGGCTTTGATATACCTTGGGATCCGGGTGGATCCATTACTTGAGCACTTTATGCCTAGCTTAATGGCTTTCAAGAAAGCGCTGACAGGGAGACAACCCGGAAGTTTAAAAAAAGTTTCATTTATTTCCGTTGAGTTCTTTTATAAATTAAAAAAAAACAAAAAATTATTGAAGGGAACTTAAAACTTCACAAAAAGGAAAGTGAAAGTGAGAGAGACGAGCATTGTTGAAGTGGGGGAGCTCCTTAAACTTGTACATGCTCATGGAAACTTTGCAAATCTTGAATTATAGAAACTTTTCAATAAAAATAATTATCCCCTTGTACAAATCCATTGTATTATAAAAATAATGTGCCAAGAGTTTCCTTTAGGATGATTAAATTGCTTGTTGGTTTATGCGGTGCAAAAACAGAAACTTTGGCTGTAGTGCACAATTTTACGTTTTTTACTGGAACGCCGAAAGGTTCTGAAACTTTTTGCACAGTCTTGCTATACAATTTTTTTATTTTTTTTCAATTTGTTCAGAATTTTTAGAGTTACAGAAGTATTGTGGATGTTCAAATCTTTACAGACTATCATGTTTTCACAGATTGCTGTTATAGCTTCATTATTTGCATATGTTTGAATTCTTGTTGAAGCCTCCTTGACTTGGGGCCATATAATTGTGATAGAATAAAGTGGGCAATGTTTGTTTACAATTATACAATAATGTTACAGCAGTACATGATGAGATTTCATTGATCATATGCACTAACCCCGCCACTAAAAGTTTGGTTAAATTTTATGTGGATGAAGTGTTCGAAAATCGAGGAGGTCTCGATGTGAGGAGAAGGAGAAGAGGAAAGAGCTCAAGCTAGGGGATGCCCAAAGCACCCCAAGTAAATATTCAAGGAGACTCAAGCGTATAAGCTTGGGGATGCCCCAGAAGGCATCCCATCTTTCTTCAACAAGTATCGGTATGTTTTTGGATTCGTTTCGTTCTCATGATATGCGTAAATTCTTGGAGCGTCGTGTGCCTTTTATTTTTCTTTTAGTAATGCACCATGCTAGTATGAGATAGTACTTGGAAAATTTGTAGTATGCTCTTTGCACTTCACTTATATCTTTTGAGTATGGCTTTATAGAATGCTTCATGTGCTTCACTTGTATCATTTGAAGTTTGGATTGCTTGTTTCTCTTCACATAGAAAACCGATGTTCGTAGAATGCTCTCGTGCTTCACTTACATTTGTTAGAGCATGATCTTTTGTAGAAATAATTAAACTCTCTTGCTTCACTTATATCTATTTAGAGAGTCATCAGGAATTGGTCAATTGCATGGTTAGTCATAAAATCCTACATAAAACTTATGGATCACTGAATATGATATGTTTGATTCCTTGCAATAGTTTTGCGATATAGAGATGATAATATGTGGGAGGTACTAGTGAATGATCATATTTAGTAATATATTGGTGTTAAGGTTTGTGATTCCCGAAGCATGCACGTATAGTCTCTCGTTTTGTCGGGAAGTTGGAGCACAATTTATCCTTGATTATCCTATCTTTGTGTGAAGGTCGGGGGCGCGCGATGGTTAACCCCTAGGAGCATGCGTAGTATTATTTCTTCGAGGGCTGATAATTTTTTACAATAAGTACATGAGTTCTTTATGACTAATGTGAGTTCATGGATTACACGCACTCTCAACCTTTTATAATTGCTAGCCTCTCTTGTGCCGCACAACTTTCGCTGGTGCATAAACTTTATTATACCTTCCTCATAACAGCCATCATACCTACCTATTATGGCATTTCCATAGCCATTCTGAGATATATTGCCATGCACTTCCATCATATAGTTGACTTGAGCATTCATTTTCATATTGCTTTGCATGATCGTAAGACAGCTAGCACGATATTTTCATGGCTTGTCTATTTTTTTATATCTTTGCTATGCTAGATCATTGCACATCCTCGTACACTGCGAGAGGCATTCATTTAGAGTCATACTATGTCATAGGTATCGAGTTGTAATTTTTATTTCTCTTGAGCTATAAGTAAATAGAAGTGTGATGATCATCATTATCCATTATTAGAGCATGTCCCAGTGAGGAAATGATGATGGAGACTATGATTCCCCCTCAAGTCGGGATGAGACTCCGGACAATGAGAGAAAAAAATATAAATAAGGAAAAAAAGAAAAAAAAGAAAAAAAGAGAAGGGGCATGCTAGTTCTACACTTGTGCTTCAAAGTAGCACCATGTTTTTCATATAGAGATTCTCCTATGTTTTCACTTTCATATACTAGTGGGAATTTTTTATAGGATTAGATGCATACCCACTTAGTTTCATATTGAGCTTGCATACACTTATAGCTCTTAGTGCATCCGTTGCATGGCAATCCCTACTCCTCACATTGATATTGTTTGATGGGCATCTCCATAGTCCATTAGTTTGCCTAGTTGATGTGAGACTTTCTTCCCTCCTTTTGTCTACTACCACCACATTCTATTCCACCTATATTGCTATATCCATGGCTTGCGCTCATGTATTGCATGAGAGTTGAAAATGCTGAAGCGTTAAAAAGTATGAACCAATTGCTTGGATGACACCGGGGTAGTACATGATTTATACTTTGAGGTGGGAAGACACAGCATGACAAGACTATATGATTTTGTAGGGATAACATTCTTTAGCATTTGATATTCGTTGGGATGCCCGAGTATTGATGTCTTTATGTCGAATTATAGACTATTGCTTTGAATCACTCATGTCTTAATATTCATGCCATGACTAGGTATATGATCAAGTTTTTGCTAGGTAGCATTCCACATCAAAACTTATCTTTTTTAACATTTACCTACTCGAGGACGAGCAGGAACTAAGCTTGGGGATGCTGATACGTCTCCGTCGTATCTATAATTTTTGATTGTTTCATGCCAATATTATATAACTTTCACATATTTTTGGCAACTATTTATATGATTTATTGGACTAACTTATTGATCCAGTGTCAAGTGTCAGTTCCTGTTTTTGCATTTTTGTATCGCAGAAAATCCATATCAAACGAAGTGCAAATGCAATAAAAAATGGCGGAGAATTATTTTGGAATATATGTGATTTTTTAGGAGGTGGAAGCAACACAAACGGGGGCCCACGGTGCCCACAACCCACCAGGGCGCGCCACCAGGCCCAGGGGCGCCCTAGTGTCTTATGCTTACCTCGAACGTCGGTTGGAGCTCTACTTCGGGCGCAAGGAAGCTTATATCCGAAAAACATCGTGTTAAAATCTCAGCGCAATCGGAGTTACAAATCTCCGAGAATTTAAGAAACGGTGAAGGGCTAGATGTGAGGAATGCGAAACAGACAGAGACAAAGAGACAGATCCAATCTCGGAGGGGCTCTCGCCCCTCCCTTGTCATGGAAGCCAAGGACCAGAGGGGGAACCCTTCTCCCACCTAGGAAGGAGGCCAACGAAGAAGAAGAAGAAGGAGGGGGCTCTCTCCCCCTCGCTTCCGGTGGTGCCGGAGTGCCACCGGGGCAACGATCGGGACGGCGATCTACATCAACAATCTTGCTACCATAAACATCAACTCTCCCCCCTCATTGAAGTGGTGTCACATCTCTTTCCCCCACTGTAATATATACTTAAACATGGTGCTCAACTCCATATATTATTTCCCAATGATCTATGGTTATCCTATGATTTTTGAGTAGATCCATTTTGTCCTATGGGTTAATCGTGATCTTGGTTGGTATGATTGTATATTTTATTTATGGTGCTGTCCTACGGTGCACTCCGTTCTCGCTCAAACATGAGGGGCCCCCGCTGTAGGGTGTTGCAATATGTTCATGGTTCGCTTATGGTGGGTTGCAAGAGTGACAGAAGCTTAAACCTGAGTAAGTGGGGTATGATGTATGGTAGTAATGAGGACTTGATACTTAATGCTATGGTTGGGTTTCATGACCTTAATGATTTTTAGTAGTTGCGGATGCTTGCTATGTGTCCAATCATAAGTGCATATGATCCAAGTAGAGAAAGTATGTTAGCGCATGCCTCTCCCTCATGTAAAATTGCAAGAATGATTACCGGTACTTGTTATCGATTGCCTAGGGACAAATAACTTTCTTGTTGACAAAAGCTATCCACTTTTATTATCTTGCGAAGTAGTTATAGAATCACACCTACAAAATAGTTTCATACTTGTTTTCGGTAAAGCAAATGTCAAGTGTGCGTAGAGTTGTATCGGTGGTCGATAGAAGTTGAGAGAATATTTGTTCTACCTTTAGCTCCTCGTTGGGTTCGACACTCTTATTTATCGAAGAAGGCTACAAACGATCCCCTATACTTGTGGGTTATTATTGGTGCAACGCTAGTCGAGCTGCTCTCCAAGAAGTTGGAAATTGGAAAGTCTGTTGCATCCTTATTTGGATTTTGCTTGGTCCAACTGACGACAGCCGGAACCAAGACACCAAACAAAGTTGCCAGCTCCTCTTTTGCAGCAGCTACCGCTGCTTTGACTGTCTCAGCTGATTTCTTATCAACCGCAATCGCAACCTTCTTGTGGATGCTTTCTTTATTTATTAACCTTTGTCTTTCCTTTCTCTCCTCCGCGGTCTCACGGTGGTACTTCTTCCATGTGGCGCAGTCTCCGATGTTGTGCACGCGTCCATACGACGGCCGGGTGTCCATCTGGAGTCCTTTCAATATGTTCAAGGCCCGGTTGAAATGGGGTGTCTTACTTGGGCCTCGCCAACGCCTCAGACGGCGAGTCGCTTTCGGTCGCAATCCTGTGTTGCTTTTTCTGTAAAAAGAACAAGGATCGTTTACAAATATGACTAAACATGCAGTCGAATTGATCGGAAGCTAAAATTAGGGGGTAAATTAAAAATTACCAGCAGT
>LR738713.1:349100875-349114797 GCA_902687465.1 Secale cereale
CCCACTTGTGGTCATTTCTTTCCTTTACTTGTGCAAGCTTTCGTTGTATACCTTAGTTTGCTTGCTTCTGTGGTTGTTGTTGTTGCTTCCTATAAGTTGTCCACCTAGTTGCATATCTAGACAACTTATTTTGTTGCTAAGTTTAAATTGATTAAGAAAAGCTAAAAATTGTTAGTTGCCTATTCACCCCCCTCTAGTCAACCACATTGATCCTTTCAATTGGTATCAGAGCCTCGTCTCTTTATAAGGACTTTACCGTCCAAAGAGTATGGGTGACAAGGTAGTCGAGACGGAGGGACACTCCGGTGGAGCTCCGTCCTTGCCTACGTCCGATGGGGGAACCGCGGTCTCTCGTGAGGAGTTCAATGTGGCGATGGAGACATTGAAAGAATCACTAGCGACCGAGGTCAAAGGCATGTTTAAGGAATTACTTGAGGGACTCAAATTATCCACCACACCGTTGGAAGTGGTTCGTCCCGCTACCAACGTGTCAGAGGCTATTCCCGACAAGGGAGAAGCTAGTATGAGCAAGTCCCGGTTACTAAGAATGGGAGTGGGAGTTTTGCCCACTCCGCTCCTCCTACCCACTATGGAGGACCCGTTCCTACTCCGCATTTAAATTCCATTGGTCCTCCTCCTAAGTTTGTGAAAAAATTCTGATTTTGCTACTTGGATGTTTCGCTTTAGACATCATTTAAATCATTGTTCTACTAATCTTTGGAGAATCATTGAGCAAGGTTTCTACTCACATGATCCCGACAACTTAACTCCGAGAGAAGCTACAGATCATCAATTTAATGAGTCCGTCCTTTGCATACTTCAAGATGCTATCCCTCCCGAAGACATTGCACATCTCCGACCCTTCACCGTGGCCAAGGAAGCATGGGAGCATGTTGGTTCCATGTACAAGGGAAGCGCAAGCATTCAACGCTCAAACTATGAAGTTGTGCAAGATGAAGCCGATGAGTTTGCTATGATCGAAGACGAAGATCCCCGTGAACTTTATCGGAGATTAAACACTCTTGCGGTTTCACTTCGAGATCATGGGAGCAAGGACACAGACGACAATTGGATCAAGCGCAAGTTTCTCAAGGCCATGATGCCTTACCACAAGGCCATGTCCTCCGTCACTTCGCCAAAGACCGGACTTCCACACTTTGTCATCAAGTGAAGTGTTGGATGAGTTCGTTGCCATGAGGATCTTGGACGAAACCGCCGACAATGCGGTTTTAAGAGCTCAACGATCAAAGAAGCCTAACATTGCCTTGAAGGCCAAGTCTTGTGTGGAAGAAGAGGAGGAGGAGGATGACGATGAGAGTTGCCCCGAGGACACCAAATATGCCTATCATGAGCACATGGCTCTTGCATCACGACAATTTTGGGGCAACAAGAAGAACTCAAGGCCCAACTTCAACAAGAATAACTCAAATGACAACAAGGGCAAGCAACGAGTGAGGACGTGCTTCAACTGTGGGAATGTGAGCCACTTTGTTGTAGATTGCCCATATGAGAAAAGAGAAGACTATGGAGGCAAGCTTATCCGAAATGACAAGGCCAAGTCTTATCCCAACAAGAACAACCTCAATAAGAAGACCCCTCCCAAAGGGTTGGTGGCCCAAGAAGAATATGTTGAGGATGATGATGATGATGAAGATGATGAGATGGTCACCATTGCCACCATTGCTATTGCTACTACTCCACGCTCATCTCTCTTTGACTCACCAAATGAGAACATCACCGCCAAGTGCCTCATGGCTAAGGCCACCAACAAGGTAACTCCCAACATCAACACTACCATCACCTCTAATCCTTCATTGACGGATTGTATTGATGAGAGGGAGGGGACAGAGGAGGAAGAGAATGAATTTGAGTTGTTTATGAGCAAACTCAAGGGCAAACCCAAGAAGCACTTCGTTGCTCTCCTGGAACAACTCGGTGAGGCCAATGACATGATCGAGGCTCACGAAGAGACCATTTCTAAAATGGAAGGTCATAGTCGAGACTATGCCGATGAGATATCGGATCTCTCTAATGCTCTAGAGGAAGATCGTGGTCATCGTTTGGCTCTTGAGGAGTCACACAACGATGATCATGCTAAATTAAGGAAAGATCTTGATCATGCTTTAGTTGTCTCTCGTGTGATTAATTCCGAGAAGGCAAAGCTTGTGGTTGACCATGCTAGACTCAAGGAGGAGTTTGTTACGCTTGGCAAGGCTCACAAGGCCTTGAAAGGTGTACATGCTTCTCTCAAGGGGTCTCATGATCAACTTCAAGTTTCGCTAACCAAGGAGAAAGCTATCTTTCCTCACATGGTGTTGATTGATAATGCAAATGTTACTAACCCATGTTGCAAGCATGTGCATCTTGTTGAAGAGAATGTCAAGTTGAAGAAGCAGCTTGAGAAAGGCCTTGTGTCATGTATAAAATGTGAGAAGAACCTCAACGATCTTTTGAGCAATCAAAAGGAAGTTGTGGCAAAGGAAGGAATTGGGTTTGCTCCCAAGCCCAAGAAGAAGAAGAACGACAAGACCAAGCAACCTCCTCCTCTCAAACAAACCTTTGTGAAAGAGGGAGAGGGTGCTTCTAAGAAGAAGAACAATGTGAAAAGTGGTGGAGTCAAGAAAAACCCCACCATGGCATCAAACATAGCCGGCGACTTTAATCCTTCATATGTTTTATGTCGTGCTAGTGATGGTCATGTCTTTGCTAAATTTGTTGGTTCTTCTTATGAGTACATTGAATGGTCTAGTTGGGTTCCTAAGACCCTTGTTACTAACCTCAAAGGACCCATTACCAAATGGGTACCTGAATCCAAACATTGATCTCATGTAGGAGTTTGCTTCCGGTGGGGGATCATGGTTGCTCGATAGTGGAGCCACAAATCATATGACCGGAAGTAAAGACTTGGTGGTGGACGTGCATCAAGGTTCATCCATGGACACTAACATTGAATGGGGTGATGCTTCATCTTCTAAGGTATTGGGGCTTGGCAAGGTTGTTGTCTCTCATGATCTCACGATCGAGAAAGTCATGCTTGTTGAGTCCCTTGCATACAACTTACTTCCTGTATGTCAACTTGCACTCATGGGCTTTGCCACATTCTTTGATATTGATACAGTGGCCCTCTTGTGGAGCAAGACTCTTAAAGTAGCCTATGTTGGACATGTCGAGAACGGTCTCTATGTGGTTAACTTCTCGGAGCAACCCACTAAGACCGCGACATGCCTAATGGCTAAAGTTGATGTGGGATGGCTTTGGCATCGCCGGTTAGCCCATGTCAATATGAGATCTTTGCAAAGTCTTCTCAAGGGGGACCATGTCCGTGGACTAACAAATGTTATATTTGCCAAAGATCGTGCTTGCAGTGCTTGTATTGAAGAAAAGTTACATGATATGGCTCACCCTCCCATGACTATCATCTACTCAAAAAGATCGTTAGAGCTTCTTTACATGGATCTCTTTGGGCCTCCATCCTTTGATAGTCTTGGGGGCAGAAAGTATTGCTTAGTGATTGTAGATGATTATTCAAGATACACATGGGTATATTTCTTCAAGAAGAAGAGTGAGACCCAACAAACCATCATGAACTTTGCAAATGAAGCTCAACGTCAACATGATGCAAAGATCTTGATGATCCGAAGTGACAATGGCACCGAGTTCAAGAACTACACCTTGGATGAGTTTCTTAGTGATGAGGGGATCAAACCTCAATATGCCGCACCTTATATACCCTTCAACAAAATGGTGTAGCGGAGAGAAAGAACCGAACATTGATGGACACGGCAAGGACCATGATGGCCGAATTCAAGTCTCCATACAACTTTTGGGCCGAAGCCATCAACATCGCGTGTCATGCATCCAATTGGCTTTATCTCCGCAAAGTCTTGAACAATACTCCGTATGAGATTCTTACCGGTAACAAGCCCAATCTCAAGTACTTCCGGATGTTCGGGTGTAAGTGTTTCTTCCTCAAGAAAGGTGCTTGTTTGTCTAAATTTGAGTCTAGAGCTCATGAGGGCATATTTGTTGGTTATGCTACAAACTCTCATACTTACCGTGTCCTCAATAAGTCCAATGGACTCATTGAGGAGACGTGTAACGTAGAGTTTGATGAGAATAACGGCTCCCAAGTGGAGCAAAGTGGTACTTGTGATGTAGGTGATGAAATTCCTCCTCAAGCCATAAGAAGAATGGGTGTTGGTTATATCCTACCCATTGAGGAACCCCTTGTGGCCAAAGGAGAAGGACAATGTTCCACACAAGTGGAACCATCATCAACCCAAGACCCACATGCTTCCGAAGAACAAAGTGAAGGCCCTCAACCGGACGAACAAGGCCAAGTGCAAGATTAATCACAAGATGGTGGTGAGCCACCAAATGATGCACAAGGCCAAGTTCTCCCCTCTGAGCAAGATCAAAATCAAGAGGAAGCTCAAGATCAAGATCAAGCTCTTGACGTCGCTCAAGATGATCAACTCAGTGCTCCTCAATTATCACTTGAAGAGCAACTGGAGCGTCGTGCTGCAAAAATTGCCTCCAGGCTTGCTTCTAGAGAACATCACATGGAGAATATTCTTGGAAGCATCACAATGGGGGTAAGCACTTGTAGACAATTAGCAAACTATTGTGCTCATCAAGATTTTGTCTCTTGTGTTGAACCTCAAAAGGTATATGAGGTGCTCGAAGACCCTGATTGGCTCAATGCCATGCATGAAGAACTCCACAACTTCGAGCGCAACAAAGTGTGGCATCTGGTGCTGAGGCCAAAGGAGAACCATAATGTCATTGGAACCAAGTGGATCTTTAAGAACAAGCAGGATGCTCATGGCATTGTCATTCGCAACAAGGCGCGTTTGGTGGCTCAAGGCTGCTCCCAAGTCGAGGGTATCGACTACGGTGAAACCTTTGCCCCCGTTGCTTGCCTTGAATCTATCCGTTTGTTGCTTTCCTATGCTTCTGATCATAACTTTAAGTTGCAACAAATGGATGTGAAAAGTGCATTTCTTAATGGTCCTATTAATGAGTTGGTATATGTCAAACAACCCTCGGGGTTTGAGGATCCTAAGTTCCCCAATCACGTGTATCAACTCGATAAGGCATTCTATGGCCTTAAACAAGCCCCACGTGCGTGGTATGAGCATCTTACCGAGTTGTTGCAAGATCGTGGGTTTGAAATTGGGAAAATCGACCCCACTCTTTTTACTAAGAAGGTCAAAGGAGAGTTATTTGTCTACCAACTATATGTTGATGCTATTATCTTTGGTTCACCTAACAAAGCTTTCAATGATGAGTTTGCCGCACTCATGACCACGCATTTTGATATGTCCATGATGGGAGAGTTGAAGTACTTCCTTGGGTTTGAGATTAAGCAAAGAAGAGAAGAAATCTTCATCAAACAAGCCAAGTACACTCAAGACATGCTCAAGAGGTTTAATCTAAGTGATGTCAAGCCGGCTACTACTCCAATGCCAACCAAGTGCCAACTTGACATTGATCCCAATGGTAAAGCGGTGGATCAAAAGGTATATCGTTCTATGATTGGTTCCTTGCTTTACCTTTGTGCATATAGACCGGATATTATGTTGAGTGTGGGAATCTGTGCACGGTTTCAAACCTCACCTAAGGAAAGTCACTTTGTGGCAGTCAAGTGAATCTTTCGATATTTGGCTCATACCACAAACTTTGGCTTATGGTACCCAAGAGGAGCAAACTTCAACCTTGTAGGTTTCTCTGATTCGGATTGGGCGGGAGACAAAGTGGATAGGAAGTCCACTTCCGAAGGGTGCCAATTCCTTGGTTTCTCTCTGGTAAGTTGGTCTTCCAAGAAGCAAAGTTGTGTGTCTCTCTCGTCCACCGAAGCAGAGTATGTGGCAGCTGGCAGTTGTTGTGCTCAACTTGTATGGATGAGGCAAACTTTAAACGATTACAGTGTCACTTGTGATAAAGTGCCTCTTTGGTGTGACAATGAAAGTGCCGTCAAGATTTCTCTCAACCTGGTGCAACACTTCAAAACGAAGCATATTGAGATTCGGTATCACTTCATCCGGGATCATATTCAGCGAGGAGAAATAGAGCTTCACTATGTCAACACTCATGATAAGCTTGCAGATATCTTCACGAAGCCATTGGATGAAGCAAGATTTCGCGAGTTAAGGCATGAGCTAAATATCATAGATTTGAGCAACGTGTCTTGAAACCTTGCACACACTCCTCCCACTCATCATGATTATCTTGCCTAGATGTAGGCATGGACATAGGGGGAGCATTGTTCTCTGAATGAACTCTCTCTCCCCCCATTATGCACAAATTGATCATATCTTTCACATTCAACTTTTGTTGGTACTAATGTGCTTCAAAGATGAGTAGTGGTCATGGGCTCAAGGTTAAAATCTTTGCGGTGCCATACCACTTCACTCAAGCATAGGTGGCCTCGGCCACCGCCATCTTGGTATCTCTCTCAAGAGTTGTGTGTGTCTTGTCTTGGTTGTTGGTCGTCTTGAGAGTTGTTGTGTCTTTCGTTCTCCTGTGGTTCTCTTCTCTTTGTGGTGTTTTTCTCTTTCCTCTCTAGGAGACTCTTGGGAGCAAATTTTCAGTTCCAGAGACCTCTTCCCAAGTTGGGCGGTACTACCGCTCAATAGCCCGGTACTACCGCTTACTCACCTAAGCGGTACTACTGCCCGATCGAAGCGGTACTATCGCTGGAGCGCGAGTCTGGGGGTTAAGTGGGGGGTCGGGAAGTTTTTTTTCTTCCCACACCCATTCTCCCCCCGCCTCTCCACTTCCTCTCCAACGAAGCACCAGCAACAAGGTCGCCGGTGGGGTGATTTCTCTGGGCGGTGCTTCACCTTTTCCTTCGGTGGGATCAATCCCCATCACTTCCTCAAGCCATGGATGCCGGTATTGCCCCTAGTTTCTCTCTTGTTGCCTCTATTTTTCAGATCTAGGTTCCTAGGGGCCATGGGCATGCATTCCTCGTTTTTTGGCCAAATCAAGGCTTGAGTAGGATGGTGAACTCCTTTTTACTGCTAGGATTGAACTTTGATAGGGCTATTTTTGTTCTTTGCCTCTCCGGTAGTACCGGATCTGCCACCGTGCGGGGGAACTGCTGTTCCTGCGCACAGAGCGGTACTACCGCCTCTCATATGCGGTACTACCGCTGAGAGCGATACTACCGCTTCCCTTATGCGGTACTACCGCTTCCCACGGTACTACCGCTTCCCGTATGCGGTAGTACCGCGGAGAGGCCATCCTCCAACATATCCCTACCAAAGTTTGATTCTGTTTTTGCTCTTTGTCTCGTGTCTTATGCCTATTCGTTCTCTGTGTTTCTTATGTGTGTGTGTGTGTGTGTGTGTGTTTGTCTTCAGGAGATGACCCATCGGAACACCTTGCTCGTCGCACCAACCCGCTGGTGTGCCAGTTTAAAGCGATATCGCACCTCTGAGGCAGCAGGCGGGTCTGCCAGTGGCTCTGTAGGGGCTCCGTCGTCCAGTGCTCCTCCCTCTCAGTCTCAACAGCTAGCCAAGAGCACTGCCAAGAAGCCAGCTCAGAAGGCCAGATGTCAAACAAGGAGTTTTGGGAGAGGCGTCGGAGCAATCCCTATGAGTTTGCACAAGAGCCCACCCTTGTCAACCGACCGTTCTGGAACAGGTTTCAGTATGATGCTTACTTCGATGTGATCAAGGCCAAGAAGAATCTCTATGTTGATGTGCGCCCAATCGATGTTGCTTATTTGGAGAAGGACATAGAGTATTTCAGCGAATCTCTGGAAATGTGCAACCAGCTGAACATTGTCAACATCATATCTTTCAACAAGGACTTTGATGCTTATCTGGTGGCTCAGTTCTATGCCACCGTTCGCCTTGGCACGGATGCAGAAAGGACCTTGACGTGGATGACCAATGGAAGGCATCTGGTTGTTAAGTGGAAAGTGTTCATGGAACTTCTTGGTGTTCAAGATCTTGGTCTAGAGATCTTAGTCGGTTTTCGACCTCATCAGAATGCTACCTCCATGCACAAGCAGAATCTGTGGCCATACTGCACTAAGAAGGTCAACCCAGAGACCCTGAAGGAGACATATGTTCTGCCTGTGTATCTGGACATTCTTCACCACATCTTCAAGGAGACTCTTTTCCCTCGCATTGGGAACCACGATATGGTCCACTCTTAGCTTGTGGATATGCTTCTTTTCTGCCAGCGCCAGAAGGAACAGAACACTGGAGAAACTTTGGATATATCTCATGTCATGTGGTCTGAACTTTTGTCTGCCATCTCAGAGTGTAAGTGTCTCATCTATGCTCCATACATCATGCTCCTCATTAAGAAGGCGTGGGAGCACACCTACACGGGATACGCTCTACAGACTGACGAGTTGGTCTCTCACGAGGTCAAGAGGCTCAGGAGGAAGGATCTCTGGAACACTCGGGTTACTCAGCCTAACATTCCGGCTGATGCTGATATTCCTGAGGCAGAGGCTGACCAGGATGATGACGATGATGACTATATGCCATATGGAGCTGAGCCGTCTTGGGCCAAGAAGCTGAAGAAGAAGATGAAGAAGCTGCTTTGCATGGAGTCCCACGGTCAGTACATGGCCCATGTCACTGAGAAGAAGTCCAGGACTCGCCACAAGGAACTTATGCATCAGCTCGGTGCTACAGCTAACAACGGCTCTGAGGGTAGGATCACTGATGAGGACGACTGGGTTCGTCAGCACTGTCACTGGACTGATTCTGACCCCGAGCAGCCCCCAAACGATGACGGAGGTGCAGATGACCCTGCAGCGGTGTGATGACGTTGTGTCTTCCACTCCCCTTTTCGGTGTCTCGATGCCAAAGGGGGAGAAGTGATTTGCGTGATTTGCTTGTCGTGTGTTTCAGTGCGTTGCTTTTCGCTTTTCGTTCTGGTTTGGTGTGTTTGTGAGACTCAGCTACCGTTATGTGTGTGAGACCTATGCTATCCTTTATTTCAAGTACTATAGTATGTGCTGCTTAACTCATGATTATATCCTGTTGCACCTATAGTGTTACTACTTTTGTCTCCTCATGTTTAGATGTTATCGGATTATAAAAGATAGGGGGAGCATTGATCCTAGATTGTGCACTTTGCCTACCACAAGCAACTCCTTTTAAGCACACATCTAGGGGCAGCTTGTCTATCTTTTGTAGTACGTGGGGATTCCTTACTCCTCACTTATTCTTAATTTTTGTGCAAATCCCGTGTTGTCATGAATCCACCAAAAAGGGGGAGATTGTAAGGGCAAGTCCCTTCCGTTGTGGTTTTGGTGATTGATGACAATGAGTTTGTGGACTAATCGTGTGTGCCAAGTGTTTCAGATATTCATCCAGAGGCACGAAACGATTATCTACCCTCCGAGTTTTCAGCTCAAGATGGGTTATCGTGCTAGGCTTTTGTTTTGGTGGACTTGAGTCGTAGGAGACACCATACTATCAAGGGGGGTCCGCATTGGAAAGGCGAGGGTGGAATCATCACGTACACTCATTTTTGCACCCTCATCTCCTTCCTTTCCTAGCTTTTTCTGTGGGCGCGGTAGTACCGCATATGCGCTTTAAGCGGTAGTACCACTGTAGAAGCACGGTAGTACCGCTCGTGCACATATGTGGCAGTACCGCCGCAGCTACTCTCCACCTCCGCGTTGATTCGGGATGAACATCTTTCGTGTCGGGTTCTACGGTGGTAACAACGGTAGTAGCAGCGGCAGTACCACTTACAGGCGGTAGTACCGCTACCACCACCGCGGCTACCACCGCTCCCTTCCTCCAAACCCCGACCCTAACACAGGGCGGTAGTACCGCTGGGGGACACGGTAGTACCGCTGACTCCAGCGGTACTACCGCTCGGCCCAGCGGTAGTACCGCTCTATGCGGGCTGAGAAGAGTGTAACGGTTCACTCTTCCCCTCCACTATATAAAGTGTTCTTCCACCCCTAGAACACTTACCTCTTCTCCCCCAAGCTCCATTGTTGCTCCAAAAGATCTTTTTCGCCCGATCTCTCTCCCTAGCCAATCAAACTTGTTGATTTTCTAGGGATTGGTTGAGAAGGCCCACATCTACACTTCCACCTAGAGAAATTTGATTCCCCCCACTAATCCCTTGCGGATCTTGTTACTCTTGGGTGTTTGAGCACCCTAGACGGTTGAGGTCACCTCGGAGCCATATCCATTGTGGTGAAGCTCCGTGGTTTTGTTGGGAGCCTCCAATTCATTTGTGGAGAGAGCCCCAACCTTGTTTGTAAAGGTTCGGTCGCCGCCTTCAAGGGCACCACTAGTGGAATCACGGCACCTCGCATTGTGTGAGGGCGCGAGGAGAACACGGTGGCCCTAGTGGCTTCTTGGGGAGCATTGTGCCTCCACACCGCTCCAACGGAGACGTACTTCCTCTCAAAGGGAAGGAACTTCGGTAACACATCCTCGTCTTCACCGGCTCCACTTGTGGTCATTTCTTTCCTTTACTTGTGCAAGCTTTCGTTGTATACCTTAGCTTGCTTGCTTGTGTGGTTGTTGTTGTTGCTTCCTATAAGTTGTCCACCTAGTTGCATATCTAGACAACTTATTTTGTTACTAAGTTTAAATTGATTAAGAAAAGCTAAAAATTGTTAGTTGCCTATTCACCCCCCCTCTAGTCAACCATATTGATCCTTTCACTTTCCTTTCTATCAAGAGGAGGGAAAGGCAGGAGGGGCCAACCCTCACCCTTTCCTTCCCCCAGGGCTGGCGGCCAGGGAGAGGGGCGCATAATCCCCCTTGTGGGCTAGTGTGTCCCTCCTCTTGGCCCATTAGGCCCATAGATCACCCGGGGGTTTCTGGAACCCCTTGTGGCGATTCGATGACCACCCGGTACACTCTGAAACTCTTCCAGTGTCAAAATAGTATCGTCCTATATATCAGTCTTTACCTCCGAACCATTCCGGAGCTCCTCATCATGTCTGTGATCTCATCCGGGACTCCTAACAACATTCGGTCACCAAATCATATAACACATATAACACTATATCGTCAATGAATGTTAAGCGTGCGGACCCTACGGGTTTGAGAACTATGTAGACATGACCGAGACACTTCTTTGGTCAATAACCAATAGTGGAACCTAGATGCCCATATTAGTTCCTACATATTCTCTGAAGATCTTGATCGGTCAAACTGTTATGACAACGTACGTAATTCCTTTTGTCCGTCGGTATGTTACTTGCCTGAGATTTGATCGTCGGTATCTCCATACCTAGTTCAATATCGTTAACGACATGTCTCTTTACTTGTTCCGTAGTACATCATCTCATAACTAACTCCTTAGTCATTTTTCTTGCAAGCTTCTTGTGATGTGTATTACCGAGAGGGCCGAGAGATACCTCTTCGAAACATGAAGTGACAAATCCTAATCTTGATCCATGCCAACTTAACAGACACCTTAAAAAATACCTGTAGAGGATCTTTACGATCACCCAGTTACGTTGTGACATTTGGTGGCACACAAGGCATTCCTCCAGTATCCGTGAGTTGCATGATCTCATAGTCGATGGAATATGATTTTACATTAAGAAAGCAATAACAACAACTGAACGATCACATGCTAAGCTAACGGATGGGCCTTGTCGATCACATCATTCTCCTAATGATGTGATCCCGTTATCAATTGACAACTCATGTCTATGGTTAGGAAACTTTGACCATCTTTGATCAACGAGCTAGTATAGTAGAGGCTTACTAGGGACACGATATTTGTTTATGTATTCACACATGTATTTAAGTTTCCAGTCAATACAATTCTAGCATGAATAATAAACCTTCATCATGAATAAAGAAATATAAAATAATAAGAATTTTATCATTGCCTCTAGGGCATATTTCCATCAGTCTCCTACTTGCACTAGAGTCAATAATATAGATTACATTGTAATGAATCTAACACAAGTGGAGTCTTGGTGCTGATCATGTTTTGCCCGCGGAAGAGGCATAGTCAACGGGTCTGCCACATTCAGATCCGTATGTACTTCGCAAAATTTTATGTCTCCATCCTTGACCTTTTCACGAAAGGTGTTGAAGCGTCTCTTGATGTGTTTTGTTCTCTTATGAAACTTGGATTCCTTCGCCAAGGCAACTGCTCCAGTGTTGTCACAAAAGATTGTCATTGGACCCGATGTACTAGGTATTACACCCAGATGGGATATGAACTCCTTCATCCAGACTCCTTCATGTGCAGCTTCCAAAGCAGCTATGTACTCTGATTCACACGTAGATCCCGCAATGACGCTCTGCTTGGAACTGTACCAACTGACAGCTCCACCATTCAATATAAATACATATCCGGTCTGAGACTTATAGTCATTTGGATCCGTGTCAAAGCTAGCATTGACGTAACCCTTTACTACGAGCTCTTCATCACCTCCATAAATGAGAAACATATCCTTGGCCCTTTTCAGGTACTTCAAGATGTTCTTGACAATTGTCCGGTGATCCACTCCTGGATTACTTTGGTACCTCCCTGCCAAACTTATGGAAAGGCACACATCAGGTCTGGTACACAGCATATCATACATGATAGAACCTATGGCTGAGGCATAGGGAATGACTTCCATTTTCTCCTTGTCTTCTGCAGTGGTCCGACTTTGAGTCTGACTCAATTTCACACCTTGTAACATAGGCAAGAACCCTTTCTTTGACTAATCCATTTTGAACTTCTTCAAAACTTTGTCAAGGTATGTGCTTTGTGAAAGTCCTATTAAGCGTCTTGATCTATCTCTATATATCTTGATGCCCAATATATAAGCAGCTTCACCGGGGTCTTTCATTGAAAAATTCTTATTCAAGTATCCTTTTATGCTATCTAGAAATTATATATCATTTCCAATCAATAATATATAATCCACATATAATATTAGAAATGCTATAGACCTCCCACTCACTTTCTTGCAAATACAGGCTTCACCGTAAGTCTGTATAAAACCATATGCTTTGATCACGTCATCAAAAGCATATATTCTAAATCCGAGATGCTTGCACTAGTCTATAGATGGATCGATGGAGTTTGCACACTTTTTTAGCAACTTTAGGATTGACAAAACCTTCTGGTTGCATCATATACAACTCTTCTTTTAAGAAACCCGTTAAGGAATGCAGTTTTGACGTCCATTGGCCAGATTTCATACACATAAAATGCGGCAATTGCTAACATGATTCGGACAGACTTAAGCATCGCTACGGGTGAGAGAGTCTCATCGTAGTCAACACCTTGAACTTGTCGAAACCCTTCTGCTACAAGTCGAGCTTTTGTAGTCAGTGATATTACCATCAGCGTCCGTCTTCCTCTCAAAGTCCCATTTATTCTCAATGGCTTGCCGATCATCGAGCAAGTCCACCAAAGTCCACACTTTGTTCTCATACATGGATCCTATCTCAGATTTCATGGCCTCACACCATTTGTTGGAATCTGGGCTCATCATAGCTTCTTCATAGTTCAAAGGTTCGCCATTGTCTAACAACATGACTTCCAGGACAGGATAACCATAGCACTCTGTTGCGGTACATGTTCTGGTCGACCTTCAAGGTTCAGGACTAACTTGATTTGAAGTTTCATGATCATCATCATTAGCTTCTTCTCTAGTTGGCGTAGGCATCACGGGAACAATTTTCTCTGATGTGGTATTTTCCAACTCGAGAGAAGGTACAACTATCTCATTAAGTTCTACTTTCCTCCCACTCACTTCTTTCAAGAGAAACTCCTTCTCTAGAAAGGACCCATTCCTAGCAACAAATATTTTGCCTTCGGAACTGTGGTAGAAGGTATACCCAATAGTTTCTTTCGGGTATCCTATGAAGACACACTTCTTCGTTTTGGGTTTGAGCTTATAAGGCTGAAGCCTTTTAACATAAGCGTCGCATCCCCAACCTTTAAGAAACGACAGCTTA
>LR738713.1:349115021-349128191 GCA_902687465.1 Secale cereale
GTTTCTTGCCAAACCAAAGTTCATACCATGTCATCTCAATGGATTCAGACGGTGCCCTATTTAACGTGAATGCGGATGTCTCTAATTCATAACCCCAAAATGATAGTGGTAAACCAGTAAGAGACATCCTAGATCGCACCATATCTAATAAAGTACGGTTACAACGTTCATACACACCATTATGCTGCGGTGTTCCAGGTGGCCCGAGTTGTGAAACAATTCCACATTGTTTTAAATGAAGGCCAAACTCGTAACTCAAATATTCGCCTCCGCGATCAGATCATAGAAACTTTATTTTCTTGTTATGATGATTCTCCACTTCACTCTGAAATTCTTTGAACTTCTCAAATGTTTAAGACATGTGTTTCATCAAGTAGATTTATCCATACCTACTTAAATCCTCTGTGAAGGTTAGAAAATAACGATACCCGCCATGTGCTTCAACACTCATCGGACATCATACATCAGCATGTATTATTTCCAATAAGTCATTAGCTCGCTCCATTGTTCTGGAGAACATATTTTTAGTCATCTTGCCCATGAGGCATGGTTCGCAAGTATCAAATGATTCATAATCAAGTGATTCCAAAAGTCCATCCGCATGGAGTTTCTTCATGCACTTTACACCAATATGACCTAGACGGGAGTGCCACAAGTATGTTGCATTATCATTATCAACTTTGCATCTTTTGGCATCAATATTATGATTATGTGTATCACCACGATCGAGATTCATTAAGAATAGACTATTCCTCAAGGGTGCATGACCATAAAAGATATTACTCATATAAATAGAACAACCATTATTCTCTAAATTAAATGAATAACCATCTCGCATTAAACATGATCCATATATAATGTTCATGCTCAACGCTGGCACCAAATAACAATTATTGAGGTCCAAAACGAATCCCGAAGGTAGATGTAGAGGTAGCGTGCCGACGGCGATCACATTGACCTTGGAACTGTTCCAGACACGCATCGTGTAACGCCCCGGATGTAAAACTTCCTTATATGGCAATATATTCATCGTTGACTTAATCAATTCCATTCTGGGCTCTTCCGTCATTTCGGGTTACTTCGTTTTTGCGTTGTGCGTGTGTTGCATGTCATCATGTCAATTTCATTATGTGCATTGCATTGTCATTTTCATTATGTGCATTGCATTGGCATAGTCTCACTTGCATCCGTGTGTTGTTGCATCGTCTCCGTTGTTTGTTTCGGTTTCCGACCCTCTCGCATGGCACCCGTCGCACCTCTCTAGTCTTTGTTTCATGAGTGGGATAAAAACATCCTCGGAATGGGCCGAGAGTTGTCGAGTGGTCTTAGTATATCACCGGTAGACCGCATGTCAAGTTTCGTCTCGTTTGGAGGTCGTCTGATACTCCAACGGTTAACCGCGTTCCCTGCGGAAGCCCTATATCTTTTGGCCCAGCACCCCTCCACAACAGCCCACTAGCCCAGCACAACCACCACCATGCTCTTGGTCGTTGGATCGTGATCGTGTGAGCGAAAACCGCACCTCATTTGGGCTCTCCTAGCTCCCTCTACCTATAAAACTACCCCTACCCCCAAAAATTTCGGGTAGAAACCCTAGCCCCGAGCTCCCCGCGCCGCCGCACACGTCCAGACCGCGCCGGACACGTCCGCCGGACGCGCCCGACCACTCCAGTCTCGCACGTGGTGCCCCGCCGGCCACTCCTCCCCGCGCCGCCGCGGGCCCGCCGGGGCCCGTAGCCGGCCCGCCGCCCCGTCTGAGGTTCCTCCTCCTCCGCTCGTGCCGCTCGCCTCCCGCCCCGCGCCCGTCGGACCTCCACCCCACACCGGCGAGCTCACGCCCCGCCGCCGGCGAGCTCACGCCCCACCACTGGCGAGCTCGCACCCCGCGCCCCTCCGTCTCCAGCGCGGCTTGGCCCTCAGCCGCCGCGGCCACCGGCCGCTGCCTTCACCACCATCGAGCGCCACCGCGCCGCCCGGCCTCGTCACCGGCATCGTCGCCGCCGTCTCCGCGGACCGCCGCCGTCCCTGCCGGCCGTCTCCTCGCCGGAGCTCACCCGAGCCACCGCCGCCCTCGTCCCGTCCGGATCCGGTGGATCTGGACGAGATCCACCGGGATCCCAACCAAACACACCACCCCGAGCCCGGATATCTCCGTCCCGGGATCCCTCCGTCCCGCATTGACTTTTCGCGGGGGGTAAATTTCTCTAAGTCCCTGGATATGTTAATTTTATTGCCCTCTTTTCCATGCCGTAACTTGGTGCTCGGTGCTCCGTTTTGCATGCATAATATATCAAAATGTTCGTCTCGAAGTGCTCTACATGTTGGCATCAGTTTTGTGCATGTTATGGTTCATCTAGATGTCTTAATCTTTGTTGCATTACTGCTTCGCGATGTTACTGTTTCAACACTAGTTGTCTGTTAACAATATGTTGGCATGTTCGTGAGGTCGTAACTTTGTGCATGTTGGTCCAAATAGAGTGTATGATATGTCAAAATGTTCGTATTGTGACGCTCTTCATGATGGATTCATTTGCATACATGTTAGGTTGCATTATGCCATGTTTAACCCTGTTGCAAAAATGAATGTGGCTGTTAAGTGCTGAAACTTGTGATAAGATGATGTTTTGTCATTTTCATATCTTTATGTGTGATTTTTGTTTGAGCTACATGTTAATATGTTTTAGAAGCACAATCATGTCATCTTTGCTATCGTGTAATTAGATTTTCATAATATGCCTTGTTGTGAGTACAACAAGCTTGCAAAGTGACCTACTCGCTGTTGCTGATTTCTATGACTTGTGAAAACTGCTAAGTCTAAAACTGTTATAACCTGATGCCATGTTTGCTTGATGCCCCACTCATATCCGTGCACATTTGGAGATGTCCAATGACCATGTCTTGAATTATATGTTATGCTCTATCCATCCATGTCCTTTTTTGCAATTATGGCTTGCTGTAGCTTGTTGTTTTTATGCTCTCAAATTGCTATAAAATGTTGCTGTCAGTCTGTTAACAGTAAGTTCAGTTTTGCCATGTGAGTAGCTAGTGTTCTATGCATCCAATGACCATGTTCTTGCCATGAGTAGCTGCACAAACATGTCTTCTTGTTGTTGGTTACGTTCACATGCCATGCTATGCTTTGAGATGAGTTGCACAAGCTTGCAAACATGCCTACTTGTCGTTGTTGCTGCCATAGCTTGTAATTTTCACCAAGTCTGAGAAATCTGTTAACTTATTGAATCTTGCCATGCTTGTTTAATTGTGTTCCAGCAAGTTTTTGGGTGTGCTCTGAGTTCATACTTGTTAAGAATCATGTCTATTTCACATCCATGCCTTTCGTCATCATGTTTGGGTGCTGTAGCATAATTATACCTTGCTCCAAAGATGCCATGTTGCTGTTGACTGCAGTTTTGCATTGCATCTTGTTTTGCTTGCCATTTGCAAACCGTGCATCCGTTTCCAAAGATCTTTATATCGATTTTGACCGAAATCTTCCCCCCTATCTAGTGGTTTTCTTGGTTTCCCAAGATGAAGCCATTTCCATCATCTTCTCCTTTAGGCTCGAGAGCATCCTCATGCATACGCACATCATGTCTTGCATCCCATGACATGTCTTGCATCATGTTGTTTGTGCATTGCACCATGATTGATCTTGTACCGTTGTTGTGCTCTTTGTGATGGGTAGAGCCGGGAGCCGATACCCAGTTCGAGGATCTTGTCGAGACTGAGTTTGAGGAGCCGTCTTACCATTCCACTGAGGACTTAACAGGCAAGATGACCGTTCCCCTATATCACCTCTATCTTTGCCTTGCTAGTTGTCTCACTCTATAGTTATGCCTCGATGCCTATTCTTGTCTTGTTAGCCTCCTATGTTGCCATGAAACACTCTAACCGCCTTCCTAGCAAACCGTTGATTGGCTAAGTACGCTTTTGCTCAGCCCCTCTTATAGCGTTGTTAGTTGCAGGTGAAGTTGAAGATTGCTCGATGATTGGGCTTGTTTATTGGGAAAACACAAATATATCTTAATTAAATCAATACACATAAATATTGGTAATGGGTGGAAGGCTTGGCCTTCGGCTTGGTGTTTTGTTCCACTTATGCCACCTTAGGACCCGATAAACTGGTGTTATGTTCCTTGATTTTGCGTTCCTAACACAGTTGGGGTTTATCGGCCCCCCTTGGTAATTCGCTCTGCTTAAAACTTTTCCAGCAAGGCCCAACATTGGTACTCCATTTGCCTAACAACTAAAAAGTTGCATAGGGAGTTATAAACCCGAGTTCTTAATCAACTCCCGGGCCAGTGCTCCTCATGAATGTTGGTCCAAACTAGAGCCACTTGCGGAGCCACCCAGTTTCAGGGGTCTTTGGTTGCCGTACGTACTGCTCATCCGGTCGTGGTCTGAGACGAGATACGCGCGGCTACTATCAGGGTGTCGGCACGCCGGGAGGTCTTGCTGGATTAGGTTTACCTTTGTCGAAATATCTTGAGCATGGGATTCCAAGAATACTCGGGTCTTCCCAACATGGAGTTGAGACTTCGCGGATTGTGAGCTTATGATGGGCTAAGTTGGGACACCCCTACAGGGTTATGAACTTTCGAAAGCCGTGCCTGTAGTTATGTGGCACATGGGAATTTGTTAATATCCAGTTGTAGATAACTTGACACCATATACTTATGTATACACTACCTGTGTGAGTACCGTGATGGTCTCTTTTCGAAGGGGTTTCAGAAAGTGAACACGGTGGGGTTATGCATGAACGTGAGTAGCTAGGATCACTTTTTGATCATCTTTGGCGACCATTGGCACATATCCTCATCTCGCTCTGAATTCGTAAGCTAGTTGCTTAGTGCTTGCTGCTGACACTTAATGACCATGTCTGACTACCAGTACAATGTCAAGTTCCATAATCTTGCCCGTTATGCGAAACAAGACATCCCCGATGCCAAGAGAAAAATCTACCAGTTCCGAGGTGGTCTAAAAGATGAACTCCAACTTGCACTCACTGTGTTCAAGCCAGATGAATTTGATCAATTCTACAACATGGCTCTCAAGCAAGAGGCAGCTCAGCTCAAATGTGAAGCTTCCAAAAAGAGGATAAGAGATGTTGTTCACTCCTCCTCTTCCTCTCAAGTGGTCGCCAAGCAGCAGAAGTTCTGGCTCCCGCCTCCTCCAGCATTCCGTCCTCCGAGTCAGAACAAGCACTCAGGTGGTCGTGGATTTTCCCACCCACCCAACCCAAGCAACTAGAACAAGTCTCAGTTCCAAGCTCCAAGACCAAGCGGTCCTTATCATCGACCACTCTCAGAGGTTACATGCAACAAGTGTGGTCAGAAGGGTCACTATGAAAACAAGTGTACTCAAAGGCGCCTTCCGCCTCCTCGACCTGTCAGCAATGCTATTGTTAAGCACAATCCCAAGCATGCAAGAGTGAACCTGATGAATGCAGCTCAAGCAGAGAATTCTTCAGATGTGATAATGGGTAACCTCTTAGTTAATTCAATTCCTGCAAAAGTCTTGTTTGATTCTGGTGCATCGCTATCTTTCATTTCAAGACCATTTGTTGCTAAGCATGAATTCGTCACTCAAGTGTTACCAAGACCTTTGAATATTATTTCTCCTAGATTGCAAATGTCCTCTTGAGTGCATGTTCCAGATATCTCTATTCATATGGTCGATTATAGTTTTCTGGTTTCCCTGGTTGTTCTTGGTAACTCAGACATTGATCTTATTCTTGGGATGGATTGGCTCTCTAAGAATGATGCTCTTATTGATTGTGAAAACAAGGAAGTCAATCTAACTCATCCTTTCGAAGACGTGATTATCTTCGCAGCTCAAGATAACACAATCAGGCTATTCTCCCTCAATGACAAGGGTGAGATTAATCCATATCCCAAATTCCGGTGGTTTGTAAATATGAGGATGTATTCCCTGAAGAGCTTCCAGGCATGCCTCCCAACCGTCCAGTTGGATTCGTCATTGAACTTGAACCTGGTACGGAGCCAGCCTGTCGACGTTTGTACAAGGTTTCTCCTAAAGAGTTGAAGGAGCTGAAGAAACAACTCGATGAGCAAGAACGAATGGGTCTGATAAGACCAAGTACTTCTCCTTGGGGCTGCGGTGTCCTTTTTGTCAAGAAGAAGGATCGTACGGAACGATTGTGCGTTGATTACCGGCCATTGAACAAGAAGACAATTAAGAATAAGTACCCTCTCCCCAACATCAATGAACTATTCGAGCAGCTCAAAGGAGCCAAGGTTTTCTCGAAGCTTGATCTCCGGATGGGCTACCATCAGATTCATATCCGTGAAGAGGATATTACCAAGACCGCATTTAGGACAAGCAATGGCTCCTACGAGTACACGGTCATGTCTTTCGGATTTGCAAATACTCCACCCACTTTCTCTCGGATGATGCACTTCATATTCAACCCCTAGACCAATGAGTTCATCCTCGTCTATCTGGATGATATTGTGGTATTCTCCAAGAATAAAGAAGACCACTCCAAGCACCTTCGTTTGGTTCTTGACAGGCTCCGTGAGCACCACTTTTATGCGAAGTTCTCCAAATGTGAATTCTGGCTTGATAAAGTCCTCTATCTTGGCCATATTATCTCTACCGAGGGCATTTCTGTCAACCCCGAGAAGGTTGAAGCTATTGTGAAGTGGGAACTTCCTCAGAATGTCAAACAACTCCGAAGTTTCCTCGGCCTCGCAAGTTATTGCAGAAGGTTCGTTGAGAACTTCTCCAAGATTGCCAAGCCTCTGCCCAACCTGTTGCAAAAGAATGTCAAGTACTCGTGGACTCCTGATTGTGATGTGGCATTCAATACACTCAAAGAGAAGCTCATTTCTGCTCCGGTACTTACTCCTCCGGATGAGTCCAAGCCATATGAAGTCTTTTGTGATGCTTCATTGCAAGGTCTCGGCGGTGTTCTCATGCAAGACAAGAAGATCGTTGCATACACTTTGCGTCTGCTTAAACCAAATGAGAAGAATTACCCCACACATGATCTTGAGCTAGCAGCAGTTGTTCATGCCTTGATCACATGGAGACACCTTCTGTTGGGCAGAAAAGTGGACATCTTCACCGATCACAGAGCCTGAAGTACATCTTCACCCAGCCAAACCTTGACCTCCGCCAGACTCGTTGGGTTGAAATGATTCAAGAGTACGATCCAAGCATTGAGTATACTCGTGGCAAGGCCAATGTCATTGCAGATGCCTTGAGCAGAAATGCTTGTTGCAACAGTCTCATCCTCAAACCATTCCAACCTGAACTTTGTGAATCATTCAGGAAGCTCAACCTCCAAGTCGTTTCGCAAGGATTTCTTGCCAACCTTCAAGTCGCTCCCACCTTGGAAGATCAAATCCGTGAGGCGCAACTCAGTGATGCTATGGTGCAGAAGGTGAAACATGGTATTGCCAAGGGTACTCCCAAGTACAAGTGCTATCACATTGATGACAGAGACACTTTGTTCTTTGAAGACAGAATTGTGGTTCCAAAAGGTGATCTCAGGAATCTCATAATGAACGAAGCACATGACTCACTTCTCTCGATACGTCCAGGAAGCTCCAACATGTACCATGACCTCAAGCAATCCTATTGGTGGACTCGCATGAAAAGAGAAATTTCTCAATTCATGAACGAGTGTGATGTCTGTAGAAGAGTGATGGCAGAGCATCAACGTCCAGCCGGACTCCTTCAACCTCTACCTATCCCCGAGAGGAAATTCGATCACATCGAGATGGATTTCGTCACCGGCTTCCCCAAGTTCAAGCGAGGAAATGATGCTATCCTTGTGTTGATTGACAAGCTCACTAAAGTGGCTCATTTTCTTCCAGTCAAGGAATCCATCAACGTAGCACACAAAGCGGTATACCTCCAGAATTGTCTCTTTGCATGGTATCCCTCAAGTAATCTCCTCAGATCGTGGAATCTTGTTCACTTCCAAATTCTGGGATTCCTTCCAGTCAGCTATGGGTACCAAGATTGGCTTCAGCAAGACTTTTCACCCTCAGACTAGTGGCCAAGTCGAAAGAGTGAACCAAATTCTTGAAGATATGCTCAGGGCATGTGTAATCTCCTTCGGCATGAAATGGGAAGATTGCCTTCCATTTGCCGAATTCTCGTACAACAACAGCTTCCAAGCAAGTGCAGACAAAGCACCGTTTGAAATTATCTATGGTAGAAAGTGTCGTACCCCTCTCAACCGGTCCGAAACTAGTGAACGCCAACTCCTTGGAAATTATTTGATCTCACAGGCCGAAGAGATGTGCAAAGTGATACGTGAGAATCTCAAGGCCGCGCAATCGCACCAAAAGAGCTACTATGACGACAAGCATTGTGACTTGGCTTTCGACATTGGAGATCATGTCTATCTCCGTGTCTCTCCCATGAAGGGCACTCAGAGGTTCGGTATCAAGGGCAAGCTTGTTCCAAGATACGTGGGCCCTTTCAAGATAATGGGCAAGAGAGGCGATCTAGCTTACCAACTCGATCTTCCCTCCAACTTTGCAAATGTACACGATGTGTTTCACGTGTCACAACTCTGCAAGTGCTTCAAGACGCCTGAACGCACTATTCCTTTCGAGGAGATTGATCTTCAGCAAGACTTGTCTTATCATGAGCAACCCGTTGCTATCCTTGAAGAAACTGAGCGCAAGACCCGCAACAAGTCCATCAAATTCATGAAAGTGAAGTGATCACACCATACGGACCGAGAAGCTACATGGGAACGAGAAGATCATCTCCGTTCCAAGTATCCCGCTTTCTTTCAGTCCTAGATCTCGGGACAAGATCTTTTCGTAGTGGAGGAGAGTTTGTAATGCCCCGGATTGAAAACTTCCTTATATGGCAATATATTCATCGTTGACTTAATCAATTCCATTCTGGGCTCTTCCTTCATTTCGGGTTACTTCGTTTTTGCCTTGTGCGTGTGTTGCATGCCACCATGTCATTTTCATTATGTGCATTGCATTGGCATAGTCTCACTTGCATCCGTGTGTTGTTGCATCGTCTCCGTCGTCTTTGTTGTCCGTTTCGGTTTCCGACTCTCTCGCATGGCACCCGTCGCACCTCTCTAGTCTTTGTTTCATGAGCGGGATAAAAACATCCTCGGAATGGGCCGAGAGTTGTCGAGTGGTCTTGGTATATCACCGGTAGACCGCCTGTTAAGTTTCGTCTCGTTTGGAGGTCGTTTGATACTCCAACGGTTAACCGCGTTCCCCGCGAAAGCCCTATCTCTTTTGGCCCAGCACCCCTCCACAACAGCCCACTAGCCCAGCACAACCACCACCATGCTCTCGGTCATTGGATCGTGACTGTGTGGGCGAAAACCACACCTCATTTGGACTCTCCTAGCTCCCTCTACCTATAAAACTACCCCATCCCCCAAAATTTTCGGGTAGAAACCCTAGCCCCGAGCTTCCCGCGCCGCCGAACGCGTCCAGACCGCACCGGACACGTCCGCCGGACGCGCCCGACCACTCCCGTCTCGCCACATGGTGCCCCGCCGGCCACTCCTCCCCGCGCCGCCGTGGGCCCGCTGGGGCCAATAACCGGCCCGCCGGCCCGGTTCGCCGCTGCCTCGCCCGAGGTTCCTCCTCCTCCACGCACGCCGCTCGCCTCCCGGCCCGCGCCCGCTAGACCTCCGCCCCGTGCCGGCGAGCTCGCGCCCCGCCGCCGACAAGCTCGCACCCCGCGCCCCTCCACCTCCAGCGTGGCTCGACCACCGCGCCCGTCGGCCGCCGCCGGCACCGACCGCTGCCTTCACCGCCCCCGAGCGCCACCACGCCGCCCGGCCTCGCCACCGGCATCGTAGCCATCGTCTCCGCCCACCGCCGCCATCCCCGATGGCTGTCTCATCGCCGGAGCCACCGCCGTCCTCGTCCCGTCTGGATCCGGTGGATCTGGACGAGATCCACCGGGATCCCAACGATACACACCACCCCGACCCCGGATCTCTCCGTCCCAGGATCTCTCCGTCCCGCGTTGACTTTTCGCGGGGTGTAAATTTCTCTAAGTCCCTGGATATGTTAATATTGTTGCCCTCTTTGCCATGCCGTAACTTGGTGCTCGGTGCTCCGTTTTGCAAGCATAATATATCAAAAGGTTCGTCTCGAAGTGCTCTACATGTTGGCATTAGTTTTGTGCATGTTAGGTTTCATCTAGATGTCTTAATCTTCGTTGCAGTACTGCTTCATGATGTTACTGTTTCAACACTAGTTGCCTGTTAACAATATGTTGGCATGTTCATGAGGTCGTAACTTTGTGCATGTTGGTCCAAATGGAGTGTATGATATGTCAAAATATTCGTCTTGTGATGCTCTTCATGATGGATTCATTTGCATACATGTTAGGTTGCATTATGCCATGTTTAACCCAGTTGCAAAAGTGAATGTGGCTGTTAAGTGCTGAAACTTGTGATAAGATGATGTTTTGTCATTTCCATATCTCTATGTGTGATTTTTGTTTGATCTACATGTCAATATGTTTTAGAAGCACAATCATGTCATCTTACTATGGTGTAATTAGATTTTCATAATATGCCTTGTTGTGAGTGCAACAAGCTTGCAAAGTGACCTACTTGTTGTTGCTGATTTCTATGACTTGTGAAAACTGCTAAGTCTGAAACTGTTATAGCCTGATGCCATGTTTGCTTGATGCCCCACTCATATCCATTCACATTTGGAGATGTCCAATGACCATGTCTTGAAGTCCATGTTATGCTCTATCCATCCATGTCCTTTTTTGCAATTATGGCTTGCTGTAGCTTGTTGTTTTCATGCTCTCAAAGTGCTATAAAATGTTGCTGTCAGCCTGTTAACAGTAAGTTCAGTTTTGCCATGTGAGTAGCTAGTGTTCTATGCATCTAATGACCATGCTCTTGCTATGAGTAGCTGCACAAAGATGTCTTCTTGCTGTTGGTTACATTCACATGCCATGCTATGCTTTGAGATGAGTTGCACAAGCTTGCAAACATGCCTATTTGTCGTTGTTGCTGACATGCCTTGTAATTTTCACCAAGTCTGAGAAATCTGTTAACTTATTGAATCTTGCCATGATTGTTTAATTGTGTTCCAGCAAGTTTTCGGGTGTGCTCTGAGTTAATGCTTGTCAAGAATCATGTCTATTTCACATCCATGCCTTTTGTCATCATGTTTGGGTGTTGTAACATAATTATACCTTGCTCCAACGATGCCATGTTGCTGTTAACTACTGTTTTGCATTGCATCTTGTTTTGCTTGCCATTTGCAAACCGTGCATCCGTTTCCAATGATCTTTATATTGATTTCGACCGAAATCTTCCCCTCTATCCAGTGGCTTGCTTGGTTGCCCAAGATGAAGCCATTTCCATCATCTTCTCCTTTAGGCTCGAGAGCATCCTCATGGATACGCACATCATGTCTTGCATCCCATGACATGTCTTGCATCATGTTGTTTGTGCATTGCACCGTGATTGATCTTGTACCGTTGTTGTTATCTTTGTGATGGGTAGAGCCGGGAGCCGATACCGAGTTTGCGGATCTTGTCGAGACTGAGTTTGAGGAGCCGTCTTACCATTCCACCGAGGACTTAACATGCAAGATGACCGTTCCCCAATATCACCTCTATCTTTGCCTTGCTAGTTGTCTCGCTCTATAGTTATGCCTCGATGCCTATTCTTGTCTTGTCAGCCTCCTATGTTTCCATGAAACACTCTAACCGCCTTCCTAGCAAACCGTTGATTGGTTAAGTACGCTTTTGCTCAGCCCCTCTTATAGCGTTGTTAGTTGCAGGTGAAGTTGAAGATTGCTCCATGATTGGGCTTGTTTATTGGTATAACACAAATATATCTTAATTAAATCAATACACATATATATTAGTAATGGGTGGAAGGCTTGGCCTTCTGCTTGGTGTTTTGTTCGACTCATGCCACCTTAGGACCCGATAAACCGGTGTTATGTTCCTTGATTTTGCGTTCCTAACACGGTTGGGGTTTATGGGCCCCCCTTGGTAATTCGCTCTGCTTAAAGCTTTTCCAGCAAGGCCCAACATTAGTACTACATTTTCCTAACAACTAAAAACTTGCATAGGGAGTTATAAACCCGAGTTCTTAATCAACCCCCAGGCCAGTGCTCCTCATGAGTGTTGGTCCAAACTAGAGCCACTTGTGGAGCCACCCAGTTTCTGGGGTCTTTGGTTGCCGTACGTATTGCTCATCCGGTCGTGGCCTGAGACGAGATACACGCGGCTACTATCAGGGTGTCGGCACGCCTGGAGGTTTTGCTGTATTAGTTTTACCTTTGTCGAAATATCTTGAGCACGGGTTTCTGAGAATACTCGGGTCTTCCCAACATGGAGTTGCGACTTTGCGGATCGTGAGCTTGTGATGGGCTATGTTGGGACACCCCTGCAGGGTTATGTTCTTTCGAAAGCCGTGCCCGCGGTTATGTGGAAGATGGGAATTTATTAATATCCGATTGTAGATAACTTGACACCATATCCGTAAGTATACACTACCTGTGTGAGTACCGTGATGGTCTCTTTTCGAAGGGGTTTTGGAAAGTGAACACGGTGGGGTTATGCATGAACGTGAGTAGCTAGGAACACTTTTTGATCATGTTTGGCGACCGTTGGCACATATCCTCATCTCGCTCTGAATTCGTAAGCTAGTTGCTTAGTGCTTGCTGCTGGCACTTAATGACCTCTCCACACCTAAAAGGATTTGTTAGTTTTGATACCCGAGAATGGGATCGCTGAGTCCTTGTGACTCACAGGTTACAACACACACTAGATGCAGGTACATCCGAGAACGATGCAAGAGATGGACAAGAACTTCACTGGGAGTTTGATACGTCCAAAACGTATCTATAATTTCTGCTTGCTCCATGCCTCTTTTGTGTGATATTGCTATGTTATTTATACACTTCCATACACTTTTGATCATATTTGGACTAACCTATTAACTCAGTGCACCCCAGTGCCAGTTTCTGTTTTCTGCTGTTTTTGTATTTCAGGTTTTCCCATTACGTAAACTGCCAGAAAAATTCTGGGAAAAATATATAAAAAAACAGCGTTCCGGTAGCTTCCATGCGGCCAAAGTAGGGCCAGAGGGGGGCCACCAGGGCTCCAGGCGCCCTGGCCACGCGGCCCCCCTCCAGGCCGCGCCGGGGGGGGGGGGGGGGC